>JAQMYG010000019.1:12992584-13021608 GCA_030014215.1 Clariallabes teugelsi | reverse complement strand
AATAAAATTACATTATGTAAAACAGTTTCTTTGTGTTTGAATTTTTATTTATGCATTTTCAGATACAAATTGCTATACTGTGATATATATCGTTATCGAGGTAGAAAATTGCTTCTACCGTGATAGAAGATTTTGGTTATATTGCCCACCCCTACTCCCAGTACCATTTATTCAGTCCTGAAATATGTCTTTGCCAGCTGGGAAGAAAAACTCCATAGGTATGATGATAACCGGGTCGTTCAGTACATTCAGGTCATCAGCTGACTTGATTTTATTGCCACGTAACATTGCTGAGCATAGATGTGACCAACTGAAGTAACCTCAGATCATAACACTGCTTCCTTTCATCTCCTGACACGCCCATTTAAAAAAAGACTTTACATTGCTTTGAACAGTGGAAGCTTTTTTTTTCTGATGAAACTCACAAACAATTAATCTTACACTAACATTCAAGACAGTTGCAGATCTAAATAGACGTCCCAGAGTATTGCCAGGAGAACATCTCCTTTGTCTAACAAGAACCTGGAAGCATAATTTTGGCAAAACTGCATCTGAACAAACCACAAGGCTTCTGGAACAATGTCTAATGGACAGATGAGACCACAGTGGAGTTGTTTGGCCTTAATACTCAGCGCCATTTTTTGGCAAAAACCAACCAGCATTTCAACAGATACACCTAATACCCACCATCAACCACAACGATGGAGAGGTGATGATTTGGGTTTATGATGTACACACAGGACCTGGGCACCTTGCAGTAACTTAATTGACCATGAACTCCTCTGTATCCAAAAGTATTCTAGAGGCAAATGCGAGACCAAATCTCGCCTTTTTCACAATGATGGAGGCTACCATGCTCTTGGGTACTCTCAATGCAACAAAAAAATTTCTTGTATCCTTCCACAGATCTGTGTCTTGACACCATCCTTTCTCACAGGGCTACAGATAATTCTCTCGACCTCATGGCTTTGTTTTCACTCTGATATCCAGTAGACGCAGTTACACCTTATACACTGTAGACAGGAATGTGCCTGTCATAATTATGTCTAATGAATTCAATTAGGCGTAAGTGAACTCCAATTAAGTTGTAGAAGCATCTCAAGGTTCATTGATAGAAGTGGGATCCATCAGAATTCAACTGCCAGTGTCATAACAAAAGGTCTGAATATTTATGTAAATGGGATATTTCAAACTTCTTCAAAACACTCCAAACACCTGTTCTTATGTCATTCTGTGGTTTTGTGTGTAGAATGATGAGAAGAAAGGATTTGGATAAATTTTGAGATGAAGGCGAAATGTGGACATCTTGAAAGGGTCTTTATCGGCACTATATGAAAATCTTCTCTTTACTGTTATCAGAACAATAGTATATGATGGATACAATGTTTTGCTGTAGCTTTAAGATTTACCTTCACTGGAACAAAGGGGTCCAGTTCAAACCTGTACCAGCATAACAATGTCCCCATGCACGATATGAATTATAAGCCCCGACCTCAACCCCCTAAATATTAAAATGCTACTGTAAATGTGCCCCAGGCTTCATCAGCCAACAACACTGCCTGACCTCAGCGATGCTCTTGTGGCAAAATGGGCAAATCCCCACAGTGACAGTCCAAAATTTTCCTCAAACTGTCAATCCAATTAGAGACTCCTACTGTTTACATGGACGCTAATCCAATAAGATTTGCTTTTATAATATTTTACAATAGGATTCCATCTACAGTACATGCTCAAAGCAATTAGTCACATGTTACTTTTTTGACATGGGCATATTGAACAAGCACTAATGAGTGTAATGGTCAGGGAGCCAGAAATTTGACGCATTGTAGACTTGGTCTTGCTATAGCTATAATATCCAAGTGTCATAATCTCTTCCAGTAAGACAATGTTCCCACACACCATGTGACTTACAGTATAAGCCTCAAACTAAACCCCACTGAACATTAAAATGCTAAATATGCCCTAGGTCTCATCAGTCAACAAGCCGTAATGGGTGTGATGGTCAGAATTTCACATATTTTAACAATATTAAATGTAAAAATATATATTATGTACAGTATAAATCTTAAATATTATTATACAGTATATTAAATATAGTGATTTTAAAAGTAATCTGTATAAGTAACCATATCACGCATTACTGCATACAGCTTCAATTTATCCTTTTTTTTCCCCTAGAGAAGTCTTATTGTACTTTTAGAACCCAAATGTACTGTTATTAGTGTTAACTGTTAGATTAACTAAAACTAATATGTTTAAAATGAATGGCCTAATTTGGTGGCCCGTCAAATGCTCACAAAAATAGTGATGTGGTTCAGTTAGAATTAAAATCTGATTGAGTTTAACACAGATAAACTGATCACATTGGTATTATGTTTAATACTGGATGGCCCCGATTCCTAAGGAGAAGTCACCATCTGGTGACAGTACATTTTTAACATTTTAAATAGTGACTGCTTACAAATCTGAAAGTGTGAGGCGTCTTCTAGAATATGCATTAGGCAAAAAATTAAATAACCTAAATTCTGCCAGTCTGTTCTCTTGGAATGGAAATTATTGGGCAAAGTTTTAGGCATTCATTTCAAAGGTTAAAATGCAGAAAAACTGATGCGGAGGTCATGTCAGGTCTTATACTGTAAAATAGTTATTTCCCATTCACTTATTTCACTTTGGGTGTAATAAAGCCCTCTGTAGATTTAATAAAACAAGTTAGAGGGCATCGACTAAGCTTATGTTATTAGCTTGCATTTCTGTCTGTGCTATTCTAGTCACTTATCTGCTTTGATTAACAAAAACACTCCCTCCTCCTGTTCCTTGTTTTAGTGTTGCTAGCCACCTGTCATTGGTTAGTATTTGACTAATTTGACTGCACTCTCCCTACAACAGCACTGAAAATCTCACTTGAAAAGTTTTCTATTGCTTTATATCTACATTTTGTTCCAAAATATTTGTATCTCCATAAAGTCAGTAGAACACATAACGGCTTTATAAACTAATAAACAGCTGTACAAAGTATACAGTAAATGAGCAGCATTTCATTGCTCAATATAGTGTCCATAAGGTACATGATTTGGAGCAATGGTTTGTGACACTCTCATATACACAAACTGACATTATGTTTCCAAAAATATTTGTGCCAGAATGTTATAATACAGTTTCTTATAGAAGTTTTCTTAATAGAATGCAAGGCAGCATACATATAATGTTATAAACAATGTGTAATAACATCTGTTTTAAATCATATGACAGTGATTCCCAAAGTGTTGGCTGCAGCCCCCTGGTGGGCCATGAAGGTGCTGCAGGTAGCCACTGAAAGGTCATTTAAATTAAATAAATATAGATTTTTTTTTCTTTTCAAATATTCGATGAAGTTTAAACTTATTATAAAATTTTTAGTTAAAAAAGGGCAATCATAAGGACCTGTGCATCTCTGAAAATGGCCAAAATGTAATGTCTAGACAGTCAGATGTCAGAGCATCTCTGACATAGCAGTTTGTATAGAGTGTCCCCAGCAGTCAAGCCCGTCTTCCCAGAGACGCTATTGTAACAAAAAGCTGGAAAAATCATGCTGATGATTAAGGGTCTTAGAATACACAGGCTTGGTGTTATACATAAATGATGTTTTCTTTTACATTATAGCCCACTTGGTCATCGCTAATCTGTGGAAAAGATGGCACCATGACAAGGCACCATGAACACAAACACATTCATTTACTTTTTTTTGGAATGTAAAATTAAAAAGATTTTATTTATTTGTTATAAATGACCCCACTTTTTTGGAAATGGCCCACTTTTTTTCTTTTTTAAAATGCTGATCTAATAGAGCTGCAGGCATGTTTTTGGAAGGTGGAAACCTAAGAACATGCAAAACTCTACACGGACTTTTGCTTTAGACTTTAAGCAAAACCTTTTAAAAAGAGAAAAAAAAGTGTATTGGTATATAGACAATGCAAAGGAACTGCATATCAGCAATCAACATTACTTTGTTAACTCAGTGTTGAGTCCTGGCTTCCTAGAAAGAATTTCCCTTGTGATTAAATGATCCTTTGGCAGACTCAGAGATGCTTCTTCTTTGAGTGAAACACACAGTGGCACATTCACATTCCACTAAAATGACACAGTTCTTTGAACAAAGCTTTCTCAACCATGCACATGGACGTCAAAAAAAAAAAATCAGGAATAAGTGATACATGATGTAGCTACACATACCCATAGAATTAAATTGCTCTATGTGATTACTGAAAAGGCTGCTGGTCATGTCCAGAACATAATTAATGACTGATTTCATACCTTCCTAGACTCTAATGTGACACTCTTTGTTTAATGGTGATCTGGTGAATATGAAAAGCAAATATAAAATAAAAAAAAAGCTAACAATAAGTCAATAATAATTAACAATTACTCTTTATTCAAAGTAAATTCCACCAGCCACTTTCTTCCTCTGAAAATATTCACTTTGAAATAAATCCAGGTATTTCATTTAATACTCATTATTTGAGGTCAGTTCATGTAAGGGCTAGACAGCTTCTAATTACGGTCCACAAAACCAGACAATTATTGAAGACCGTTAATCTCATTATTCAGGACAAGCTTCCACTCTGTGATTATCTGACGCTGCAAGCACATTTATCAGCCAAATGCACCGCTTTTATTCGCTATTGATGAAATGTTACTTTCCTTCATGGATGACTGGGTACTTTTACAGAAGCATATTTGTACATTCCTAAAGCAAATATGTTTATGTCTTAATAACCTAGACTAGAATAAACAAGACTATTAAAAAATAACATCAGAATTATATATTTATAATATGATTGATGATTTAGGCTATGCTCTGGATACTTGATCCTACTAAGAAACTTGGTACTACCAGCAACATTTGGACTCTACATCAGATTACTGATTACCCTAAAGAGTTACATTATGGATGGTTACATTAGATACATGTTGATCTTTACCAGTCATATACTGTATGAGAACATAACCACCCCGAGGTGTGATCATTCCTTAAGAGCTGCAGTTTTGAAGATGCTCTGACCTACTGTAGTCGTCTAGTCATCACAATTTGGCCCCTTGTCACAGTAGCTATAGTTACAATATCTCGTTACAAATTTCATCTAAAAGCCATGAGACATATTAGGCAGCATGTGTGAAGCAGAAAAAACAAGAAACGACTTTAACAAGGAATAAATTGTGATTGTAGACCAACTCCAAAACTCCAACTTGTGGGGGATATTCCCGGCCTGCAGAGGTCTGAATCGACCAAAAGTGGTTCATGGAAAGACCTATAGAAGACCTAGTGTAGCTCAAATTGCCGGTTTTAATAGAAATGTGTGTGCATTTTTGTTTTGGTGGCAAAAGCCACAAGGGGGGACATTCTCAATATTAGGCGGGTGGACATAATGTCATCACTTGCTGATATATTTTATATAACTTTTATTTTCAGTTTTGTTTCAATACCAGTGGCATGCATGTTTGAAAAATGCTAAATACATCAACTTGATTTATGAATTTCTATCCAAAATGCATGCTCAGATAGTAGAGAAGCTACGCAAAAGTGTCAAATTTTGAGCAATAATGTTTGGTAATATAATGTTGGCTCACAGAAAGAATAAGAACATAAATGGTTCAAAACAAAACAAACCAATAAAACAAATAATAGATAACCCAAAATATGTACACCAATCAGCCATAACATTACGACCAGATGAAGTGAACAACAATGATCACCAACTATACACCAGCAAACAGGTAACAGGATAATGGACACTGAAGATTGAAGCCCATCTGCAGCCATCCCACAGAAAAGCAAATGCAGCATAAATCACTGGAAAAAGTCAATGCTGGCCACGACAGAACGGCACCAGAACACCCAAAGCACTGCAGCCTGCTGTGCACAGAGCTCATCAGGCAAAGAGCCCAAGGTCACCAACCCAGTCTCCAAACTTCTCAAATCCCAGTCTGATCGATCACACACACAGGATGCACCAGACAAACAAATGCAATTCACAGAGGACACACAAAAGGATCCGCTGACAATGTCCTGGTCCCAGACACCACAGCATGCCCCCAGAGGTCTTATGGAGTAATCCCTTGATTTGTCAGAGATGCCCTGGTGGCACAAGTGGGACCAAAATCCTACAGTAGGTGGTTTTAATGTTATGACTGATCAGTGTATATAGGTTAAATTTATAAAGTTATAAAGTATTAAATTGTAGTATTTAATATTTGAAAATAGAAATTCATCTAAGTAAGTAGAAGTAAAAATTTGTTATAATGGGAGAGTGTGTAATTTTACACACGACCCTTTCTAAGCACTTTTCAATCAAGGCACCCATTTGTTAAGTCTAATTCAATTACTTAAGAAAAAAAACTTTTCTAGAGAAAATCAATGTTAGTGACCAAAAAGTTTCACAATGTTCTTGGAAGGCCAGTTCGAAGTACAGCTCGATGATTTTTCTACTCAAACACAGCTGATTCAACTCATACTTAAGTCAGCTTAATAGGTGTGTTTATGTGCTGGTGAAATACAAACTGTACTGGAGATTGGTCCTCCAGGACTAAATCTAAACACTCTGTTCAAGAACAACCTTCCTCAAAGGAGCTGTGTTCCTTACCATGCTCGAGCCCATGGAATACAGTAGCAGTAGATACAACTCTGTGGTTTCAGACCTTGTAATTCTGCTGTTTCATTGGGGTCATCTCAGATCCATAATGATACTGTTCTTATAAGCTCAATATTAATATCATCACCATATTCAGGGTGCTGTAACACCTGTATGCCTAATTTGCACTGCCAGTAGAAAAAAAAAATTAACTCTGATTTGTGCCTTTAATAGGGCATCTGCTCAGGCTACAATAATGCACTTGTTGAAATAACAAGCGAGAACCAAGCAAAAACAGGAAAAGAAGAACCACAACAAGAATTACAAGGAAAAAAAGGTAAAAGGTGTTTGGGCTGTTGTTGTTTGTGTATAGCTTTAAAAAATTATGTTTTGAGGAAAGTGATGTCATTAGAGTTGTAAATTCATCTGATTATTGTTTATTCTCACTCTCATGGTCTATACTGCTTTATCCTGTATACAGGGTCATGCGGGTCTGAAGCCTATCCCAGGAGACTTAGGGCATGAGGGCATTTCTTCGCAGGGCGCACACACACACACTTATACACTCATTCACACACTATGGCCAATTTTGGGGAAAGGGAATTAGACTATCCGCATGTCTTTGGGAGGAAACCTGAAAACCCGGATGAAAACCACCAAGCACGAGAAGAACATGCACACAGAGTCGGGAATCGAACCTGGATCCTGTGCTGCCTATTATTGTTTATTTTGCAAGACAATTATTATTGGAGAAGAAAAAACAGTATGCATTGAAAAAAAAAAACTTATAACTATAAACTGTTAAATCCCTATCAAGAACTGCTAAAACAAACACTTCTCACTTTAATAAAACAACAAACTACAAAAAAAAAAAAAAAACATCCACTGAAGACCACTCTGACCAGTCAGCCCCTGATGTGCATTAGGCCCAATCTCATTGAACCAGCAGCACTCACTCCCTCAAGCGCACGAGGCCACACTGTCCCTTGAATCAGCCCGAAAACTTATCAAATACAGTACAACTCCCTCCAACACGTCCTAAGCAAACGGGTGCAACTACAGAACCAAAAAGCACGAGGAGAAACTTACGGACGGATGAAGGAGCCGCGTGAGAGTTGATGCTGATTCTGAAGATCCAGAGGAGCGGGATGAAGCCCGCGCGCACCATGCTCATCCTCCCCATCCTGCTCCAAACACTGTCCACACACACACACACACACTTCTATACACTCCTTTGCCCTGCTGACACACACACACACACACACACACTGCTGACACTGGTGCCTTCTCCTGAGGTCAGAAGGCAGGATCAGGATTTGCGGCGCGGAAAAGAAGCCGCTGAGGATCAGCGCCCCAGCTCGCGCTCCGCCTGCACGCGCGCGTTTCACCGAAAACACACTGAGTGTGACGCGGGTGCTAAATCCATAGCTGCGCTGAAACTTACAGCGACTCGTCTTTCCTCACAGCTCCAGCTTTATAACTACAGCACTCTACCCCCCTTTCACATCTACAGTGGTACAATCCTCGAAAGATTTAAAACTACCCGCCGTTCACTGGTGTTGGTTTAGTCCACAGGACGACCTACCTGCTGATTCACACACAACTGAAACGCACCAGTTCTGAAACACACCAGTTCTGAAACACACCAGTTCTGAAGAGAAGAGTGGAATGCACTGAATTCCTTCTTCACCCTAACAGATACTTGGTTATTTGGCTATTTCAGATTGCTTTTGATCATTTAATGGGAAATGTATTCTAATTATCACTGTAAAATACAGTATATAACAGTGCTGTAGATATAGACATCCCATTAAAGAGTATGGGATGAAGCAAGGCACAAGGCGGGGTACACCCTGGACAGGATGCCAATCCATTGCAGGGCACACACACTACAGTTAATTTAGGAACAACAATTAGCCTAATCTGCTTGTCTTTGGACTGTAGGAGGAAACTGGAGTACCCAGAGGAAACCCACCAAGCACAGGGAGAACATGCAAACTCCATGCACGCAGGGACAGGAATCAACCCTGGCTGGGAATCGAACCCAGACCCTGGCGGTGCAAAGTGACAGTGCTAACCACTAGCCCACCGTGCCGCCTACTTCCTGACACAACCCTCCCATTTTGGGCATTGGGTGGGAATTGAACCTGAGCCTTCAGCATGGCAGGAGGGAAAGCAGCCAATCCCCATATACAGTAATAATATTAAGTGCATTTGTAATTTTGAAAGAGTGACGTACAGTGACATAGTAGTAACACTGTTGCCTCGCACCTCAAGGGTTAAGGGTACAGTTTTTGCCTTGCATCTGTATGCGTGAAATTTGCATGTTCTCCCCATGCTTGGTGGGTTTGGTCCAAATGACATGCAGGCCGGATAATTGCCATTTCCGAATGTCCCCTAGGCGAGTGTGTCTATGAGTGCTTGTGTGCCCTGCGATGGATTGGCACCCCAGTATAGGCTCCATGACTAACAAGACCCTGTACAGGACAAGCAGTGAGTGTGCAAATTTAAATATCACACATCACAGTTTATGACCAAAAGTATGTAGACACCGGACCTGCATGCCTAAAAGTGGGTCTTTCCAAGAGCGTTGCCATGAAGATCAAAGCACACAACGGTATAGAATGTCTTTGTATGCTGTAGCATTAAGATGTCTCTCCATTGGAATAAACAAGCTCAAACCTGTTGTGTGTACAAAGCCACATAAAGACATGGTTTGCTTGCACTCAAGGTCTACGAGTGGTCTCACAGTGAACACTTTTGGATGAATTGGAGTGATGACCGCATCCCAGGCCTTCTTAGCCAATCAGTGCCTGACCCTAGTAATGTTCTTGAGACTGATAGAGCACATTACCACAGATATACTTCAAAATTTTCAAGAAAGTCTTACCAGAACAATGGAGGTTATTAATTCTCTAGATGTCCAACAGCTGAGTGACTGGAAGTCTCCAAGCAATGTCTAATGACCTACTTTTTTTATTAAGTTCTTAAATAAAAAAAATATAAAAAACTTCCAACAATGTTGTAGAATGATGGTACAGATGGTCAGTATCCTAGTGAACCACTATAAGAATTTATTTAATGATAGAGCCGTAAAAGCACTTATGTAAGTCTCTCTGGATAAGGGTGTCTGCCAAATGCCTTAAATGTAAAAGTAAATGTAATAACTGCCTGGGAATAAAAAGACAGAAAATATGATGTGTTGTTTATTTTTAATAAATACAAAAATGTTATTAAGAAGTTTAACACATTTCTGACAAATTGTTGTGGTATATGAGGAATAAACACTTCAGGGCAGACTATTAAACTAAACTAATGATTAGGATTTGTATACTTCGGTCCAGATATGTAAAATATGTTTAATACAGTAGCTTTCTCTTCATGATACATACTGTAGCAAAAGGCATTGTTTTGGACTGTAGAACTGAGTACTCATTACAAGCAAATACATACATGTTGAAATATTTCCCATGTTAAGTCCACAAATCGCTACTGTATCTCGATATCTCAGTGATTAATAAGATGATATTGATGTCTGACATGTTTAGTTAGTATACAGCGTGAAGTATATTTATATTAGAGTGGTGACATATTGCGAAGAGGGATCATCCATAAAAGTGGGTCATAAGATATGGAACAGGAGTTATAAAACTTGAAGCACTTAAAGTCAAGAACCCATGCTAAGAGGTGGGTGTCAAGAGACAGTGGATTTTTTTTTAGCCAGCTGTGGCTTTTAAATGTCACACCCACTTTTGCACTGGTATTTCACATTCTTTTATGACAGTGAAAATAGCAGTAGAGAATTAAAAAACACAAGATTTGGTTTGCACAACAACAGCAACACAGCATTAACCCAGAAATTGTGCCCACACTGGCATAAAACTAGAGTCTTGACATATCTTCAGCAGGTGTCCATCTACTACGTCTATACTACTGTACTAACACAATTTTCTCCGCATATCAATTTTACATTTACTTTCTGTGTGACTGATTGTAAACTGAATTAATGAGCTTAGTTTTCATGTTTTGTTAATTGAAAAGGGGTTTACACTTGAATGACAGCACTCTTACCTTTACCATTGTGTTCACAAGTGCTGATGTAATATTTGCTTCAATGTCTAAGCGCTTCCTCTGTCAGGAACCAAAAGAAGACACACCGTCTGTGCAAGATGAGAGGAGAAGAACTGGCACGTCAACTTCTCCTGGTCAGATGCCTGCAAGGCACATGTTCTATATAATGTGCTCAGGATGGGCCTGTCTATTAGGCTATTCTCACTATATGGGCAAAAGTATGTGACAACCTGACTATAAAACTCATACTGTGTGTGGGTTTTCCCCATACAGCTGCCTCAACCTTAAAGTCTTTGTATAATTTACCTTAACTGGAACTAAGAGTCCGGACCCAAACCTGTTCCAACATGACAATCCCTCTGATTAGGCTAATTGGTGTTTAAAAATTGCTTCAATTGCAACATTCTTGTGTGGATTTACTCTGTGGTGTACTCTACCCTGAGTCCCCTAGTATACTGTAGGCTCCAGGCCTCATGCAACCCTGTACAGAACACGTGGTACAGAGAATGAGTGAATAAATGACAGAGTGGTATTATTATATAACAATGTTATATCATCTAATATCAAATGGTATCTAATAAAAAGAAGAGCTAAGCTGTGTTGTGCGCAGGGGTTCAGTGTACAATATGTTTGTTCATTGAGGCCCATGGTAAAAGTCACTGATGTTGTTGGACTTTCAGCTGCTCCAGCGAGGATGATTCAATCTGCACAACAACTTGGCACAGCTTTTCCGCATGGCAGGCAAGAAACCTACCACTGAGCCACCAATGCACATGATAAAAGTCACTGTACATAATCAAATGAAAGTCTTAATTATAATGCACAAAATGTTTTCTTGCATACAACTCAAAATTTTCCATATGCAAAAAAGACAACTTTTGTGCTTCTCCACCATTTCCTGTAAAACACTTTTGATTTTGTACCATGTTGCTCTTCACAACACTGTGAAAAAAAATAAGAATGAATGATTTATCTTATTGACTCAAAAAGTAACGGAATGACCACTATTTCTCATTACAAAAAAATCACACTAGTAGTCATTATTTTTACACTCGAATGAAGAATTAGTAACCATTCATATCATAAATATGGTACTATTTGATTACGGTAATGAATAATGTGCATTAAAATATGTATTGCTGGTTGCAGATGATACTACTAATGCTACTACTACAGTACTACTACTACTACTACTACTACTACTAATAATAATAATAATAATAAAAACTCATAAGTTATAAATTAAAATAAAAAATCCAAATTCTGATCATATTCACTTTTTCAATGCTTGACTTCAGCTGTTTGGTTTGGCTGTATAATAATTCTGAATATAGTATTCATTAAAACAAACACACACACACACACACACACACACACACACACACACACACACACACACACACTTTTTATGAGACAAAAGTTGCTTCTTGAAAACCCTGAGTTTGTATAAAACTATTTTAAAATGTTTTTTCTTATATATTTCTTTATCTCTACTTTTTATATTTTTATTGATATTTGATTTCATTGATATCAATTCAATTCAATTTTATTTGATAGCGCTTTTAACAATTGTCATTGTGAATTTGTATGAATCGAAATGGTCAGATTGTCCCTGATAATCAAGTCGAGGGTGTCAGTGGTAAGGAAAAACTCCCTGAGATGGTAATAGGAAGAAACCTTGAGAGGAACCAGACTCAACAGGGAACCCATCCTCATTTGGGTGAAACAGAAAGCAGGAATTGATCTGTATTTATACTGTGTGTTAGGTGCCAGGCAGGTCAGTATAACAGTTGTTGTTAATTGATGTTAATATGGAGTCCAGGTTTTGGAGGCTCAGATACACTTGTAGGAAATTCCAGTCCTGAACTATCAAGCAACGGCAGTACAGTATATCAATATTTGATATTTATTTCAGACCAAAGACAAATGCTTTGAAACTACAGTGGCAAGAAAATGTATTATAGCTTTTGGAATTTCATGGTTTTCTGCATTAATTTTTTCATTAATTTGTAATTTGTTGAGGTCTGGGCTCTGACCTGGCTGATTTTGTTTTTCTGACAGTCCAAGACATTCTGTTGTGGACTTGCTCTGGTGTTTTGGGTCATTGTCCTGTTGCATCACTAACTTCTACAGAGTTTTAGCTGACACACAGACATTCTCACATTGTCCTGAAGAATTTTTTAATACGCTTGGGAATTCATCTTCCCCTCTATGAGTGTAAGCTGGCCAGGCCCTGATGCAGCAAAGCAGACGCAAATCATGATGTTTCCTCCATCCTACTCTATATTTGGAATGATGTTTTCATGATGATATGACAGTGCCCTTTTTACGCCAGATGCACTGTATTGCTGCGTTTTCTTTCCAAATAGTTCAATCTTAGTTTCGTCGTGAACAAAACATTTTGCCAATACCACTGCGGTGTCAATGTGCTCTTTCACAAACTTCAAGCATTCAGCAATGTTTTAAGTAAGCAGTGGCTGTCATTAGAGGTTGTTTCTTTATTGTGCTTTTTGAGTCATTTTGCCCACCTTTTGAGTAGACACAGTCCCAAGTTCTAAAGTCTTTGAAATCACTTTGTATCCCTTTTCACCTTTATGGAAATCTACAATTCTTGATCATAGATCCTCTGAAAGCTATTGGCTCCCATTAGCATATTATTCTTGTGTGGACCAAACTCGAAAAGTTTAAGTGGTTTTTAATCAGTCAAAGTAGCTCTAGTTCACACCTCCAAACTCATTTTCTTAACTGACTCCAATTATAATGTTACTGACTGAGGAAATGACAAGAATAATCTTATTATGTCCATTAAGGTTAATCAGTGATCTGAGAAGCTTTGACATTTATTACTTAATGCCATTTCAGCCACTGTATTTTTGTCAGTCAAGTGGTCACTTAGTTTGGATTATGCTCTTGAATTTTTCAAATCTGAATCACAGAACTGGTAAAAAGCCCTTTGCTCTTTGCCTAAATTGAATTCCATTTCATTTACAAACACCTTTTGAAATATCTTTCAAATGAATTTATGTAATAATCATGAACACAGTGTGCAGCTAGTGACCTATGGCATCTATTTTGTTTTTCTTATTTTTCTTATTATTTATACAGAGTAAGAAGGTTAGATGTTTTTCAGGTTAATATCACTCATTGCTCATGCTACCATAAATGCATGTTCACAAGCTAATTCTTTTCAGGGCCATTCCAGCTAATAGTGTCATTCCTGAACACAATTTCAGCTGTTCCAGTTGACAGAGCAGCATCAAAGTATAGTGGAGCTGTGACTCTGAGACAGAGGACTATGTGTTCCCTACAATAATACCTCAAATTGATGCAAGAGTTAGACACTACTAGAGTTCTAGAACTGAAAAACCAGGTGACACAATAATTCTTACTATTTCACTATATTACAAGAGGAGTGACAAGGCTATTTCATTGCAATAATAATTAATATAAAATAATTCTTAATTCTCAATAAAAATAATTCTTAATTCTACATATAACAGCTATAACAGCTACCCCCGGTTTTTTTTTTTTTTTTTTTTTTTTTGGGGGGGGGTGGATTTTCCTACCTAATGGATGGTACGACTTGCCGTGGCTCTTACATACTCTTATATAATTAGTAAGGAAAAGCTGACAATGTGGTACACATATAATAAGGATTTGTTACAAATAGTTAGATATACAGTACTTATATTATATATACTTGCAAAGTATAGCACACACTTCATTAGCGTGCCGATAATATTTGCACATGCTACTGTCTTTAACATGGCTAATGTAAACCCAAAAAATAATAATAAATACATACATAAATAATAGTAATAATAATAATAATAAAAATAAATAACCTTTAAAGTTCCCTTATGAGTGACCTGGTTGCACTATGTGATATGGTGCCATGATGGTTGCGTATAATTGACTGTGGAAGGCCTCAAAAGACCATGGATAGGTTGACCTACAGGAGACCTACACATTATAAAAAGACATGGCTCTGGAAATCTGCAAATCGCTTTGGGTCAAATCTGCCATACAATGATCTTCTTTACTCACGATTCATCATGTTTTTGAATTCTTGGTGATTTCAAAAATTGTGACAATGGAAACTTGGTTTAAATGATATAAACCAAAGTTCATCTCATTTTAGAAAAATAATAAAAACAAAAGTAACTAAGGTTTAATGCAGTGGGGAAACAAAAAACAATAAGCTAAGTTCTAACTAACCACATTTGGCTATGCCAGTAATTGGTGCCACAGCTTAGCGTCTTACTACCCACCACCTCAAAGCCCTGCAGAGTGCAACAAGTCTAACAGACTAAATTAGCGAAGGGCTCACCATGAATTCTAACATTTTAAATAAAAAAATAAAATAAAAAAATAAATAAACTTTTCATCTGAAAATTTTCACCAATATGTATTTGTGATCACTGTGCCTTCAGCACTGGCACACAAGCAATTGGTTTCCCTCTGCACGTGTATCAAAATGATGCAAAAGTTGCAAAACACATGTGTTGAATTGGCCTTACATTCCCCAAATTGGGCGCATTTAGCAAATAAGTGTCATGAATTTTCTTTTAGAGGGAGTGGATGTTTGCTGCTTAACTTGGCTTCATTATATGTATCAATATTATGTAAGTTGTCTCCCATGTAGTTAGTGTTAACGTCACCCCAGACTGAATTCCAAATCTAGGTTCTAGTCTCACAATTTAGACAATAGACAATTCTTAGTTTAGCTGTCTCTAGCCCTTAAGGATCATTTAGCCATTATTTGTTTTGCTGTTTTTTTTTAAATAAAAAATATGTAGAGCTCAGGATTGTGCAGTATAAACTGACATATTTTCTTTTTTTCAGCACAAAATAGGCAATATAATGCACAGAATTTTAGTTCATTTTAACCAACTTCCTCAAACACAACTGAGTGAAAAATTAGAAACTGGGTCACAAAGGCAAAAAAATTGCACAAATGCACATCACATATTTCTATTGTTGTTTTTTGGTTGTTTCTATAACCAATGAATAATAATAATTTGCTCATTTAATGAGTTCTACATTTTTGCAACTTCATTTACATATTCTGATAGTAGTAAAATGTATTCTTTATAAAAGTAATGATAACTTTTGTTTGACCTGACATATCCGAAAAACCCAAACACACAATTTGAAGTCTGAAGCCTCCTTGTTAACACACTCCAGGAAGGCTTCTATATAAGCTACATATTTTTTAATCATCATTGACCTATGCGGAGTTGTCAGCCTGTACTGTATCTGTGTCGCTTGGATTTTAAAGGTACAGAATAATCTATACTGTAATGTATACTGTAAACCAACCAGCACATAATAGAGTTCTAATACTGATACTAATATTATTCAGAACAGTTTGGTATCTGAACAGATTGCCATCATGTCCTACCCAAGCTTTTTGTTTTCTTAGGATGCTTTATCAATTCATGAGCAACTGCAGAGACTATCAACTGTAACTGTAGAGATTCAACTGCCACACATTGAAACAACTGTTTATCATCTCAGCTAAAATCAGATTATGGTTCTTTATATAAAAGTATTTACTGTGACCCCCAAAGAAAAGAAAACCAACCTTAATCTTTTTTACATGAATAACACACCATATCGTCTGGTTTTTCAACAATGATTTGAGACATTTCTGAAAAATACCACAGCAAATGACTAAAATCTTTCAGCCATGCCTTAAGCTCTGACTGAATGTTTAATAATTGTATCTCTTTACTTGTTTAAAAAAATGCTGGATGGATTTTATAAAATCATAGAAACATTCTTTAAAATTCTGGTGATGAAAATGAAAATGATTCTTCAGGCGCACTTTCTTACTGCAACTCTCCCATTGTACTACATCCAATTCCTCACACCAACACTCATCTCCACTATCTTGGACTGTTGACATGTATCCATGCTGCTGGCATCAAATGCTAATCCTACTGTCTGGAGAGAAATCAAGATTCACCACGCCAGGCTACATTTTCAGGTGTACAGTTTTTGTGAGCCTGTTCCCATTGCAGCCTCAGCTTTTTTTTTTTTTTTACTGGCTGAAAGGAGTCGAACACATGCTGAGAGCATATTGATTTGGGTGATGAGACTGCATGCTATACATTTCCTTTACATACATTTTACTTTAAAGATTTTTTCTCCTTATACTGTACATCTCACAAACATGCAAGTAAGCATAAAACGATTCATAATTAAAATAAATAAATAAATAAATAAAAGCTAATTGCTAAACCATAATCAACTACTTACTGTAACAAGCATCCTGTTTTGTCCTATATACATTTATAAGGACTTCTATTTGTCACCTGTGTACCCAAGTCTTTATGGTTTAAAATCTACTGTATATTGTATACAGTGTTTTAACATAAAAACAAGCTTTAATTATGCTTCCCGTTTAATCTTTGCACCAATGTTACTGTGGAGTAGTGTGGAATGTTTACCCAGCAGGGGACTCATATCACTCTTACATTAAAATATTGCAGTGGAATAAAAGGGGAATAATGAGGGCAAAGAAGGCCCTGGCACTACCAGTCTGATAATAACACTAATTAGGGTTCACCTTTCACTGGTCTGGTGAGTGAAAAATGACTGCAGATTGCCCAATTTGCGCCACCCCCACAGTTCAAAGGGCACAATGACCTTAACTGCATGCTGGCTCTGCACTTGTAGAAGGGCAGAACCTTGTAGGTGGCAATGGGACTGACGACACAGTGAGCAGGCTTTGGAAAGAGAGTGACATGGTCCTTTCTTTACTGGAATGCTCTCCAGATTCATGTTTGGCGAATAAAAATATGTCAGGTAAAAAAGCAGTAAAAAAGTATTTCTTTTGTCAACTGTCATGGGTTGATGGTCAGGCTGACTACTACTGATGGTCCACCTTTCTAGGAAGATCTGTACACCTGCATATTCATGCACTTATCTAATCAGCCCATCATGTGACAATAATTGCAATCATTTAGATACAGATTCACCAAAATCGAAAAAGTTTAAGGTTGTCCACTTTTTGTAAGTCTGTGCTCATAATGGCCAGGTCATTGTTCATGGCTGAGAGGTGTGGAACCTACAGTAATGTGGTCTTTTACAGTTTGATATGTAATGGTTGTTGGTATCAGATGGCCTGGGTCTAGTGATTGTTTTTGGGGATTTTCACATACAACAGTACTCTAGTGTCTGTTGTACGTGAAAATCCCAAAAAACAGTCATTAGACCCAGGCCATCTGATACCAACAACCATTACATAGTCAAAGTCACAAGGATCAGACTTTTCCCATTATAATGTTTGATGTGAACATCAAATTAAGCTCTCGACATGTATCTGTATGATATTATATACTGCATTGCTGCCATATGATGGGCTGATGAGCTGCATAATTGAGATAGGCTATAGACTTTCTTTCTTTCTTTCATGGCCCGTATACTTACACTTCCTACCTCTGGCTGCTAAAAGCACAAAGATACACATAAATAGACTGGTGATAATTAGAAACCAATGCAAACCATGACACATTACCTGCTACTTCAACTCACCCGCACTCTATCAGCAGCTTACTTTCAACCAATACCCTGCTGCCACAAGTGACTTGTCACATAATAGAGACCTTAATTAGATGACATACTAAATTAATTAGATGTCAAGCAACATTAAAAGCAACAAGCTATTGAAACGCTGCTCATTTAAAATTCTATATGTACCTTGTTTATAAGGCTTTGTATTTGCATTCTTGTGACATTCGTGCAAGTGAAATCAGTCAACTTATTAGAGTGTAAAACAGAAATACAAGCCTTTTGATCTTTATTTAAATCATTCAATTATTTGTTTCACAAAAATGAAGAAAGAGTGAAAAGATCATGCAGGGAAATGTCTGTTTTCTTCTTCCCCTTGTGTAATATGACAGACTGCAAACAGATGTTTACTGAATAGATATCAGGGACAAGAAGAAGGCAGAGGTTAAACTCCATACCTTATCAACCCTAGAGAATTATCCAATAAACAAATCCAAGAACAAAAAAAGAAAGAGTCCCTGCTTGCATTCTGCACAAAATATACATTCGCTTTATACATGGGAATGTGACCATACCTAACTTCTCTCACCCTTTCACTGTCTGCCAGTTATCCAGACCCTCTCAGCCCTCTGGACCTACAGTATCTGACACATCCTGGTGGCTAGCTTCTGGTTGGAAATCTGGTTGCATAGAGGCCCTGTATGCTCTTTGAACCATCAGCTGTTCTCTGATGAATTTCCTACAAACAATTTTGAGCCTGAGCCTCCAAAAAAGTGGATCCATATTAACTTAAACACATCTCATGTTATATTGAAATTTCAGCCTCCTAACACACAGTATGACTGCAAAACAATTCCTTCTATCCGTTATCACCCTCATGAGTATGGGTTCCCTGTTGAGTCTGGTTTCCTCCTACTGGCATCTCAGGGATTTTCTTTTCTTGCCTTGAATTGCTCATCTGGGACATTTAGATTTTTTCATATTTTCTCATACATATAATTTTTGCATACTTATTTCCCTAATTTTCTTTTGATTTGCCACAGTGACCACTGATAAATGTACTACATAGATAAACTTTATTGAATGAGGTGGCATAGTGGAGTAGTGGTTAGCACTGTTGCCTTGCACCTCCAGGGTGCAGGTTTGATTCCTGCCTCGGGTCTGTGTGCATGGATTTTGCATGTTCTCCCTGTGCTTGGACTCTTTCCCACAGGTTTCTTCCCACATTGCAAAGGCGCTAATTGGCGTTCTCAATCTGCCTGTATTATGTACTGTATATGTGTGTGTACCCTGCGATGGATTGGCACCCTGTTCAGGGTGTACCCCGCCTTGTGCTTTGTTTTCTGGGATAGCCTCCAGGCCTCCCATGACCCTGTATACTGGTTAAAGAGTAGATCATCAAATTGTAAAAAGATATTTCTTTGCATAAACTGGAAACGATGGTTTTCTTTGCAATTTTCTGTCATTAGCTGTGCCTAGAATGACCCTAATTTTTGGAATGATTTTTCAATGGGAATGATTGAAGAGGCTGGTAGAAACCTTTGATAATTGTTAAATAAGGGATGAGTCTCCAGAATGTTAGGTTTAAAATTTTATGATGTGAAACACTAGATCTGTCCACCGAACTCGACACACCTGCCGATCGGTTTGCACATGGTGGCCGACCACTGCTTTTTTGTTTGGGAAACAAAAAGCAGGATGTTTTGAACCATAAGAAGTATTGCTATATAAGGAATGAAGAAGATGGGGGAAAGTTAACACTTTCTGGAAAAAAAGTAGAAAAAAAGTGAAAAATTGTCTAAAAACAAATACTACCAATAGTCTTTTCAACAGGAAAACAGATCATATCTGTCTGATTGGAATAAATATATTCTTGCTGCGCATGTTTGTAAGGTGACAAGACAAACTCTAAACTTGAACTTACATCCGCTGCCTCATGGTCTTTGCTGGAAGAAGGAGCACTAATTGTCTCGCATTTCTCCAGTGATGGGACAAACGCATTACGAAAGTAGCGCCTTACTGTAATATATTACTTGTTTTTAGTAACTTGTAATATAATGTGTTACTTTTCAAAATTGCAACACAAAGGAATAATACAGTATATTACTTTTTTTTTAGTAAGTAGTAATGCAAAAGTTACTTTTGTGCATTGAACATCTGTGATTTTATTAACTTTTTGTCCATTACTTGATCGTCATGTTTATGCTTGCTGAATGATCCAAATTACAAGTACCATGGGCACCATGGCACCATGACACAGAGAAAAGAGCTGTATGATAAAGAATAGTTAAAAAGATTCTGAAGCTTACAGGATTCTTTCAAGCTGTAAACGAGAAGGAAGGAGCATCAAGTTCATCAATGAGTGGAGGCGGAGTGATAAATAGTAGCAGCAGTGAGGGCAAACTTGAACGAACAGTTTACTACGCACCTAGTCTACCCTTTCACTTTATATGTGTGTGTGTGGTTGTTAAAGTAATTAGACTGGCTTGTATTTATGCTTAAGTAGGTTTAAGTGATTTGGTTAATATAAATATTGCTCAGTTCAACGGCAGCTCTAGCATGTATGGTGCTCAAAAAAAGAAAGAAGGACAAAAAGGACCCACCTACTCCAACTTTGCTGTAATGTTTCATTCAGACATTTGAAGTACTGTAGATAATATAGCTGGATACATCTCCTTTACTTTTTTTTTTTTTCTTCTAACCTAGTCAAATGATGGCTTGGGAGTCAAGACTAAACCATTTCACCTTTGGGGTGTGCAGACAGGATTTTATGTTATTCTAAATAATTTTGCACTAAATGGAAAAAAATGCAACATATCTGTGACATTGGTTATAATCTACAGAATTATTTGGTAGCATTTTGTACTGTGACAATTTTTTGTTAATTGCATTGATGTACAAAATCTTCAGCAGGGAGACCTGGTGTCCACCTCACCACGCTCCTGCTCATCTCATACTTCTGTTCTGAGTGGTAGACCTTCCCAGGCATTAGCCTGCCTTGCTCATAAATTAGTATTAGCCCAATAACAAGATTAATGAATCCACATGGTGACATAAAAAATGTGACATGCAAATTATGAATAAAAAAATTACAATGTAAATGTCACCACTATTCTGATTTTGTTTTTACTTTCTGCACACACTGTGGTGAGTTATAAAACCTCTCAGCCCTACAAGTTTATAGATAACTTGGGAAAAACTGCCTCTGGTTTAATGTTTTGGCAGCCTCCTATAGCTGATCCCGGGGGCTCTCATGCGTCGTGGTTGGCATCCTATCTCGATTAGAAAAATTATGTGCCAAAGTAATGTGCTACATTAAATAGTAACTAGTTGTTGTTGTTGTTAGTCTCCTGTTGAGGGGTCACCACAGCAGACAACTTGGCACAGGTTTTATGCTTGATGTTCTTCCTGATGGGCTGCATCCAGTGGCTGATACATTAGATAGTAACTAGTAATAGTAATATATTACGTTACTAGAAAAGTAACAAGTAATAGTAACAAATTCCATTTATCCAGGAACCCCTGTGTCTAACTAGGGACTGTGGAGGCCAAATGGTCATTACCATCATGTTTATTTTATGATCGCGGTGGGACCTCTGTTCAAGATTCACACACTATGGGCAATTTGGGAACACCAATTACCCCAATCGAAATGTTTTCAGACTATGGGAGAAAACCCACCAAGCATGGGGAGAACTTGAAACTCCATGCACACAGACCCCAAAGCAGGACTCGAACCCAGGTCCTGGAAGTGCAAGGCGACAATGCTAACCACTAAGCCACTGTGCCACCAGTAATATATTACTTTCACTGAAAAGTAACTAGTAATTTTAAGCTATTACTGTACGTAAAAAAATGACTAGCACAACACTGCATTTTACACACAGTAAAACACCCAACTAATCATAAGTTAGACTGGATTTTTGTAAATAATCAAGTCATGCAGTTTTCTTTTAATTTGGACACTAACAGTAACTCGGGCTTAATGTCAGGCCACATTACCTTTGTGATAAACTGGTAAATCAATACAAATAATGTTTCCTCTTATATTAGGTGCTTACAGTATGTTACACACTTGTATGTTACTGACAAAATAAAATAGTAAAATAGTAAAAATTGTCAAAAATGACCAATCTGGAATAAAAAATGTCAGGGTTGCAAAAAAAATCATAGTGCCAAATTTGGCCATAAAATCTCTGAAACTTTGAATGCTATGCTATAGACTCAGTGAGTAAAGATGATGGGAGACTGCTTTACAGTAGATGCGTTAAAAGTTAGGTGAGCGCGACCTCTAATGGCCGGGATAGGAAATGTCCTTATAAAAGTGAATGTGCTAGCTAAAAAGACCAATGAGCTTGCATCCCAGTCAGTAATCAGGAGAGTGGACCATAATACTGGGAGTGCACCATAATGTGCTTTACAGAAATATGACTAACCGCCAACACACCAGACGCTAGTGTGAACATCCCTGGTTTCAGTACCGTAAGGGTGGTCAGAGATGCTAAGACAAGCAGCAAGCACAAAAGTAGAGGGCTTGCTCTGTTTCTTATCTATCAGATAGTGTATCCCGGGTCATATCACTGTGAAGGAATTTATTATGATGTTAACTGCTAGTAGTGAGTTTCCATCCATATTACAGTAAATATTTATACAAATTTGTATTAGGTATAATTAACAAGTATAATTTATTCTGTCAATTTCATTCTTTTTAAAGGGAGGGCAATAAAGCCTAAGTCATCATAACAGTACTGTACGTGAACAATAGAGCATTGTCGTATGCAAAGTAAAATATTTAGACCCATGTAGTTCAAGAGAAGGAATCAGTTCAGTAGTGACTGAGAAAAACATGAAAATTCTATCTGAACAACAAATAGAGTAATTCACATTTATGCATGCATTAACATAAGGGTTAATGACAGCATGGTGTAGGAAAAACTTTCTGATATGGCAATATGCTAAATAGGTAACCCATCCTCGTTTGGGTAATATGAGGTAATATCAGAAAGTTTTGAGACTAATTTTGTAACATGCCAACAGATGGCAGCACACGGTTGCACACAAGTTATGAAAAAGTGAAGCGTTTGAGGTGTTTTGAGTGGCACACTCGCTTTAAGACCGGAAGAACATCACTGGGAGATGATGAGAAAAAAATGTTGAAACCAATTGGCAACCTGTGCATGATGATCATCTGAGAACAATCCACAACATGTACTGTAGCATGTTGTGGAAGACCCTTTATTCATGTCGACGATCATTACCGGTGATGAAACTTGGGTGTATCGGTACAACCCTGAGACAAAGTAACAGTCTTCACCGTGGAAGCCTAGCCAGGTCCACAGCTAGACGACCTGCATGATTATCATCTTTTCGACATTTGTGGCGTTGTGCATCGAGAATTTGTCCTCAGGGGCCAGACCATCAATAGCGAATTATACTGCCAGGTTTTAAGGTGCTGGAAGGAGAACGTCGAAAGCAATTGGATTTGTGGCATGTGAATCTCAAAACTTTTTGATCCCACCTCGTATCAGATAGCAAGGATTGATTTGCAGCCATGTAGCCATGTAGTAGTTCAGAATAAAAAAAATTTCTTCCTCCTTCTGCCTCAACAATCTTGCAGCTGTGCAAATGATAACAAAACAGCACAGCACCTCCATCTCTTGGGCCACGAGCTTACAGGTCAGTGATGTGTCTGAGATCTGCATCTGCAAGACTCTAAATAAATACATTTTAGTAGTTCTATCAATTTCATCTCATCACTTTAGAGTAAAGTCCATCAAAACGACAATATATAATATAAAAATATAAATATGACCAACTTTGCTTTGAGGAGAGAAGATTAAGCACAAAAAGATCTTCTATTTTTTCTCAAAATATTAACTTTTATATTTCTGAAATAACAACAAGTAAGTTACTGACATGCCATTCAGCCCTTTTAAGTAGATAAAAAATTCAATAAAAAATAAGACAAAATTATTATTTCTTTAGGGACAAAAGAGAAATATCCCTAAAGAACTAGGCTCTCACAGATGAGTCCTAACTTTTGATTTATTTCATAAATTTGACTAAATCTTAACATTTTAAAACATCTCCTCATAATTGGGGTGACATTTAGCAAGAGAAAGGGACGGCCTCAAGACACCATGCCATTTCTCTTTTGGTCATACAGAAGCACAGAAAGATGATAAATATGTAAAGGAAGCAAGTAAGGCTTTGAGACATACATAGGTATACATTCAAGTCTGACCATTGTCAGGAATTAGTCACATTAAAAACATCAAACCACATAAGTTCAGATATGTAGAACTTATGCCATTATATCTTGGTCATAACAAATCTGGCATAGACTGTTGTGCACAATATGTCCCAATCAAAGATTCACTGAAGTCACTTTTTAAAAACAAATCAGCTTGACAGCAGGCAAATTTTGCATAGATGGGAAAAGATGCATTGGAAGACATATGGCACGGCAAAATTATAGGTGAAAAATCCCTTATTTAAAACAAATGCATATGCTTTGAGTTTAACAAAATGCTACTTTTCAAAAGTTGGACATTTTTGTATTAAAAATTCTTTTTGTAAAGTGCAAGTAGTGTGGTTGTGCATTATAGTGCACTAACAGTACAACTTTGGTGATTAAACCAGGCCATTTTCACCTGAGAGTGTTCCACTTGCTGAATGTTCACAGTCATTCATGGGTGCATTTCAAATGTTTTACTGCACCTAAGATTCATACCACTGTGCTATCTTTTGTTAATCCAAAAATGAAAGCTTAAATATATTAGGGTTTGTACTAAGGCTTTTAGACGCTATTCTACCTATAATGCAAATATATGTATATCAGTGAACATGGAGGTGATAAGGTGTGTGTGTCTGTGTTTATTATTCAGGATGAGAGAGTGTGTCTCTTAACTCTTTGGGTCTGGGTGCACATGTTGTTAGATTTATAGAAGGATGCTGGGAGGCTGAAATACAGTATGAAAACAAATGAACACTAATCCTTTAAATAAAGGTTAGTGGATTTTTTTTTATATGCAATGTGTCTGTATTGTGTATGCAATTACCAGATACAAGAAATTAGTGATATATGACATATGATGAGATTGGGTGGAGACACGAATCTCCACCTATAGTATCTTCTCTTACATATTGCTAAGTAAGCTCTTCATATGATCAGATCTGCACCCAGCTGGCTTAATGTTTGCAGGTGTACCTCCAAATGTCTAACTATTTTCTCTCTCATTCTCTGTGCTTGAATTCTTACGATTATACCACTTCAATATACGATTTACCACTTCTGTGCAGTAAGACTCGCGGCGGTGGCTTGTGTGTTGACATTAACACGAAATGGTGTAAGAACTCTGATATTCTTAATGGGGACTGCACTGACAAACACACACACACATACACGTGCACGCACACACACGCGCAGGCACACACAGAAAACACTATCTAGCAAAACGCACCAACCTGCAATTTGCTGCTACTTCATAGAAATGTTTACTGTTTTTCATCCATCATTTCATGGACAATTTATTCACACTAAACTCATTATCACATTGCTTTGAGTATTGCATTGTTGTTGCATGTTACTGCTCTTGTTTGCACATGCACTTTATGTTGTCTTTTTGTTGTCTTCTTAAATAGTTTAAATAATTTATGGTGTTAAACGTTGTCTTAGCTAGTCAGCTATGTAGGTTTTTGTCTTAGCTAGTGTAGTTTTAATTGATGTGGTATGTAACACCTTTGTCCTGGAGGAACATTGCTTCGTTTCACTGTGTACTGAACTGTACAGTATATGGTTGAAATGACTATAAAAGGCAACTTGACTTCCTGTGCAAGTATATATTTTTTGGCACCTGCCAGTACCAGCACCAATACGGATAACCTGTTGGGGCATCACGTAATGTTTTTTTTTTCCTGTTTGTTTTCACACACAGCCTCATTCTTTAACCTTAATATACTTGAAATATGGTGAATTAGCAAGCTACATTAGGTATCTTGGATCAAGGAAAAGCCTAATCTTTCTCTTTGAAACCACACCCACTCTATCTGTCATGTGGTAACACACAAAGAAACTAGAAGTTCATTTCAGGATAAAACGAAACTCATAACTTTCTCTCTCTCTCTCTCTTTCACTCACTCTCTTTCTCTCTCTCACACGCACACAGCAGGAAAATGGCAGAAGCCAGTATCTCAGTAGATCAAGAGCAGTTCATTTGTCCAGTGTGTCTGCATCTCCTAAAGGATCCAGTGACTACTCCTTGTGGTCACAGTTACTGTAAGGAGTGTATTAATAGCTACTGGGATCGTGAGGATGTTAAGGAAGTCTATAGCTGCCCCCAGTGTAGAGAGACGTTCACTCTAAGGCCTGTTCTACGCAGGAACAACATGCTGGCTGAAGTGGTAGAGAAACTGAAGGAGACTGAACTCCAGGCTGCTTTCCCTGCTCATCGTTATGCTGGACCTGGAGATGTGGAGTGTGGTTCCTGCACCTGGAGAAAACGCAAAGCCATTAATTCCTGTCTGGAGTGTCAGGCCTCCTATTGTGGAGATCATCTTAAACCTCACTATCAGTCTCCTGCATTTAAGAAGCACAAGTTACTGGAAGCCTTTGCAGAGACCCAAGAGAAGATCTGCTCTCAGCACGACAAAGTGATTGAGCTCTACTGTCGTACTGACCAAAGCTTCATCTGTTACTTGTGCACGATGGATGAACATAAAGCTCATGATACTGTTACAGCTAAAACAGAAAGAACTCAAAAGCAGGTAAAACCAGACATCATTATTATGATCAGTCAATTTACATTACACAAATATTATTTAGCCTGTTTTCTGTTCAGTCGATTTGATTGGTTTTATGATTGTAAATTCAAATTTATGTCAATGACAATCAAAATGGCATATATAAAGAAATGTAAAACAGAGTAGACCAGTCTGTGTACTTTAAACAGTAAACACCCAGTATTCTTACAGCATTTTACATCTAAAATGCACACATGACTATGTTAAAGCTCTGTAATGTTATAGGGAAACATGTAATGAAAAATGAAACATTAATTTTGATGTATTCATTTTTTTAAATATTTTATATACAGTATGCTTACATTTATACACACTGTGCGTGTTTATGCTTTCAGATCAGTGTGCCTGTGAATCGCATTTAAAGTGGCAGAGACCTTTTTAATATATTCAGTACTTGGAATATGAGTGAGTTACCTTCTATAACAGAAACAGTAGTATTTCAACCAACTGCCATAGTCAGGAAATAAGGCTGAAGCAGGATGACAATGTAACTGAAACTTTTCGGTTTCATTTCGCAACAAAACACTTTGCAGTGAGTGAAGCAACAAAACCAGCGCCCTGAAATGAGACACGCCCACTGTAAGCCTAAATAGGAGGGGGCGGGGCGTAATTACATACAAGTACCACAAGAATTCTGGGAAGTGAGATTGTGCAGGTGCAGAGTAGAGATGAGGAACTCGGATCAATTAATGGATCCGACTCCTTCTGAATCACTCACTAAACGGATCCGGGTCTCTTGAGTCAGTAGAGATTCTGACTGCATTTTTCTATGGTTCATCCACTAGAGGGCGCTTACCGAATCCCTAGTATCCACCGAATCCTTGGACTCATGAACACACTGAGTCACAGGATCCGGCTGTTTCACTCCGCGCTAGGAGTCTGACAGATCCGCTGAATCCCACGGTTTAGATAAATCAGCAATGACACGTACAATATTTTGAGTCTTTTTTGTTTCTGACCTTAAAATGTAAATGAGAGATAAAAATAATAATGAATGCCAAATATATATTTGATTGATATATGCACATCAAAATAAGTTTAGGCAAACCTAACGAATGAATAAAATAATTATAAATATATCAGCGGTATCATTTTTATGGGTTAAAAATAGATAGACTATCTGGTATAGTTAGTTTTTAAAAGTTTTAGATAGTTAAAAAAAAATGTCCGCGTGGTAAAGCCGGGATTTGAGTTTGAGTTTTCATGTCTATAAAACAGTTATTGTATACATTGATTGAGCTAAAGCATCACACTGTTAGCATCGTTAGCATCACCATTCTGGTGAAGTTGTGTTGTGTTGGAAACCGGCCTGATGTGATAGAAATGCCAGAGCTGTTTTTTCATCCCAGGTTGTCATAATACCCATCTACATCACACCAACATGTAACAAATATGTTTGGTGTTGCTAAAATCAGATTATAGAGCACTGCGTCTAATCACTCAATATTGTAAAAGTGAAACAGCTGCGGTTTATGTCATTGTGATAAGGATTCTGCCTGTTTTTACCAGGTGCCTCCACTAGGGGCGCTCAACGAATCCTCAGAATGTACCGAATCCTTGGACTCATTAACACACGCTGAGTCCCTCGGAATGATTCGGCAGTTTCACTCCGCGCTGTGAATCCGGCGGATCCGCCGAGTCCCCCGGTTCAGATGATTCAGACGAATCAGTACCCGCTATTTTGAGTCTCTCACGTTTCTGACCGTGCAGGAAGTTTTCTAAACAATTCAGTCAGCCACTTGTTCCTACAGTTACTAGCTAACAACTGAATTGTGTAATTATCAGTTTGTTTTTATGTATGTTGTTAGCCGAACGAGAACTTAGGACTCAACTGATCCGAATAAATGAAGAGAATGATTCATGATTCGTGAGTCATATAAAGGATCGGGTTATTTAACCCGGATGAATCCGGATTCGCTCATCTCTAGTGCAGAGTTTGCAGGAAGTTGCAGTTCTCTTTCAAGCATACGTTTCGGTGTCTCACTATGGGATACGCCCCTTCCGCGTATTCCTCAGAAGCCCTATTAC
>JAQMYG010000019.1:12981602-12992484 GCA_030014215.1 Clariallabes teugelsi | reverse complement strand
CTTCTGAGGAATACGCGGAAGGGGCGTATCCCATAGTGAGACACCTCACTTAATGCTATCAGAGAACCGGGGTTACGGAAGTAACCTATTGTTTTAAACCAGCCATGCTTATGGTTCACTATGACCTCTGGGAATTGCAGTTCTGAACCGATGCAGGTCATAGTTCAGGGAATGAAGTGACAGATTTTCATAGCAAACCTTAAAAAAATATTATATTGTATAAAAAGAGTATTTTGGGGCTTTTTAAAACAAACAAACCAACAAACAAATCATTTTTACAACAACAGCACAATGTCTTAGATTTTTAGTATTGTGACTTCACACAATACTTAGGTTCGATTCAAGCTTCAGTTCGGTGTGTATGTACAGTAGGTTGCATGTTTTGCAAATTGTCTGTAGTGTGTGCTTGTGTGCTCTGTGATGAATTGTGATGATTTACACCTTTGGATAGCTTCCAGGCCTCCAGTAACCCTGTACAAGATAAACTGTATAGAGAATGACTTCTGTATAACATGGTGAACTGTATTTTAAACTTCTTTTGGTTCTAATTGGGTTTAGAATGAGCTAAAGGACGAGCAGATGAAATACAAACAGAGGATCCAGGAGAATCAAAGAAAGGTGCAGGAGCTGAAACAAACTGTAGACACTATTAAGGTGAGGAGTAAAAGACACACACAGAGTTTATCTTTATAAAGTGTTTTCCTCTAGACATCCATTGTGTGTGTGTGTGTGTGTGTGTGTGTGTGTGTGTGTGTGTGTGTGTTCTGACAGATGTGTTCACAGGCAGCAGTAGATGAGAGTGAGAGGATCTTTACTGAGCTGATCAGCTCCATGGAGAATAAGCGTTCAGAGGTGAAAGGGCTGATCAGAGCTCAAGAGGAAGCTAAAATGAGTCAAGCTGAACTACTCCTGGAGCAACTGGAGCGAGAGATCGCTGATCTTAAGAGGAGAGTCACTGAGCTGGAGCAGCTTTCGCACACACACAATCACATCCAATTCCTCCAGGTAACACTCACCGTCTGATCTACAGAGGGTGCTGTTCCTCTGAATCAGTCTGAAAGTTTCTTCCTTAAATCTCGATACACCAAGTGTGTCCTTGGTCTGATTCAGTCTGAAATTAATTTGTTCCTCTCACACACTTTTCTTCTTCTCTTCAATGTGTTTCCACCCTGTAGACTTTCCAGTCTCTCTGTGTTTCTCCTGGACATGAGGACTCACCCAGCTTCACTGTTAATCAGCCTTTCTCATTTGACGGAGTGAGGAAATCTCTCTCTGATCTCAAAAAACAAGTCGAAGAAATCTGTGAGCAGGAATTCAACAAAATTCATCCACATGGTAAACAAGCAAACAGTTGCTTTTCTTCAAAGCCATAAAATTCATTAAAAAGTATTAGCATTAGCCTTCAAGATAAATTTACCAGATAAACAGAAACTTAATTGTCAAAAATAGTCTGTTAGAAACAAAATAGCTTCACCTGGGAAAATATTATTTTTTTCTCATGTTTAAGGGTCTGCACAGTCTTGGGACATTTTTGGTCAGGAACATAATGAAGTTCTAAATCTACTCCTTTTTCATTGAGACATGTCTGACTAAGATAATTGAGGAATCTCATTTTTCATCTTCATGCTTTAAACTGCTTTTCTGTATACACACACACCCACACACACACACATACACTTGCCGACGTCAGGAGAGACACGGTCAAACATGCATACAGAATGAGTGTCGAAAGTTTTCTAGTTTATTAACAGTAAAGACAGAGTATTTTAATCTTTGAGCAAAACTCCTTGTGTCACTTACACCTGTTACCTCAAAGAATAAGGGTAATTAACATGTTCCGGTTAGCTTCTGGGGAAAACAAAGAGAGGAAGTTGCATAGAAATCTGGAGACAGATGAACCATAGGAAGTATTATCAGAAGCGAACCCTGGGAAATTTCACAATCTAGGAAAAGCGGCTGAAAAACCTAATACACATTTATTACAAATCCTGTGATTAACATCTAACCGGTGGACATTTTATTGTTTCAGATTTCTGTAACCTGACTCTGGATCCCAACACAGCACATCATGAACTTGTTTTATCTGAGAAGAACAGAGCAGTGGCACTCACTGAGACAAATCAGCGGTACTCTGATCATCCAGAGAGATTTGACTACTGGACTCAGGTGTTGTGTAAGGAGAGCGTGTGTGGACGCTATTACTGGGAGGTAGAGTGGAGCGGTGGTGGTGTGGAAATATCAGTCTCCTACAAAAAGATCATGAGGAAAGGAGAGAGTTATGAGTGTGCTTTTGGATGCAATAGTCAGTCCTGGAGTCTGGAGTGTTCTTCTTCATCTGTCTCTTACTGGCACAACAACATTCGGACTGAGCTACAAGGTCCAGCATCCTCCAGAATAAGAGTGTATGTGGATCACAAAGCAGGAACTTTGTCCTTCTACAGCGTCTCCAACACGATGAGGCTCCTTCAAAGAGTCCACACCACATTCACTCAGCCTCTATACGCTGGGTTCAGGATGTTGAGTTGTAACTCAATGGTGAGGTTATGTAATAAAAAGGGAAATGTTGGTAAAAGTCTTCAGTAAAATTATAACTGTGGTATCAGATTTCATTTCTTTCTGAACTACAATGGTATCCTTGTGTGTAGAAACTGTAACATCTAATAAATGCAGAATGTGGATTTTTTTTTATAAATAAAAACAAATATTAAGAAGACTGTTTAATTCTATGCATTATTACCAAATGTATAATGACAGATTTGACAATGTTTCCAAAAACAACATTTTTGCTTTGGCAAAGCTTGATTCTTCAGATATGATAAATAGTTTTCAGTGACTCAATAACCACTGTGCACAAAAATATGTATTATGTCATATATTTAACCATTTTCTGTTCAATAGTCCAGTTAACACACAGTGCACTCAAACCCAAAAAGACCAAAACAACAAAAAAAAAACTTTAAAAAAAAAATGAATATATGAAGTAAACACAGTGTGATGATTGTAAACATTATAAATGTTGCATGATAATTTGTCTAACAGTATTTTCTATCCTAACTACTGTTAAATAATTAACTGACTTATATCCTGATGCATTATGGGTATTGATTTTAACATATTCACAATTAAACAAATACGATTTCACACACTTTCATTATTAAACGTTTTTCATTATTCACCTTAAATCTAAATAAAGCAAATAAGCAAAATTATACACATCCACAAAGTATACTATGATGAGCTGCATACCTGAAACCTTAAATGCAGACTATCAATTACTAAATTTCTTTAAAATCCTCCTTTCATTTATTTTACACAGAAAATTCCCTTCTTACATAAAAAATAAGACAATATTTAATCATCAAATTAAAAAAATATTCTAAAAAAAAATAGGTGTTTTGCCATTTATGTTTGGATTCCATTCCCCAGGCTGACTGATGCACGCAAAATAAAACTGCTCCAGCTAAACCCTGGATCTGAGTCTTCCGATTCCTTTGTCATTTAATGCTTTCGCCAGAAGATTTTATTATAATTTATAACAGTATACAATTGTTATTACAAATAATACATTTACAAATAATAAATTGTAATTCTTATATTTTGGACATGCTGTAAGTTCTGAAATTATTGAATATGTTAACATCTTAAAAGAATTTCGTATGCTCCAGTTGCTAGCTTTCTATAGTAGTTAACCATTATACCTATAAATAAAAACAATTAATTGAATAGAATTTTAATTAATTCCTTTCCTAACATTGTTTTTAACTAATTTCTCATCTTCAGTTTTCACTTTTTCCTTTTCTTTTTTTTTTTGCCAAATGTTTTTCACACCACAAGAGGGCCTCCTGCAACTGCAAAAATAGCTTGTGTCACGTACTGTACCAGTGGTTCTAAACCCTGGCCAAGGAGGACCCCCTGCCTTGCATATTTTAATGTTTGCTCAAGATCAGGGCACCTGATTAAAATAATCAGCTAATTTACAGTCTGTTCTAAATTTAAATGTGTGGGAAAGATGATAAAACATTAAAATGTGTAGGACAGATGGTCCTACAGGGTTGGAAACAACTGTCATAAATGAATAATATAGTAGAAAGTGATTTTTTTTTTTTTTAGAATTTCAAGTTAAAATTTTATTCGTCACATACACAGACATACACAGTCATACACTGCTGTTGACCTCAATATTTCAAGTTATATTTTGTTTTAGTTGCATATCTCTCGTAAAAAAAGGGGGGGGGGGGGCATCCTCACGACATCGCTTTTGCTCTTGTAGCAAGAAACTGCACTATATGACTGTAATTCAACTTTGTAACTCACTGGAGCTACAGCCACGTAATTTTACTTTTACTTTTACTACTGCATCCTAGTTATATAAACATCTTTTCCTGCTGCCCATGTTTCAATTATTTATTTCTATTCATGTTCTCTTCCTCTAGTTTATACACTAGCCTGTGATTAAAGTTACAGTATATTGTACATGATTTTTATCAGCTTAAACAGATGGATCTTGTAGTGGCCACATTAAGCCATTAAGCCTGCTCATTTCCTGGTTAGTTCCAGCTTAAGTCTGATGAATGGCATCAGAGCTTTTCTGAATCACCAACACCACTATGTTTTTGAAAAATATTACTCACCAGTAGCTCACTGATTTCTTGGGGAAAAAACATTAAGAGCTATTTATTGCTAGCTACGTACATGCCAATTTATTGCACAAAAAAAAAAAACAATGAATAAATTCATATCAGTACATAAAATGTCAGAAAAACATTCAACACATGTAATTTAGATAATTACAAGTCAATTTTATTTATCTAAATTACGTGTTGAAAGTGAATAGTTTGCTCTGTGATGATCCCAAAATGTCAGTGAATTAATTAATTAATAAAAAAAACAATACAATAAATAAATAAATAAATAAATAAATAAATTAATTAAAAATATGTGCCAAATATGACAGCCAGCTAGTGGCTGTTTTTATTTTTATTATTTGTGTAGCTTTAAGTATGTTACTTAATTAATTAATTAATTAATGCAAAATACTATTCTGTATTTGGTTTCACACCTGATACTATTTTTTTCCGCAGTAATAATAGTCATATTTCATACTGTGTATACAGTATATACAATATATTGTATATTTTATAGCTTCTGGTCCCATAAGTCCCCAATACTTTGTGATACAGGTTACTAATGGCAAACCTGCATTTTCCATGACCACAGGGCACTACAAGTAAAAATTCATGCAATATGAGATATATATTCCTCTTAATTGTCAATGATGTACTCCATGATATGCTCGACAAGTATCTGTTTGTTTCACTTCTCTATATACTGTGCAGCATGGTCTTGTGGTTTATTTAATCATTCTCAACTTGGCTTTATTGGTGCTGTATATAAATATAAATATTGAGTTCAACTGAATATACTGAATAGCTCAAATAAGGTTATTAGTCATTAAAGTAAAAAAAGAAAAACAAAATTACACTTTTAGTAAGGTATAGGTGCTTTATTATGTCATTTCAAATGATCGTACAATAATTCTGACACGAATCATTCTTTTTATTGATCAGTAATGTAAAGTCACTTTATTTAAACAGTAGATTATATAAACCAATAGAATGACATAAAAATGATCTAAAGCCGGTAAAAGGTTTGGATAAAGCTTGCAATGCAGTAGGATGTTGCGCCGGCACTTTTTCATTCTTTGATCTCTGTCAAACCTGTAAGATGAATCAGATAGTATAAACAATCTGGTTGTCAGGAAAATTACCAAACTTGGAAATGTGGTTAAATTTAACTTAACACACAACTGAATACAGGTTAATTACCTTTAATATTTCAGACGGTTTGCATTATATGCTAGAAAAGATCTATCGTTGACTTGTATCACCAAGGAAATGATGTGCTATGATTAAAATCTCTACTGTACCTACTGTATAATAATGTGACAAGGTATTTTCACACATTAATCCCATTAAGGTATGGATACACATACTCTGTAGTAATAGTTACAGTGAAAGCTACAGTGACTTGGTGTTAGTACTGTACCTTTCATTTTTCTTTGGATCCAGCGTGCTGTAGGGTCAGAGCAATATTTTTCATTCTCAGAGAAAAATCTATAGGGAATTGACACGGAAAGAAAAGGATTTTGTTAAAGTTATTTTTGTACTTCACAGTTTTTAGAGAATTTTCTTATATTGCTATAGGGTATCAGTAAACTTACACGACAGCCTCCACGCAAGGTTTTAGGGCATTCTGGCGCTTGTATGAAGTGAGCTTTATGCTTTTTGGTATGAATGCTTTGGACACTGCCTCACAGCACATGAGACCAACTTTGGTAGGACGACGATCTGGGAAAGAATAAGTTACAAAAAATGTCTTGAAATTGAATTGTTGCTGACAAATGCCAAAGGAAAAAATAAATAATGTTTTCAAAAATATGCATTATTTTCGGATGTTTTGCCCTTCAACAACATACAAAGCATTTTTAGTACATGAATGAGGCATTGTGAACATCACCTACAACAAACAAGTATCTACAGATGCAGAGTACAATAACAGTAAGACATTTCACAGTTCATGTCCTGGCTACCCTCTAAGCATGTTATAGTTGTCTCTTTTGTAGATGAAAATAGATTTTTCTTTTTTTACAGGGAAGTATTTTACTGATACATTGCCATACAGGGATACTTACAGTTACCAGGGGCAGCAGTGATGCATCCAACAAGCACAAGCAGCACTACCAAAAATGTGTACCAGTTTTTTTTGCAATCCATTATGCTCAGTCAGTAGATCATTCAGTGCATTGGTTTTACCCAACGAATGGTTCTTAATTGTGAGGATGCTTCTCTTTTATCACCAAGGCAGAGCAAGTGGAAAATACGTAGCATGTAAATTTTTTTTTAGAAATGGAATTGTAGTCTGCAACTTTTCTGTGAGAACGACCACATTTAGATTATTTAGCTAACACCTCTAGCCCACACTGAGCCCCCAGGAACACAGTCAGCAGAAATGAACATGTTAGGAGCTTGACAAGGTGTGAAGAAAAGAACTTGCATGAACATTTCAATACTTTAAAGTAAAGCTGCATTATAATTGCTTACTGATGCATTGTCAGATTTATGGAATAGTCATATAAAGACAAATATCATGCAATGAAAACATTTGCAGCACAAAATGTTAAATATTTTACCTGCACTAACTTCTATAGCATAAAATATTTTTCCTGCTTACAGGAAATCACATAAAGCTTTAGGGTGTTACACATGACTCATATTTCAACTAGACCTTTACAAAGACTATTAATATATAGACAGCAAGCAGAAGTTTCAGAAAGGAAAAGCCATTTCTTGGTTAACTAAAAAAATCTAGATTTTTTATCTTTTTACTCTTTATTTATTTGATGTTGTCGCTATGATCTAATTTGAAAATCTGAAGGCTCAGTCTAGTCTCGGAATCATTGCACAGCCATGTTGTCATTTCGTCAGAACACTTGTTTTTCTTACAAGTTCAGTATTTCTCATTCTGTTTTATGTTTGCTACTGAAATATGTGAAATGTGTCAGACAGCAAATCCAGAGCCTGGTGCAGGTACTGTACAGTACAACGTGCTCTATCAAAACTTGTAATCAAGTAAAGTACATAAGCCAATCGACAGGTACAAAATCAAGTCACAAGTCAGGCAATATACAAAAACACCCCATATTCCCACTGAAGTGCAGCGTTCAGTCTACAACACCGTTGATCACTGCCACTCTGGTCAGTGCGTATAGTTCCACTAGATGCATAACTTTGTGTTAAGAAACCAGCTATCCATGCAGCTTTGCCAAAGATTTATGCCTAGTCTAGTCTAGGGCTTTTCAGTAATAAATACACTACAGTATAATACATGGTACAGTATACATTAACTAATACAATAAGTTATTTTTAAATAAATAGTTTTGTGGGGCAGACTTGGCATACATGCAAAAATAATTATAGCTTTAAATATAGCTAAAAAGATATTATTTTAAAATCACTGCAGTTTTCATTTACTGAAGTGAGTGGTTTGTAGTTTTCCCTTCTGAGCGCTAAGAGTTGAATTCTGTTGTACTGAGAAGGTCAGATGTAATGGGGCAGAGGTCATTCTTTTGGTCTTTAAAAAAAACTACAACAACAACAACACCAAATTGAATGGCACTGGACTAAACACCTTTCTCTCTAAATTGTATATTATATTTAAAAAAAAAATAATAATAAATTTAAAAAACCTTAAACTCCTTAAACTCTTCACACAGGGTTGATATGGATGAATGCAGAACTGATCCCTTTCTGTCTGAAAACAATCAGATCATTCCTTCAGCCACTGCCTGCAATCTTGGGGTAACTCTGGACAATTATCTGTCATTTTCCCCACACGTTGCTAACCTTACTCACTCTTGTCGATTTCTTCTTTACAACATCAGAAGTATCTGACAATTTCTTTCTTCACAGGCTACTTAGGTGCTTGTTCAGTTCAGTTCAGTTATTTCAAGACTGGACTACTGCAACTCATTCCTGGCAGGTCTGCCTCTGTCCAACATTCGTCCTCTGCATCTGATCCAGAATGCAGCTGAATGTCTTATTTTCAACCTTCCTAAGTTCTCCCACACCGCCCCACTTCTCTGCTCCCTGCACTGACTTCCTGTTGCTGCCGCATCAAGTTCAAAACCCTGATGCATGACTACAAAGGTAAAAATCTTTAAACGATTACTCAAGATGTACTGTATCTGTTTCTTCAGCACTTGGACTAACACTTTTTCCACACTAGCACTTTTTCTACATATACAGTAAGTGAATACTGTACACCCCAAATATACCCCCCCCCCCCCCCCCCAATTAAAAAAAAAAAATTATTAAAGGCTTTAAACAATCCATAGTATTTTATTCACATGCATACAACATTACACCAAGGTCCAAAATGTGGATAAGAGTAAACTACCTGTTACAGTCCAGATAAATCAATGATGACTATGGCAGTCAGGGTTCTCATCAATGTTGTAGTTATCTTCTCTATGTGCAACTGTTCTCTATCCCATCAGAAAGAGTGACTGTTCAAGATCAAGTCATAACTTTGCATTTCAGGAAAAGAGGAATTATAAAGTTAAGACATGTTTCTTTTCCCTAACCATCACCATGAATGATACTACTGGGTAGTTTCCAGGATGGGTGAAAGTCACTATTTGTGGCATGTAACAAGAAGCCAAGAGTTTCTGTTGAAAGTGTTGTATTTATCTGGCTTACAGTATCTCTAACTGAATCCCTAGATTAAATAATCGATTGCCTGTAAATTAAAATAATTTTGGACAGTAAAATGTACACTAATATAAATTCTGTCCCATATGCCATACCAAACAGCTGTTTCTCAAATAAATTCTGTTTGTAATGCAAACATATTGATTGTCTATACTGCTTATCTTGTGTCTGCTCCCCGGGAGCTCAGAGCACAAGGCAGGGTACACATTGAATGATGTGCCAACCCATCACAGGGCACAAGTACACACACCCACCCACAAATACACCACAAGGAATTTGTAAATGCCAATTACTTTAAAATGGTAGAGGTGTTATGCAACAGTGCTAACCACTAAGCCACCATTCTGCGAATGAAAAACCAAACACTTTTTAATATACATACATGGATAGTGTAGCATATTGTGGCACACTTTTTTCTGATTGGTAATGACATAATTATTTCATTACATTTCTTGCATTTAACTTAATACAATATTAGAGATAAAATATGATGTCTATTTTTTTATTTATAACTATTAGGGAATGCTTTAAACACTAAACCCATGAAATGACATACATTCTAACTGTGTAATATTTGAGCATAAATGAGAAATGCTCAACTCGATCAACAGTATATTTGTGCTTTGGAAAAAAAGTAAAAGAGTTAGCAGAGCAAATTATAAAGAAAAAAAGAAAAAACATCTTAAACTAATAATATTTTTTGACCATACTATTTAAACTTTTGTATCAATCGAAATAACTGATGGTTATTGGTTGGTGTCAACAACCTTTTATTCATTGCATATTAACATTATGTGCTCTGACTACAAACTCCCCGGAAGGCTAATATATATATATATATGCAAACAAAATAAATTCACTGTACTTGTATGTACTGTATGTGGTCATCTTTTATCTTTTCTACTGTGAAGGCAAGTCTTAAAAAAAAGTGGCAGTGATGTGAGGGCCTCCCACGCAATGAGTGGAAACCTGGTAGTCAGTGATTTCAATGTATCTTGCAAAATGCAGTATTAAGCTCATACTTAAACCGAATCAATACGTAAGTGAATCTAACGGAAATATGTTTGTTAGAATAGAAGCCGAAGTTTATAGTCAGAGTCAGCGTTTACAGTATAGACCTGTGATAGGAATTCATGTAAGGTCCATCAGAATAGTATTAGGGACTAGGAAAAACTTCTTCCTAACATTGGTAATTATATCTTTGACATTTTGTATTTAAGTGTTGCTTCACACCATGACCGGATGACTAACTTTAGTTTAGTATGTTTACTCATACTTTTTAGACACAAGATCCACTTGTGTGAAGTCATGTGATAACGCCATTTGCTGGACATTGTCACTCTTAGAAAGACAGACATTACGTATGTCATTAGTGAGTACACCAGTTAAGCAATGAAGGGGTCAAAAAGCACTGATGTGCTTATTCCTGTTCTAGGAGAAAATTATATTACAGCTGCTAAGAAATAGGGACATATTAAGATTTTAACTGTTCCATAGTGTAACGTTCTGTGGTGACGTTGGACTGTGGGTGTGGGTTAGGCATAGGCGCAGAGGGGGTTCAAGATGTAACAAAAAGTGTCTTTATTTGTGACAACACCAATATAAAGAAACAA
>JAQMYG010000019.1:12922998-12934887 GCA_030014215.1 Clariallabes teugelsi | reverse complement strand
AATGAAATTAATGCTCGACCCAGTTTCCCAGAACAAACAGGTATTTATTAGGATTCTAATGAGCATCCTCAGTTCAGGTGAGCAATCCTCGTCACCTGACTGAGGTGCCTTCTGGGAAACCGGGTCTACAAACAAAAACTACAAAACACACTGCCCTCTAGTGGGCAACCCTCACACCGTCTTTCTTAACGCTGTCATTCTTGAGCAATCGATGTCAGCTGATTCAGTACCTTCACTGTAGACAGCGCCTTGTAACATTGGACATAAGAGGCAGCGACTTAAGAAGACTCCTAAGGGACAGTTCGGGGAACACACTTAGAAAAACAAACAACTTACGTAAGATATATCTTAAGAGTTTTCTTAACGCGCTAAGAGTGTGCGTTATCGGGAAACCGGGCCCTGATCAGCAGAGGCAAGGATGAAGTGCTCTAAAATTTCCTGGTACATGGTTGCGCTGACCTTGAACCTGATCAAACACAGTGGACTAACACCAACAGATGACATGTCTCCCCAAACAACCACTTACAGTACTGTGTAAACTTTACACTGGACCTCAAGTATTCAAACTTGGATTCTGTGCCTCTCCTCTCTTCCTCCAGACTCTGGTACCCTGATTTCCAAATGAAATGCAAAATTGAATTCCATCTGAAAAGAGGAATTTGGTCCACTGAACAACAGTCCAGTCCTTTTTGTCCTTAGCCCAGGTAAGATGCCTCTGACGTTGCCTCTGGTTTAAGAGTGACTTAACACAAGGAGTGCGACAGTTGTAGCCCATGTCCTGGATACGTTTGTGTGTGGTGGCTCTTGAAGCACTGACTCCAGCTGCAGTCCACTCCTTTTGAATCTCTCCCAAATTCATGAATGGGCCTTGTTTCACAATGCTCTCAAGGCTGCGGTTATCCCTGTTGCTTGTGCACCTTTTTCTACCACATTTTTTTCCTTCCATTCAACTTTCCATTAATGTGCTTAGATACTGCACTCTGTGAACAGCCAGCTTTCTGAACCAGACTGAGAGACCATTTATAGGCTCAGGGAACCTTTGTAGGTGTTTTGAGTTAATTAGCTGATTGAAGAGTGACACCAAGAGTCTCCAATATTGAACTTTTACAATAAATACTTTTAAAATATACAATAGTTAACTGCAACATGAAGTGTTTTGATGAGTGCTGGCAAAATGGGAACGCCAATTAGTCTAACCTGCATGTCTTTGAAACCACAGCCCCAGGAGGAACCCACAAAGCACGAGGAGAACATGCAAACTCCATGCACACAGACTCTCAGTGTGTGAGTGAGTGTGTGGTCTACGATGGATTGGCACCCTGTCCAGGATGTACCCTGCTTCATGCCCTAACTCTCCCGGGATAGTCTCCAGGCCATTTTCAACCCTGTATACTGGCTAAAGCAGAACAGACAATGAGTCAGTAATTACGCATTTGGTATTTTTTTTCCAGACATAGTAGTATATTCTATATACTAAAATATTCCTGCATGAAAGGTTCTGGAACTTTCCATTAATCATATTCTTCAGGTCATTATGGTCATTATGTGTACTAATGGCTACTGCGGTGATTTGTAAATTAAAATGAAAGATTCATTGTGACTCATGTCAACGCTGTGTGGAGACACCCAGCCGCAATATGTGGGAAGCTTTAGATTAACAGTGTTTCACATCTTCCATTTCTCTCCGTTTTGTGCTTTTACACCATGTGCATACACACACAAGGGCGTTCTTTGACCAAATTGTGGGTTGGGGGCTGTGTGAGAAAGGGGGAGATGGAAATGAAAGTGTAATATGAGGTGTGAAATGCGTAGCGTTAACCAGAACCTTTGTAGCTAGCACTGCTCCTGTGTCACAATGAACATTATTTATGCACTCTTCTTCTGCGTGGTGTTCTGCTTCTGTGAAGGTATGTTGGAACTGCTGCATGTACTGTATCTCATTTGAACAGCCACTCTCACTATAGTCCCTGTGTCATTTTTGGAATTACAGAAACAGACAAATGATTAAGTACAAGCATCATTTAAGTTGCTTTACCAGATAACCTTCTCTTTCTAAAGTACTGTAACATTTAAAATGGTTGTGTTCTGTAGCTGCAATTTGGTCGAACTTTTGCTGCTTGAAGAAACATACAGTTGATGATAAACCTGTGAGAAACGTTGTGGATTGTAAAGTACAGAAAGGAGGACTTTGTTACTTTGATGCAATCGTGTGAGTATTCAAAGAGATTTAATAAAATTTCCTTTTTACCACGTATTATTTACATAATTTAGAAGTGTTACTGCCAAATGTTCTTTATACACAAAGCCTGCACATTTTAGGCTGTTTTTGAATCTCAATTTGTTGCCTGTAAAGAATCAAAATTGGTTACTTGTTTCTGTGTTTATATTTTAATTCTTCAGTATCAAGACACGCAGAGGCCGGACACACTGTTACGATCCACAGGAAGACTGGATTGTTAAAAATGTTGTGATTAATGAAAACTTGCCAAATACTTGCCATGTGACCTTAAGGAGGAGAAATACCAGAAAAGGCTAAAAGGAAGGCAGAGGAGGGAAAAGGAGGAAGAGAAAAGGAACGCAGGAGAAAAGAATATGAAACTAAATGACTGGTAAAATATACAATAGTTAACTGCAACATGAAGTGTTTTGATGAGTGCTGGCACTCTAAATAGACATACTGTAGCTTCAATAAAACATTGGAAGAAAAGTTAAGAAATTTTAAAATATCAACATTTTACAAACTCTGTAAAACTATTAAATTGTATGTTTTTATATATATATTTTTTCTCTATAGTGTCAATATAATGTACTCCTGTATGTGCAATATGTACGTATATAGTACAACAATGTCAGAAATAAAAACTTGAAGATCTTTAATGTTTTTTTCTTCTTTTTTGTTTTTGATATACATATAATCATACATGGAAAAATATATATATGTAAAGGCCACCATAAATGAAACAGAGGTAAACATAAAGGTGCAAATAGATTTGAAAATAAATACAGCTAATAGACAAAGATCCACTAAAACTCAGGAGCTTGAATGATGCAACTAATCAGAACTAAATGAAGAACACCTGGGAACCTTAAAAAAAATGAAATTAAAATAAACAAAACGAAACATAAACGTCAATACAAAAATGTAAGAAGCCAAGTAGGTATACAGTGCCATCCAGAGGGCGACCCAGGCATAACTATCTTTAAAGCTCAACTACACAGGTGGACCAGGGCCCACTAAAAACTAAACTAAAAGTGATTGGCATGGTGACTTAGTCGGGAGTTAGCGTCGATGTTGGGCTGAGACTTGGCCTGAAAACTAGGCTGGGACTTAGCATACAGTAGGTGTTGAACTAGAACTTGGCATGAAATCTTGCCCAGGTCAATCCATACTGTTTCTATTGTATTTTTAATAAAATGTGCTTTTTGCTCAATGATCCTCACACCTTGCCAGTTTACACTTTGTCCACAGCTCAATTAAAATGTTCTTAATTTGTATTGGTGAAGAAAAAAAATCCTTAATGTAAGCTTTGTCTCTGATTAAGACGCTGTCTCAGCTAATGTCCTTTGTGTGATTTTTTTTAACTTCATGTGCTATAAGTAGTTGTACTGTATGTACTCTTGTCCTCCAATTTAATTTATGCATGTAATTACAACCCAAAACTTGAAATTAAGCTTGATCCTGTATATTATTTTCAACAAACTCTCAGAAAGTGGTACTGAAATACCGTTCCTCATTCAAGCCGATATTACATATCAGAAACTATGATTAATAAAAATGTACAGAATCTATAACAACCGAGATATACCCCTACTTTAAACTTCCACCAGCGTGTGTGACTCCTGCATGATTCCTGAATAACATTTAATATTTACATTTACATATAAATATCTACATTTACATATTTAAATATTTACATAATATTTACTGAAATAATGTAAACCTTGCTTTGGCTTTGCTTGTTAATTACGAGCCATTAAAGAAAGTCTTATCTTGGTATTAGAAATTATACCCTTTATTATATTTTATATGTTAAAATGTACCAGCAGGAACATTTCTGGAACTTTCCACTTTTCTACAGTCTGCAGGGCTGAGTGAATGATTGGAACATAAGTATATGCCCCCCTCAATGGCTATTGTGGTCAATAATAGTAAAAGACACCTATATTTTCCATTCAGCTGCATTGTAGTACTTGCATCTAAGGTCTCCATACAAAATATGCCTAATAACCATACGAGAACTAGGGAATCTTAGTAAAAGCAAAATCTTTTCATTACATTCATTACTAATTATGAGCTTTCTCAGGGTATATGTGTATATACCGCTTGATCTGTTTTATTCATGCTATTAAAATAACCCTGCTGGTAAATATACTGGAAAGAAACTTTCCTGTGGTGATAATTAACAGGTCACAGTAGGGACATATGGCTGCCCCCATTCTAATGCCTAATGGTCATAATTTCCTTTCAGATTGTGACACGCAGCCACAGTGGAGAGTTTTTTTCTTGTGCATTTTAGACCACAGATGTACAGTATATGCTCCTGTGCTTTTTGTAAATGAACTAGAAATTTCAAATGTAAACCTTGCTTTGGCTTTGCTTGTTAATTATGAGCCATTAAAGAAAGTCTTATCTTGGTATTAGAATTTATACCCTTTATTATATTTTATATGTTAAAATGTACCAGCAGGAACATTTCTGGAACTTTCCACTTTTCTACAGTCCGCAGGGCTGAGTGAACGATTGGAACATAAGTATATGCCCCCCTCAATGGCTATTGTGGTCAATAATAGTAAAAGACACTTATATTTTCCATTCAGCTGCATAGTTAAATTTACCCGCAGTTCTATGTAGAGAGCTTCTTTCTTGTACTCTTGACACTACACTTACCTAAACGCCCCTGTGCTTTCTCCGACCAAATTTGTGGGTTGGGGGTTGAGTATGTAGACAGAGATGGAAATGACGGTGAGTTATAAGGTGTGAAATGTGTAGTTTCAGTCAGAATCTCTCCTGACAGCACTCTGCTTCACAATGAACTTGCTTCATGCACTCTTGTTTTGCATGGTGTCCTTCCTCTGTGTTACTGAAGGTAAGTCAGATCTACTGCTGTGTCTCACTGCATCTGAACCGATAGTTTCTTACATTTTAATGTTAATTATACAGTGAGTTAATTGAAATTATATAAAGAGTATGAGAATCATTACATCATTCATCACCATTATTGTAAACAGAAAGCTTTCGTTTCTGAAGTAACATTTAAAATATGGTTTTGCTCTAGCTGCGAGTTGGCCCGATTTTTGCTGCTTAAAAATAAATCCGGTTAAAATACTGCATGTGAAAAACGTCGCAGATTGTAAGGTCCAGAGTGCAGGACTTTGCCCCATTGATGCAATCAAGTGAGTATTTAAAATACACTAAATGAACAGATGTATTCATGTACTGTACATATAATACTGCCTTTACTGAGAGAAGACCTTAACTTAGGCCTACACATTTTGAAACTGTTTCTTAGGTTTTTGCATGTTCAAGGAATAATGGAGATTACTCATTTGTTTATGTTTTTGTTCTTGAATTCTTTCGATCTAGTATTAAGACACGAACAGGACGGACTGTCTGTTATGATCTGAAGGACGAGTGGGTTATTAAACATGTTGTGATGAATGGATCCGACTCTTGTGTCATGAAGAGACTAAAGCACAACCAAAACAACAAAAAGGCAGGCAGGGGAAGAAAAGGTGGTAAGAGAAAAAGGAAGCAGGAAAAAGGAAGTTTAAACTAGATTATATCAGCACTTACAGTACAGTTGAAATAGACTGAGCTAAACCGATCTACAAAGTTCTTTATATGGCTGCTGATGCTCATATGAATATAAATTGGTCACAGGCTGTTCATCTATATCCATTTTAAAGCGTTAGACTACAGTTTTATGTCTGACTGATCAAGGATAAATTGTTAATTGTTAATATACTTTTTTGGAATCTTTTATTTCTTTTCTTTATGATTGTCTTTGTTTTCCATACTGTAAACAAGACATAGTCCCAAGAATGTGTCAATGATTTTATGTACAGTACCAATGTCATCTAAACATGACTGTCTAATATGTGTCTAGACAAGATTGTAATATTAATGATTAAACAAACAGTGGTTACAGTTTGCATTTATCAATTTTGTTAAACCAACATATTGCAAAATAAACATCTTATTTTTACCCTTCTCAAGTACATTATTGACTTACTTTGAAGGAGACTGGTGTCGCTGATGAAATAATTGATCAATAATCAGATTTTTTTTTTCTTTTTAAGGTTGTTTTGTATTTGATGAGGTGGGATGGTGGTGTAGTGGTTAGCACTGTCGCCTTGCTCCTCCAGGGTTTGCGTTCGAGTTTGCGTGTTGCGTGTGTGTGTGATTGGCACCCTGACCAGGGTGTACTCCACCTCATGCCCTAAGTCTCCTGGGATAAGCCCCAGGCCCCCACTGTAACAGTTACATCCTCCCTGTATACAGGATAAAGCAGTAAGGACAACGAGAGTGAGTGAGTGAGTGAGTGATGTCACACTCATTCAACAAAAATCACATGACATTTATTTTGGTTGTAGGTTTACTTCTACTTAAGAAAAAAGTTAAACATTTAGAAAGTCTGTAGTGAACTAGAGTTTGTGTATTAAACTATACACAAACTCTAATGAAAAAGATGATGCTTGATTAACAATGTGCTGTCACTAGGCAGCACATTGAATCAGCTTAAGTTCACGTTAAGTCACTGGTCACTGTAGATGATACTGTATACATAATATATATACTATACACCATAAGACTGAGTCAAAAATGATTCGAGCTTCGGTTATATTAAAACGTCTGTTGGCCAAACTGTCCTATCAGCGCTTTCTATTGAACTGATGTGTTACATCAGTTTATTTGTAACTGCGGTGTGGGCAAAAACGAATGCCCCACTTGTCATTTGTATGAAAGAAGAGCAGCGTGCAGTGATAATTTTTTTTGTGGCCTGACAGTGTAATGCTGTTATTTATTATAGACATTGTGCTTAGCATAGAGAAAGTGTTTTGTCACATACAGTATAAGTGCATCTGGATGTATGGATGCATAGAGAAGTTCAAGGAAGGTTGCACAAGTGTTAGCTATCAAGAAAGAGCCAGACTCCCATCCACATTCATGGCTCATGACAAACGTCCGCACACTTCTGCCCACGTTGCCGACTTCATTTTGAGATGTTAAAGCATCCTCCTCTGATGAAAAAGTGAAGACAGCAGTGCATTTGTGGCTCGCAGCTCAGCCTAAACCGTTTTTTATCGAGGGAATACAAAAGCTTGTTGACAGATGGACAAAATGTATTGAACAGCAAGAAGATTATGTCAAAAAAATGGTATTTGTCTTTTCTGAAAATTAATAAAAATTAGTTCTACAGCCAGAGTGAGGATAATTTTTGACTCACCCTCATACATTATTGTAATATTGAATGCGGTTTCTTATACTTTATAGAACTCATCAGTCAAAATATAAACTGCAGAATTCACTATTAATTATTTAAATATTAAATATTAATATGTCGGTTAAGAGACCTTCATAGATCTTTTCATTGTATTATTATTATTATTATTATTATTATTTAACTGCTGCATATCACACTTCATACATTCATCTTTAATTTTAAAGTTTATCTTATTATTTTATCATGTTCATTTTGTTTATACTTCCCCAGTTACTAGTTGACTGCAAGATCAGTAATAACTATCAAATCTCTGTGAGGCCAGAATATGATGGCTATAAGCCAAGTATCTTATCTTGAGTTGACTGAGGGGACTGATAATCAGAAACAGTGTAAACATGATTTCAGAGAAGTGCGCACACACACACACACACACACGCACATGCACACACGCACATGCACACACACACACATCTGCTCTTTGCCTGCTGGGCCCCACGTGTGTCCGGCTGTGGTGCATTGAGTGTATATTGAGTTATATAGTGAGCAGCATTGAAATTTTGCGGTGATTTAAAGTGCATTGGCTTTCCTGTGGGATCAGACTGGATGGGCTGGCCTTTGTCTCCCATCGGCATGATTGAGCCTTGGGTGCTCATGATCCTGTCACCATTTTGTTGGTGTACTCAAAGTTGTTCAGAACACCTGTGGTGATGTTTTGGCTGATTGGTGTATATGGTAATGCTTTGTGGTGAGTGTACATTTTTAGAGATCAGGCCGACATTGGTAACAAAATGAGAGCCGAACTGTTGTGTTTGTTCTCTCGGTTGCTCAGAGACATCAGTTCATATACCATACGATAAACTAAGAATAATTGCCTATTGTTGAATACATTTTGATCTCTCTCTCTCTCATACACACACACAAACACAGATTTTTTTTCTCCCCTTGGTTTGTTTGTTTGAGTGTTTGTGTAAGTGTGAAAGACAGTGAGTTCTCGATGTGATTGTATCAAAACTTGTTGTTTTAGTGGGCAAAGTGTGCAGGTTTCACACTGCATAGTACATTCTGGATTTCACTGTTCTAAAACAGCTGAACTGTTCTGTTGTTGTTGCTTAATTTACCTAAGCAACAACGGGTACTATATCACCTAGGATAGCTCTTTATTTTATCTGCATTAATTTTCCCTCTATACTGACTAATCCCCACAGCATGATGCCACCACCACCATGTTAGACCATATGGAAGCTTTTACTTACTGTAGGTGATGTGCAGTGCCCTATTTCCTGATTTCAAATACAGTAGGTCAATCTTTATGGAGTTTGTTTATTCAGGTCAACTCGCACCTGGATGTCATGTGGTTTTTAGTGACCATAGAGGCCTGATTGGTGGAGGGTTACAGTGACAGTTGTTCTCCTTTAAGGCTCACACGTCCCCACAAGGGAACTCAAGATCTCATTTAAAGCAACGCTTAGATCCAAATCTCTTCAATTTGAGAATGATGGAGGCTATCCTGGGTGTTTTAATGCCCCAGAAAGTTTCCTTTTTTTTCCTTCCCCAGATCTGTGTCTTGACACAATCCTGTCTTGTAGGTTTACAGATTCCATCAACCTCATGGATTTGTTTTCACTCTGACATGCACAATCTACTGTGAGGCCTTATACAGACAGGTGTGTGCCTTTCCCAACTTTGTTCAATACAGTCAGTTAGGCACAGGCGGATTCCAGTCAAGTTATAGAAGCAGCTCAAGGACGACTGTTAAGATGTTAAGAATGCACCAGAGCTCAATTGCAAGTGTCAGAACAAAGAGACTGAGTACTTATGTAAATGGGATATTTCACTCTTTGTTGTTTTTTTTGGGGGGATAAATTAACACACACAGTGGTTTGATATATAGCACGGCTTTCACCTTTAGGTAGGTGGGGGTCAACTCTCACCTCTGATCAGTGTGTGCAAAGTTTGCTCTTCTTCTCATGCTTTCTGGGTTTCCTGTAGGTACTCAGAATAACACCCCCCCACCCCCCCGCCCCCCCACTGTCCATAGGTATGTGTTGTATGATGATTACTATTTCAGTTATGATACACTATGGTGTATGAGTGGATGTGCGCTTATCCAAAGGGTTTACTATGATATTGATAACAGCTTCGACTCTTCTGGGAAGGCTTTCCACGAGGTTTAGGAGTGTGTTTATTTGACCATTTTTCCAGAAGTGCATTTGTGAGATCAGACACTGATCTGGTTTAACGAGAAGGCCTGGCTTGCGGTCTCCGCTCTAATTTAACCCAAAGGTGTTGCAGTCAGGCCTCTGTGCAGACCAGTCAAGTTCTTCCACACCAACCTCGCTCATCCATCTCTTTATGGACTTTGCTTTGTACACTGGAGCACGGTCATGTTGGAACAGGAAGGAACCATCCTCAAACTGTTCCTACAAAGTTGGGAGCATGAAATTATCAAAAAATGTCTTGGTAAGAGTTTCTTTTACTGGAACTAAGGAGCCACGTTAATCTCCTGAAAAACAACCCGAGATCATAATTTATTTTATACACCTGTAACCATGGAAGTGATTGGAACACCTGATTTCAATGATTTGGAAGGGTAAGTGAATATTTTTGGCAATATAGTGTATTTGCTGTATAATATAACAATAAATAACAAAAATACTTGCTGTTCATTGCATTGTGATCACTTTTAATATAATAATAAAATAACAATAACAAAAATATTTGTTATGCATTTCCTTGTGTTTGCTTAACAAACTAATACAGGGCTCATAATCCTTTTAAATTGTTGTTAATTTTCTGAAACTAGAAGGTGTAAATATGCATCACTAGATGTGCCAAATTGTAAAATTTCCACAGCAAATTTTTCTATACACAAGTTATAAAATTCTCCTTTGGGCATAATGTTGGGCAAAACTTTAACATTAAGGTTGTTCAAATGGTGGTTGCACATGGTGGTAGAGTAACTCTTGGTCTATACAAAGGTGATACTCAACATAGTTTCCATCACAAGCAGCGCATCGCTCGAATCCTCTTTGAAAATCCCCTTTGTCTCAGTTGATGATCTCCGACTGTGTGGTTTGTCTTCAGTGCTGGTTTCTCCTTCTTTAAACTTAACCATTCATCTGGGCACATTGCTCTTGTCAATACTGTCATCTCCGTAAATATCCTGTAGTGCAGTGGGAGACTGTCAACTCAAACAGTGAACGGTTAGTAACCTCTACGTCACAGTTCCTGTTATACAATTGCATTTCCAACCATATTGCACACTGATTGCATTATAAGTTATCATCCAAATTAGGATGAGATTAAGGTTTCTCCAAGGATTCTGTCTCATTTCATGTTTTTACTTGCCAGTAAATACAGTATATCAGTATGTTACACATTTTGGAAGACACAGTGGTTCAGGGTACAGCATGGCTTAGGTAGGTGGGGGTCGAATATCACCTCTGATCTGTGTGTGCGCAGTTTGCCCTTCTTCTCATGCTTTGTTGGTTTCCTGTAGGTACTCAGAACTCCCCCCACTGTCCAAAGGTATGTGTTGTATGATGATTACCATTTCATTTACCCATTGTGTGTGAGTGGATGTGAGCTTGTATATGAACATTAGACATATACAGTGTGTGTGTGTGTGTGTGCTTTTAAGATATATACTTGTGTATATATATATATAATATTTGTATACAAGCATCCAGAGTGAGGTATTAACATTTGTTCTTGTGATAAAAACATTTCTTCAAATGCTTTTGCAGAAATGGCCACTAGGAGGCGCTAGCCGACTGTGAATTCAATTCAATTTAGTTCAATTCAATTTAATTCTCTCTTTCTCTTTGTGTGTGTGTGTGTGTGTGTGTGTGTGTTAGCTATGTTAACTATTTCTGTTTAAATCACAGACTATGGTCATTTAGAATGCACTCACTCACTCACTCACCTTCTATATCGCTTTATCCTGTATTCAGAGTCGCAGGGACAGTGTGCCAATGTACCCTGGACAGTGTGCCAATCAATCGCAGAGCACACACACATACACACACTCATCATACACTCATTCACACACTATGGGCAATTTAGGAACGTCAACTTTAATAATACACAAGTGATAATTCAAATATTCATATTAAAATGCTGAAATGGGAGGTGAGTCGGAGGAAGAGGATGGTGGAGTACTGCGAGTACCTGTCAAAATAAGTGCAAATTTCAAAAGTGCAAGTCAAAGACACAAGTTTGTCTCTATGCAGGATATGTCTAGCAAAAAATAAGGGCAAATGATGAAGGAAAAATATGCTCGAAGTTCATGCTGAAATGAAATAACTAGGGCCGGGACTTTAACGCGTTAATTTAGATTAATTAATTACACAAAAAAACGCGTTAAATTTTTTTACGCATTTTAATCGCACTTATTTTTGCACCGCGGAACGTTTCTCACTGGATGAGTTTCGGCGGACCGATT
>JAQMYG010000019.1:12908350-12922930 GCA_030014215.1 Clariallabes teugelsi | reverse complement strand
TCCCATAGCGTTTTCACGCAGCATCTCGTTCCCGCCTTTCAGGGAACAGGGTTACAGCGATGTAACCCGAGACGTTTATCATGTTGCCAAGAAACCAGAAAGCACAAAATCTTTCCTGTGGTGGAAAACTTTACTGATCATTGCAAAGCCTTGAAACTAGAGACTCCTTCTATAAATGTTACATAAACATCTTCTTACATTAACTTTTACCATATCAATGCATTTATGTTTTTCTTATTTAAACAACGCGATCTTTTAGGCTTTGTTTTTTTGGTGCATTTGCCATAAAAGTCCCTGCGTATTATATGCTACTAGCGTTAGTACTGTACCTGAAATTGATAGGTAACTAAGAGGTTTTAGAAATAGATTTTTATGAAATAATAAGCTGATCAGCTTTAATGTAATCAGTGATATTATGATTTCAGGGTGAAGCCCATGGACATGTCTGCCTGTCTTTCTGTATGGCAGAACTCTTTGATAACTAATTAATACAAAAAAAGCTAAGTTATTTCAGCTGTGAAAATATTATGTAATCCCTGTAAAAAAAAAAAATACAGTTCAGCTTTTCTAATTGATTTCTATTGGTACAGGTGTTTGTTAACATTGAGCAAGTAGTTCATTAGGAGATTATTTGAAAGTTGATTATTAAATCAGGCACATAACATTCGTTTTATTCAACATATAGATTTCACTTATGGTGCAAGTTAAACTTCAGGCAGATACTGTACGTAAGTACTGCAAACGTTTTGGGTCCTTCAATATATGAAACATAAAAACATAATTGAAAGAGTGAGTTCTGACCAATGTACAGACAAAACCATTCTTTTATTTATATATAGGTTAGAAATAAAATGATTAGAATGAGCACCATAAAGTACACATTGCAGCTAGACTTTCTGCCTGAGGCGCTGGCTTTATGGAGGACTAATAACCACATTCTGACTTTCTCATGTTTGGAATCGAAAAAAACAACAACCCATAAACATTACTGAAACTATGAAAGACAGGCAATCTCATCCTTTTGTTTCATGTTAAAGGATTTATCTGGGCCTAGTTTTGATATTCTGTGTGCTAACCTAAGGGTATTAGATGACACTTGTTATCTTATGCTAAACTACATCCCATTAAAAAAAGAAAAAGAAAGAAAGAAAAACAGCAAACATACAGTAGAAGTTAAGTTTGGGCCCACATTGCATGTCTTTGATATGCTTCGTGACTCTTGTGAACCTTTTTTTTTTTATTTGTCATAGCCTGTGTGCTTGTAGCTCTATCTGTGAGAAATGCATTTCATAAAGTTGTGCTGTCAGTGTTTTAGAGAAGGCTTCCAGAGCACTGAAATGAACTAGGCTATAACATCTAATAATAGTCATTGTTTGCGCACAGCTACTGATGTTGCACCCTTTAAAGGGACGTTGGCATTTTGCACTTCATATTCTTGTGAATGTTAATACTGTTCTTAAATTTTTATTTCACTGGCTTAGCTGTTTGGACTGAGGAACAGAAATACCCCCCTTTTATTATACACATCTGTTTCTGAGTGCTCTCAGAGAGACTGAAACAGGAAATTAGCATTTTTTTGTGTGTAGAGTGCTAATGAGTGTACGTGCAATTCACATTCACATGCACCTTCCTTTGTAGAAGGGAGTTTTTTTTTTTTTTGGGTGGTTTATTTGTCTCATCATGTACAGTATGTAAGTGAAAGTATGTGTACATGGAAGTGTGTGCATACAGGGTTTCGTAGTTTTCGGATATGCACGTGTGTATGTCTGTATAAGTGTGAGGAAGATGTGTTAAGAGAAAAGCGGAATGTAATTAGATGCCCCACGCTCTCATCAGTGAGTGTAAAATATTGTGGAAAATACACCTGCTCTCCCTTTTCACACTGCCAGAGGGGTAGAGTGGCAGCTCGGGAGCGGAATATCAAATTAATGTGAGGGTGCTATCAGGATATTGCATTCAAACACTTATGCCCTTCCTGGAAAGCCATTCCCCCCACCCCCCCTCCCCACCCCACAAATATACATTCTTCCATGAAGACCACATTTCTCCCCCTTATGACTATCAGTATGAGTTCTTATCATTGTCATCATGATCTATAAAGGAAATTGTAATGATTATGCTATTATCCATTATCTCAAGATCAATACAGAGATTTTTTTTCATGTACTGTCTTGTGGCCTTCAAGTATATAACAGCTCCATCATCTCCTACAGTTCAATGAAAAGGATCTCATAGACTCTCAGGGAAGTCCGTGTTCTGGCGAAGCACATCCAACTAACATTAATATAATTCCAGGTCTCCAGGGCTAGAATGGAAAATTCAAAATTTAAGAGTCTGTTCCATTTTTCCAGTATATTACTATCGTTACACATTGTTCAAGAAGACATTATTTCAGAAATTAAATTCAATTACTCTAGACATTGGTCTATAAAGACCTAACTGGGATATTTGCCAAATTACATTGTTAATGTGATTATGTAGAAATGTAATTTTACCTTATATGTCTTTTCTTTAAAATCTGACCAAAGCTGATGTTTCAAAAATATTATTTTGTAATCAGCCTTGGAAATTGAGACAGTTGAACTCCATCCATATACAGTACAGTGCATTTCAAAACAATTTAATATCGCAAAGATTTTATATAAAGATTTTATACAAAACGTGAAGCTCTCAAATATTGTAGATTTGCTACATGTTATGTTAAGTGAAATATGCCAAAAAATCCCTTTTTTGCTTTAATTGTAATGATTACAGCTTATGAAAAGCAACAATACAATATTAAAATATTAGAATATTCCCTGAGATCAATAATAGAAAGGATTTAAACTTTCTTAAGTTAATGTTAATTTGTGCACCCAATATTTAATAAATTGTAAATCCTTCACATTTCAAAACATGTACACACACACACACACACACACGCACACACACACACACACACACACACACACACACACACACACACACACACAAGCTAATTCAGCTAGCACTTTAACTACCTTCTCTGCCCCTTCTCATTCTGCCTGTCACTATGGCCATCATCATCGATTACAGCACACGTCTGCTCTTCTCCCTGGCTCACCACCTGCTCTTCTACATCTGCATGATGATACTGCACAAACTTTGGCACTGCAGATGAGGTAGAGGCTACTGCAGCCTCTAAACAGCAAACACGTCTAGAAACTTTGCACATTTGGTGGCATCCACCCCTAAACTCATAAACTTTCCCTTGTATAACTTTTCTTCACTTTTCTGCCTATTTGGACTCAAGGGATGATGCAAAAAGATTTTACATATGCAAAACAACATCGCTACACCTATGGCCCCATGAGATTGGACTTATGCTGTCAGTATGGCTGCTAAACTGACATGCCTCTGTCTTTGCATGATTGGCCAATCCTTGCCAAAAATAAAAATAGAAAATAATACATTGTATCAGCCCACCGGGAATATGCCTGGTATACCAGATTACCAAATCCAGCTCTGTTTGTAATCCACGTTCAGATACTAAGTAAAATGAATGCTTGTATTTGCTTTGAAACCACTAAATTAGTTCTGGTGAGTTTCAGTTAGATGTCAAATAAGTAGGTGAATAGAGTTCATTCATCCATGCAATTAAACAGTCACATGTTCTCAATATAATGATATGTATTATTGGAAAGCTCTAGTATTTGTTAGATAGTCTATCTAAACAAACACATGATGGAAATCTGAGCAAGTTTAGGACAGAGTTCTAGAGAAGAAATGAACAAAAATTTATTTAATATGAACAAAACATTTAATATTATATAGTTCACAATAAAAATCATTATAAATTTTTTTAATACATTTATAATAATAATAATAATAATAATAGGTGACATTAGCCTGACCATCACGTTAGTCTGATATCTGGACCGGATTACAGGATTATGATAATAAATAATTATAAATTATAAAAAAAACATTAATTAAACATGATATTGTGGCTCCACTTAATCAATATTAGTTTAACTCACTTCAATGTCCTTTTTCAGGTCGAACGCTAAATTTTTGAATGGCAATATTTTAGTGGCTTTTGGTAAGGATAAGAGGCACCTCATCCAGTAGAAATAATCATTCATTTCAACACACAAAAAGTTTGCTGGCAAATAAGGAAACTGGTGTGTAATATAATCTTCATCACCAGAACAAAGTTGACCAATGTAATCAGGGTGGTTGTCACTTGGCAGTTGGCAAAAATAATATCACCAACTCGAATCTACGGCATGTATTTACTTGCAATCACTGATTTCCCAAACTTTCCTGCAGTCTAACAAATTTCTTCTGATTTTATTTTTTAATAACGAGTAAAAGTATACATTTTACGTAAATAAGTAAATAAGTAAACAAGTAAATAAAAGTAAAAGTGGGAGTTGTCAGAAATATAATTAACAAAGTAAAATACACATACCTGAGAATTCTACTTAAGTACACTATGAATAATATAGATCTTGTAAATGACAATAACATATGTATTTTTAAAACCAAAAGTATTTTATGACATTAGAAAATTTTATATTTGCAGGCAAAAAGCCAAGGAAATTGGTCTAAAAAAAAAAAAAAAATTCAAATAGTTTTGGGTAACACTGCATTTTTATCTACAGTCCACACAGATTTTTTGGTTATTTAAGCAATATCACATGAAAGGAAAGTCTGTTGTGCTGAATATCGGCATGGCTGTGTTAGAAACTATTTAGCTTTGTAGCTCACATTAGCAGTGAATAAAACGACACTGACAGTTCAGAGGCAATTTGATATAACATAAAGTAGAAGTAGTTTTTAAGGAGACAAACTGTTGTTTAAGATGACATTACTTTATCAGGAGTGTTTTTATGCTCAAAGTGCTTCAGTGCTTGGTTTATATGTGGATTTTGGTACTCAACTGCTCTCCACTCTTTCCAGTACTGTGGACTATACTGACCTGCTTTCTTATGTTGGCAACATACAGTAATGCTTGTTGCATGGGTGGCATAGTGATGAGCTGGTAGCAGAGCTATTGGTTTCCTGTAGCTTTTTTGTTCACGCATGGGCTCAGGTTACTGACTGTGAAATTTTCTTCCTTTTTCGTTCATGTGAGTTTCTGGTCTCTTCTCACCTCTCAAAAACACACCAGGACATACATTGTATAGTGGCTATAGAGTGAATGATCATATACTTGATACCATGTGGCAATACATTCAGGGTTCATCCCATGTTTCCAGGATTGGCTTTAAATTCTAGCTTGGACAAAGCACAAACAGAAGATAAATGAATAATTATTGAATTGTTATATTATGGCTTTGAAGGGCTGGTCTAAAGCAGACAAATCCTGTAGAGCTGTGTCCTATCCCCAGCTATGCCTACAGTATATAAATATCTGGCCATAACCCAAATCTCCTTTGTATCCCAGTCACCATAAAAGGCAATGTTTTAAGGTAAGGCAAGAGTATGGCCTTATGTACCACAAGGGATGAACATATTTAAATAATTACAGCTAGAACAGATCTGCCATGCACCATAAGTTCTGGATTCATTCATTACCAACAGTGATTGCGTTCTTGTGTTCTTCATCACTATCCCCAAGTCCCTGATGTAGGCATTGGTCCAGCTGTGTGTGGGAGATTTGTGCACAGTTTGTTTAGAGGATTTTGATGAAGGGGTTAACTGGGGTCACTAAGGTCCTGTCGAATAAAAGAGCTGAGGGTATGTCTGTGTGTCTAAGATTAGGCCGTGGTCTATAGGATAGGGATTTCATGTTTGACCCAACTAAATGCGAACATTTACAAATGGGAGTTGTAAATAATGTCTGCTACAGCTGAAGCGCTTTGCCTCTGCTCCCATGAGGGTTAGAGAGAGTGGAATGGGTCAGGACAAATGGCGATAAAGAAAAGTGTTAATTTTCTGTGCATATGGCCGAAAAGACACCACAGAACCCCTGGAGACACCTTTACAAACGTCCAAAACATCATAAACAGTGAGGATTTTCATCAAAGGAGTTTCACTGTGTAGTTCATAACCTACTATAGCCCTGAGACCCAGAGTAACACAATTATCATATTTATAAGGATTCTGCATATTGACCCAGTTAAGTAAATGTTACACAGGGAATTGCTTTATTGCCATAACAGTATCCCACTGTGTTTGTTTGCCTATACCCAGAGTACACACATGATATCTGATGACTAGATATTGATTAAATTATCTAGCGAAGCTGCTCGATAATGAAATTCCAAATAATTATAATGACCTAGCAGGACAGGAATGCCCCAGATTGATCGCCTTTGTTCCACACTTCAGAAAAAAAAAATTGAGGTTTCATTATGCCAGGGGAAGCACCATGGACATAAACGCTATCCCTGGGACGTTTCATCCTGAGAAAACTATCTGTCTGATTTTTATGAAATTCAGAGTATTCAGAGAGAGAGAGAGTGTATGATGTGGAGAACAGTTTTTTTTGACAGCTATTCATGCATGTGGTTGTTGGAGATGAAGCATAAAAAAAGAGATGAAGCCATATGATGTAACATTTGTAAAATGCTTTGTGACTGGTTGATAGCAAAAAAAATATTTAAAAAATGGGGTTGATATTAAAGGCAAAATAAAAGTTATGTAACACCATGTCCGTAATAAAAGTTACGGACATGGTGTTACATAAAATTATTGAAATTATTTCACTTCCTCTTTTATCTGAGGACAAAAAGGGGAAAAAAGCATATTAAAGGAGAAATAAAATTTGAAAGTGGTTCATTAGTATTCAGAATAGGGTTTTATGCGAAACAAAAAAAATTAAATAATAAATAATGATAATAATAATAAAAGACAATACTTATCTTAAACTCAACTCTACAACTCTCCATACAGGACACACCCTTATCCATGCATGAAAATGACCTTGACAAATTGTTTTTATCCCCTTCATGCATGTAGTATGCCTACATTGATCTTGCACTGAACTTGGCTAACCTTCTAACCAACCATGTCTAGCTCTAAGCATCTTTGACCAGACCAGAAAAGAGCCATCTGTGTGGGGTTACATGGAGCCATGGGCAACTCCAGAGCCATGGTGCTGCAGGACCTCAGTACTGACCCTGGGTCTGCGTGAAGAGAATGAGAGCTTGGCCTATCTGCCACAGAGCTGAGGCCTAAGGCCCCTCCTCTCCACCCATCCAGGAGACCAGCATTGTGTGCCAAGCTCTTCCCACACTCCTGTTCACCTCTGCTTGGTAGGGCTTGGGATCCCGTCAATCCAGCAGAGTGTGGCCTCTGACAGCCTGTGCTCTGGCACAAAGCACTTTGTTGAAGCATTGTTTGGCTTTGTGCTGCTCCTTAAATGTGCACAGGAAGGAAAATACGAAGGGGGGCTGTTCTTACATGTCTGCTTATTGGATAAATCCAAGAGCTTGTAAAGACACTGTGAAGCACTAAGCTTCTGCTCGAACTTGGTTATTAGCCAAGCAGAGGGGCATGGGGTTTTGTGGTCATGCCTTTCTAAACAAACATACAGCAGTATGAATGTACCCTCGGTAGTCAAGGAACACCATAACATTTCCAGACTCCTTAAATAAAAGTTTAATGATATTTAAATTAAAAGGATGACAGAAGGCATGTAGGAGGTATGTTAGCCTTTTGGTTAACACAAATCCCCTTCCACCAGCTCACTGCCCTTTAAGAAAACAGTACAGAACATCATCAGCATAAAAACGGCAAATGTAAATTTGATTATCTTTCACCTGTATTTTAAAAAAAAATATATAATTAGTTTTCCAATCTAAATATAGACACATAAAGCATGTGATTTCATTCATTAGAAGTGATTGATCAGAAGTGATTTTAATTTTCACATACAAAAAAATTAAATATTGGTTATGTGCTTTCATTTTTTAAATTTGTTTTTTAATTATTCGCATTACATTTTCACATAATGGGTATGTTTAATTTTTCACATATATTTTACCCAATTATTTTATTTTCACATTTCAATTTCTACATTAAAAAAATTGCAGAATTGAGATTAAATTCAAAATATAAACTTTTTTTATTTAAAATTTTTTTTTTCACAAAGGAGTAGTAAAGACATGACATATTATTTTAATCTGCTTTATCTCCAGATCTAAATACATAAATAGAACCCTGCATAAAATCTTGAATTTCTCTACTTAGTCACAAATATGAGCTAAAATATTAAAATTATTATAACCTATTCTGCTGTATTTCATACTGTATATTTCACCACTGCTGTTTTATGCTCGGAGGCTTTGGAGAGCGCTTTCTTCTTTCTTTCACCATGGCTACAGATTGGTGATGGGCAGATATGATCATCAGAGCAGGACCTGGCCCTAGGAACTTGTCCACATGTCTTATTAGTCTCAAAATATGAGCACTGCACAGTAGGGAGGCTTTTGCTGAAGGATGCCATGTATTTGTCAGACTTGTTGAAACTGTCAAAGCCTAGTTGTGGGGGCTAATGGAGCAACCCGCTTTTTTTGATCAGGGCAAAATATAGATACAGATACTGTAGATGTTATGCTGTCACCATTCTCATTAATAAAGTTGGATAATGGCAGTCATGGGTTACGGAGGAGTGTAGTGAACAGGTGATCTGTTGTGTTTTAACACACTAATTAGTCTCAGTGGGGCATAGCCTATATTTAAATATGGGTTAAAGAGTTTATTTAAAAATGTGAAAGGTTGTTTAGGCATGCTACAAAGAAAATTAGGGGGATGTTGACATCTGATGTAGATTTAATAAGAATATAACACTCACACGCACACACACACACACACACACACACACACACACACACACACACACAGATCGAAAGCAACGCCTGTTTCTTTGTATAAATCAAGAGCATGCTCCTTATCCAGCTTTTTATGGTTCATTAATTCTTATAGTAACCACACGCTCTCTCCTTCTGTCCTGTCTGTCATGTAGAGGAAAAGATAAAGAGCCTGAGAGAGGGCAATTCACAGAGGGAGCAAACAGAAAGGGAGATAGAATGCAAGAGAGAGACATATATTTTAAGGTCCATATAGTGCAAGATGTCCTGCGCTATCATAAATACAATGCTCACATACCATATACCCCTGGGCAGTGCATTTCATCCAGGAAATCATACAAACAAAGTCATATATCTGCTTCCAGCCTTTATGAGTAGCTCACGGAGCATGCAGATTCAGTCATTTTTGTGCATTTGTATTATCTCCTGTCAACTTTATTTTACAGGACTGTTTTAATTTTGTGTTTTTTATTATAGCAAGAAAAACACACCCAAACACACACACACACACACACTATACCAATCAAAAGTTTGGATACACCGTCTAATTCCATGGTCTTTCCTGATTTTTATTTCTCTTTTGTTTTTCTTACATTGTTTTCTGTGCAATAATCTCCACGGAACAGTTAATATCGAGATTTGCCTGCTACTTACAGTATACTATTTTCATTCACACACACCCATTTTGGGGCCTCATAAATAATGGAACAAATAGCTGACAAGCAGCTGCATGGCCAGGTGTGGCCTGTTGCCTTGTTAATTCGTGAATAATCAAGCATATATAAGGCCTGGAGGTGGTTCTTGGTGTTACATTTACATGTGGTAGCTGTTCAACATGAGGTCCAAACAGGTGTGCAAGTGAAGAAGAAAAAAAATATTTGACTAATCAGAGGTAGAAAAAACATTTAGTTTGGAACATTCTTAAAAAGCAGGAATTAACTGTCAAGCTCAGCAACAGCAAACGGGCTGGAAGACAGATAAAGTGGATGAGTGCAGAATTCTGTCTATTTTGAAACAGAACACTTTCACAGCATCTGGCCAAGTCAAGAGCATTCTTGAGGAGTTACTGGTGTACTGAAGTGTGTCATTGTCAAAGTCTACAGTTAATGACGTAAATATAGATGCTTCACAACAGGGTCAAAACCACTGGTAATGCTTAAGAACAGAAAAACCAGATTAGATGTGGCTTGGTTCACCTACTTTATGACCACGGAGACCAAAAGGAAGCCATTCGGTTTGATTCCACAAAAAAGCCATTGGACCACAAACCACCAAAATGCTGGTCATAACAGAGAGGTACAGTATCAGAACACCCATCACATCACAGTCTCCCTTGGGAACTTTTACAATATAGGATTAATGTTTAAGTTTAATATTATGTCTTATTGGGGCATTTATTCATTTCGGTAATGTAGTAAGATAACCAGTGAATCACCTTAAACATCTGTTACTTTACAATATGCAGTTCATATGGTAAAATAACAACACTCAAAGTACTGTACATCATCTAAAATAAATTCCACCCTGTTTGTTGTGCTTGCTGTGGTTCAATTTTGCAAAATGACTTTTTCCACCCACATAAGAAAGAGTGACTGATGTCTCACAACATACTAGAGTAGAATGTAGAATGTTTTCCTTTGAAATGTAGTGGAATAAATGTAAAAAGTTCTTCAAAATGAAAATGCTTCGAAATAAAGTGTAGGGAAAATGCACGTAAGTACAGAAACGAATTGTATTTACTTCGTTTCTGTCCATCACTGTGCACTACTCAGTCCATTTTACACAAGCCCCGCCCAATTCCATCTGATTGACAGGTCGCGCTCCTGACGGATCCTCCTTACAGCTCGCGCTCTCTCGCGCTGCTTCATATGTCCAAGTTTGCGCACGGGGATGCGCGAGCAGCCTGAACATGGCTCTCAATCGGATTTACTCATCCCTTTTTATTTTTCTTCTTCACACTTTAATAGACTGTAACGCATTGAGAAACTATCCAGATAATGAAGGTAAGCACTTATTAAATACCCGCGTTTTTTTTTGCCTTTTTAATTACGTTTGTGTGCGCGTGCGTTTGGTGACTGGTATATTGCCGTTCACTTTGGACGGGTCTGTTTCTTAAAAATGCATGTGAAGGAATAATCTGACGTTAACCAGCTCGACAATGCATAAGGTATTGCAGTTTAAAACAACGGCAATAATAATGTTCAGTTTGAAAGTGACAGTTTCCCCCCTACAACACTACTGTATTCAGTGACTGGACACATTCACACGTTCACTGCCTGTTTTCCTGTTGAACAGCAGCGGAGTCCCTCTGAACAGAAAGACTAATGCTTCAGTTAAAAAAAAAAGTCATGGAACCAGAGAATTAGTAACTCGTGAAATTTAGCTTGTACAGTAGGTGAGACTTACTGTAATTGCAAGCTCTACAAAGAAGAAGCATCACTTCTGAGATGTGACTGTTCAAGTGTTGCTTTGCTCACATCAAGTGTAAAGCAAAGAAGCGCGCGCACTGTCAGCCTCAGCAGCTTTTTATTATTGTATTTATTTATAAATATATACTCCTTATTGTTTATGATGCTCGTTTAATCCATTTGGCTTTGCATGTATGCTGCCTTTTGCCTGTTGTGATTGGTGAATTGTGGTTTACACACGCGCGCGCGTGCACACACACACACACACACACACACACACACACATGGTATAAATAGGTGTGCATATGGTTGCATATGGTGACTATAAGGATTAATTGCGACTTTGCTTTCCTTTACAACCACAGCACATGGGGTTTAGAGAAAGCAGACAAACAGCCTTTAGTTGCTTATAAGTGTAGTTTTATTTATTTATTTATTTAGGTTTATTATTCTTTCATGACAAAAAAAGAAAGTAGCTTTTGTTTCAAAACATTGACAAATCTGACATTTCCTTAATGGCAGCACAAAGTTAATGGTACAATGAACTCATTTATTATTATTATTATTATTATTATTATACCACATCGCTTTAGGTTTTTGAATATGATTAGTCAGGAGGTATTGATAAATTTTTTATTACTACAGCAGCTCTGGCATTAGTGTCAGCTGTAAATCACAGTACAGTGCAAGTTATCACACAATGTAATTAATGCCCTACTTCTAATACATTGTACATTACATCAAAATCTACTGACTTGCATGGAACATGTTCTACAATAAAGTATGCCTTACAGTAAATTGAGACATCTCATAAATAATTTAAACATTTAATCATAGTTATAATTTTTCCATAGGGATACGTTTAGCTGTTAAGGAGTCATTCTTTTGTAACACTGAGTTTTCCTTCAGTCTTCAGGACAAATAACCTTCTGCTTTTTGGTTACTCTGTACGCCGTGCACATGACAAGCTGTTTTTTATGAAGTTTAAGTGGCTGATAACGAAATAATGTAAAAAGTAATATAAGTGTTTACAGGACCTAACCTGTGGGCATTTTAAAACAGCCATCCATACTACCACTACTACTGCTGCTACTACCGCTCATGCTACTACTACTTTTAGAAATAATAATAATAATAATAATAATAATAATAATGTAATAATTCCTCATTACTGCTTCTAGTCAAATGTTGCCTCTGTTTTTTTCTCTCTTCTCTAATACTAAATCAAATCATTCATATAAACAAAACCTGATCTTTACTTAATGTTTAGCTGAACATTTCAGGTTCATACTAGGCCTATATGGGGCATTGGTGGATCAGTGGTAGGTTTTTCATCTGCCATGCGGAAGGCCGGGGTTCAGTTCCCCCCCAGTCCAGCCAATGGGTGCAGTGCCTGCCAGTCCCAAGCCTGGATGAAAGGGCATACCCTTTGTGTCCAAAAGAGAATCCTGTGCCAAGTTGTGTGCTGATCGGGTGGTTTGCTGTGGCGACCCCTCGATGGGAGCAGCCGAAACACAAACAACAACAACAACTAGGCCTATATAGACTTAAGAATTAAGGGGCCTTTTACACATTCATGTAGGAAATCCTAGAGAGCTTGCTAGGAAGTTTATCAGATTTTGTTACGGCTCACAGCGGTTCAGGAGTAACCTCAGCCATCAAAAAAAAACATTCGAGCATACAGTTAAATAAAAATCATTGTAGCAGTGAGTAAGTTATTATAAGTGGATCATACTGTAACAGTTCTTCAGGTTGATCATTTTGGATTATAGATCATCATGGATCATGCAAAATATATACTATTTAACCAAAGGTCTTCCCAAACTATCCCGGGATAGTCAAATATATTACCATGTTTCTGCTAAAAACTGCTATAATTTTTTCATGTGCCTTCATGGTCACATAGCAACACTCTGCCTACCAGATGATGGAGTGATTCTGGAACAATACAGTGCTAGCTCATTTGTCTGGGTGTCTGCATTTTAAATTGACACGTAATTAATTATGTAGGATTGTAAAATTATTTATTTCAACCAAAAAAAATATTGGCGTTTAAAATGTAGGATGAAGTGATTTGATGGTTGTCACTAGACTGTTCACTACATGCTTATTGTTTTGCCAGATCTGCTGAACATGGATATGAATGGCATGGAATAAATGTTACTACTTCATACTGTAGGTTGTTGTTAGCAGGAGAGTTGACAGGACATGAATGATTTTTATTTCTATCATATATAGACCTTAAAAAGTCTTGACATATCATAGGGGGTTTGCGGGATATACAGTAGTAGCAGTTCTTGACAGATCTCGCCAATTCACAGCAAATTGTGAGATGTCATATATGCTACAGTACATAGGTAAATCTTGAAAATTTGCTTGTGATGGTTTGGCATGAGTTGGCACGGTTTATAACAGAGTGTACACCATAAGTCATTTGTGAGTACATTGTACAACATTTTTATGCCTAATGTTTAGTCAATTTGTAGGAGATTAAAGCATATGATGTTGTTGAACTACCAAGAATCATCAAGAAGTATAATTTCTTTCTTTTGGCACATGCTCATAAACCGTTCCAGGATGTGGGGAAATCCCTTAGGACGTGAAGGAGCTCAAAAATGAGATTTCTTTAACTATAAATGTTTAATAAGTTCTTTAGCTGCGTTTTGTAATTCAATTTCCTATAATTATTTCAGTGTGCAGCGCACAGGGTTGATTCAGTTGGGTTTATTAGAAAATTTGCATTGGTTGTTCAGCTTGCAGTCCTTGTAATAAACATCAGGAGGTACTCAAGAGATCTAGTGTGTGTGTATGCGTGTGTGTGTTATCGTGGTTGTTTGCTTTAGACAGGAGACATTTTATTTTTGCTTTCTTTAACATCCTGAAACCTGTTCTGTATATTGCAATTCCTCACTTTAGTCCTCAAAGAGGAACAAGTTAGACAAAAGAATTATAACTAACGGCCCTCATACGAGGATGGTGCAAGAATATATACAGTAGACAACGTAGTTGGCATAACTTCTCATACAAGTAAACACTAGGGATATATTGAGTATAGTATTAATATAGCTGTATAGCATTAACTTGGCGGCACGGTGGCTTAGTGATTAGCACTGTCGCCTTGCACCTCCAGGGTCCGGGTTCGATTCTCAGCCAGTTTCGATTCCGGCCTCTGTGTGCATGGAGTTTGCATCTTCTCCCTGTGCTTGCTGGGTTTCCTCCGGATACTCAGGTTTTCCTCCCACAGTTCAAAGACATGCAGATTAGACTAAATGGCGTTCTCAAATTGTCCGTAGTGTGTGAATGCATGGGTGAGTGGGTGTACAGTATGTGTGCCTTGCGATGGATTGGCACCTTGTCCAAGGTGTGTCCTGCCTCGTGCCCCAAGTCTCCTG
>JAQMYG010000019.1:12875172-12888797 GCA_030014215.1 Clariallabes teugelsi | reverse complement strand
AGATGTGTAAATGAGTAAATAAGCATGTTTCACAAAAACACATCAAATATAACGTTCTGAAGACAGCTGTATTACAGTCTCTCTCTCTGTCTGTCTCTCTCTCTCTCTGTCTCTCTCTCTCTCTGTCTGTCTCTCTCTCTCGCTCTCGCTCTGTCTTTCTCCAGTTACGCTTCTGGACTCCATGTCAGCTCCAGGAGATCTGGGGTGGGAGGCCTACCCATCAGAAGGGGTAAGTACATTTCCGAGTTTCCTTACTTGCGTGATGCGCCCCAAAGTCTTACATTTTGTGTTTAAGCAGTATAATGAATTTAAGTATCCTGTCTGGAATCCATTTTTTTCTTTATCTGCTTTTGGTTTGCTGATCCTCTGCCAGGAAAAGAGGAGAATAATTTAAGGAAAAAAAGTCCACATAAGGCAATGTGAAACATTCACAGGGAGTAACCCTCATCCCTAAATCATTCAATATTTCACAATTTTTTTTTTTTTTAGAAGACTCACTTAACCCAGACAAAAGCTCCACTGTCTGGTCATTTTGTGTTCTTTAGTAACCTTTTGACCTCACAGCCATGTGGCTTTGCTATTATTCTGTAGAGTTTGAGTGCAGAATTTCACTCATCTGTGACCCTGGCCTCTCGGGCTGATATCTTTTTGGAACAAAAATGGACTTTCATACACAGCTCATTAAAATAAGCGTTATCCTTCCCAAACTCACATCTGTCACTATTTTAAATTATAAAGGCAAGAAGTCAGGGACTGTTATTTGTTGTAGTTATTTTGGCTGTAAAATGCAAATGTTGATTGGGACGTGGCTCCCTTCTGATGAGACAAGAAAAAGCTTCCTGCTGTTCGAATAGTTTGTTCTTGCTGATTACTGACTTTTCATACTGAATACTTATGTTTAATTAGGTTTTTCTTTTTAAACCTTCATCATTCATCTTTCAAAGTCTCATCACCCAGGAAAAACTCACACGGGCATAAAGGTTTCCAAGGGCACTCTACCCACTAATGATAAGCTTTATTAGAAGCCATTCAACAGTATATATAAGAGCTATGCCTTATCCAATATTATCATAGCACATGTGTAATTGATGTGAAAGACGGCAAATAAAGAACCAGGCAATGTTTTTTTATTTGTTTTGATTTTATTTTCTACATTGTGGAAAAATACCACGGACATCAAAACTATAAAAAATAGCACATATGGAAATATTTAAGTAAGTCACAAGAAACCAACAGTCTATCTTTACTTCAAGACATGAAGGTCAGTCCATCTTGCAAGAATAATATCTTTAAGTGCAGTCACAAAAACAGTACTGTAGTTTAACAACCGACGTGTATTTATCATGAGCACAATACATCACTGAACCAGGTAGAAATGTGGATTAAGACGGTAATCCTGTGGGGCCCACCGAATAATTTGCACTAAGGGGAGGGTTTTATTTTCATGTTGACATGAGTCAGAGATGAAGCTTGCAGCAAGATGACATTCATTAATATTCAAGTGCTTTGAAAATGGTGAGTTGGTGACATGATTGAATCTTTTGGTTTTGATGTCAGAGTACAGTACAAGTTAGGAAAAATACACTTGGGATTTTGCTCTTGAGGACGGCAAGGAGTTAGTTGACGCCCAGAGAAAGAAAGAAAGAAAGCCAGACGCCTCTCTTTAGCTGTCTTAGCAGCTTTTACTAGCATTGCTATGAAATCCCCATTTTGCTGGAGCTAACTGATTATGTCAGGCAAAAAGTCGCATGAATTCCAATCTAACCTTTCTCTTTCAAGTTTATCAAATATGTATCCGATTTCGGATCACATCTGGAAGTGACTCAAACCCGATCTGAAAACATCTGATTTGTGCATTCAGACAGCCCTACAAAAATCTGATCTGTGTCACATTAGGGTAAAAAAAAAAAACAAACAGAAAAAAATCTGATTTGAGCTACTTCAGACTAGTAATGTGAAAGTAGCCTATGTGGTGCTTTAAAACAAAAACAGAAATCACTGTTTCTCATATGGTTTGTGTCTTTCTAGTGGGAGGAGATCAGCGTGATGGATGAGCGTAACATCCCCATGCGCACATACCAGGTGTGCAACGTGATGGAGGCCAACCAGAATAACTGGCTGCGCACAGGACTGATCCCACGTGCCGGTGCCCGGCGTGTTTACGTTGAACTCAAGTTCACGCTGCGTGACTGCAACAGCCTGCCAGGTGTGCCCGGAACCTGCAAGGAGACATTCAATGTTTACTACCATGAATCGGATGGTGTTGTGCCACCCCCACCACTACGGCACGCTCGCGAGAGCCAGTACGTCAAAATCGATACAATCGCAGCAGACGAGAGCTTCACTCAGAGCGATGTGGGGGAGCGTGTCATGAAGCTTAACACAGAGGTGCGCCACATCGGTGGACTCAGCAAGCGAGGCCTTTACTTAGCGTTCCAGGACCTGGGTGCCTGCATCGCCCTGGTGTCAGTTCGCGTGTTCTATAAACGATGTCCACTGGCCGTGACAAACCTGGCACTTTTCTCTGACACGGTGACAGGTGGTGACCAGGCCCTGGTGGAAGTGCGAGGGTCCTGTGTGGAGTATGCCGAGGAGCTGGAGGCACCCCGCATGTTCTGCAGTGCAGACGGAGGCTGGCTTGTGCCGATTGGACGCTGCGTGTGCAGGCCTGGGTATGAGGAGATCGATGGGCAGTGTCAGCGTGAGTGTTACCAAGCTTGGTCTTTTGCATTAGAGCCCAGTCATATTAGGTGTTATAAAATGAAGAACTTGTTTTTTTTGAGGGATGAAGTATAGCAAAGTTCTGAAGGTAAGAGAACAGGATAGCTGAATATGGGAGGATAACTGATGTGGCCCATGTTATTTCTACCATCTGTGTTTAAAATAAACACACTCGAGATGGCTTTCTCTCTGTCTTATTAAAGAGAAAACGTTGCTGAGAAAGTTAACCAAGTTTCAGATTTTCTCATTTAGATCTTTCAGAGGTTCAGTTGAGTCATTTTAGGGATATAGAAATAAAAGAAGTAGATTTCCTATTTCTAAGGAAGATGATCTCACTGTGTTAAGAAGCATGTTTTGTATTTGTTCACTTGGATCCCTCAGTAGAAATGGAGTGTATTCATATATAAGAATTGCAAGACCTTTTATAGGCCAGGGAAATTTATCAGGCTTTCTATTTAATTCACTGGTCGTATTGTTTAAGTACTGTGTATAAGAGTACGGGCCTGCAACAAAAGCAGCAACAACTGTCAACAACAATCTTATTACGCTGGTCATTATATATAGACTCAGACCTGTTGGCTGGAGGACAGTTCCAAAAAAAAAAAAAAAAATCATATCATATAAATCCTTTCACCTGGTTTTCTTTAGCCCAGTGGCCCTTATTTATTAAGTTATACCCTACCTCTCCAGCTAATCTCCTTCTCTGATCCTAACTCATTTTTCCAGATCAATTTTCTGCTGAAATCATTGGCCATCTGGGGATAAAATGATGGAACCATGCTAGCAAGATATGTTATCTGGCTAAGATAGAAAGGACGCTTGGCTGCATAGGCAGCAGAAAATCAGAGAGGAGAGCTGAGGTTAAATTCCTCAGAATTCTAAATGCATATCTCAGTGTACTGTACTGTATATTCAATTTCTCTTCAATCGAATATGAAGTATTGGGCCTCATGCAAGAAGCGATATACGGATTTCTCTTATTTTTTATCATAACCACATTTTTTCCCCTAATATTTGTTGTACCAATTAATTTCTGGGATTCATATTTTCTTATTTTAGCTCTTACCTTTGGGTAAGAGAACATTTTGCGAGTGATTGAGAGCACTTTTACTAAGATAAGGGAAAACTCGTTGGTCCTTGTTTTTACTGTCCCCAAATTGTTTGTCTGTTGCACAGAAACATTGAGAAACATAATTTACATCATATAATCAAATTTAGGATTTTATATATAAATTCAGGATTCAAAGAACTTTATTAATCCCAGAGGGAAATATGCTTTTAGAGGAATTATAATGATTTGATAAATTAATCTGTGGGCTAAAGAGATACTATTGGTCCCACGTGATCCCGCTTAAGACTATAAAAAAAACAAAAAAAAAACCTTGGATGCTTACGTTAGTGCTGTTAGTGAGCAATTCTGTTTATTTAGCTGCAACGCCTGTTCTAACACTCTAGAGTTACAGACGCACTAGAATTAATTTTAAAGTACTTTTATTCCACTACTTTTCTTCTTCTTCTCCTTTTTAGTACCTTTCTTCTGTTGCATCTCTTCAATTCTGCCCTACTTGCACCTGTATGGTGTTCAGAGATGTTACCTATGCTAACTACATGCTAATCCTATGCTAAGCCTATGCACCGCCAATGTAAGATCAAGTGAGATTAATCATTCAGCTCACCTGGGTAAGAGCAGATCGGGATGGTTAAGAATGTCTGGTTTATCTGAAAAAAATAAGAAAAAAATTAAGAGACATTTAACAGAATGTTGCCGCATGAAACCAGTTGTTTTCTGCAACATTATTATGAACTGTAAAAAATTTGAATAATCTGATCTTACAGGTAAATCTTCTCTAACATTAGTAAGTGTGAAGCTGTCTGAGACGATTATTCTGGAAGTTATTTCTAGTCATAATCAACAAACAGCCGCATCATTTATCAGTCTTTTGGAAAATTTAATTGGAAATGGTTTCTTAGGTCACATTAACCTTAAAATTCCTGCCAGATTTTGAAAAGGTTTGGGTTTTCTTTGCACCCATATGATCACGTTGATGAACGCCAATCAACTGCAAATGGTGATAAAGTACCTCCTAAAGGCTCATTTAACTTTAATAGCGCAGCATTGCTTTTGAGAACAATGTGATAAACCAGACTCACTACTGTATGTGTGGTGTGGTGCACTGAAACGATCACTGTTTTGACTGAACTTGAGGTAGACTCTTGAGATGTGCTGTCGGTAAGAACCACAAATTTTAGATAAAATTCATATTATCATTTTTTATAGTTTAGGTCTGTTATTATTTAAATAGAGCTAAATACATGCATGCATTGTACCTTCATTGAATCAGAAATCATCTAGTTAATAACTTACTTGTGGAAAAGAATAGCAAGTAATCTTTCTTGGACGCAGTAATTCGTGTCGTGAAATAAAATAAGCTTTTCAGACCTACAACTGAAAAAAAAGATGATACACATGGCTGTTCATGGGCTGTAGCTTTAAGGGAAAGGTAGACAGCTCATGCGGCGTCTCCTTCTTCGTCATGTGTATGGTAATGGCTTTAAGCACAGCTCTTTGTGCTCCCCTGTCTCTTTCATCCACTGAGGCGCTAATGGATTCATTAAAGGGAGCTGCTTGCCTGACACCGGCGCCATACTGTAATTACACTCTTATTTTTTTGCATTCCCTGCTCATGCCTGTCTGATTTTTCACCTCTTGTTTGCCTCATGGTGTCCCCTTGTGAGATAGACTGTGCTGTGTGCCTGTCACTTTGAGACCTCTGTTTAGAGGAGCCTGGTGCTTTTTAAATATTCATAGGCCTTTCGTGGCCTGCTGAATCGAGGGCGGATGTGTAGCTGGGGGGAAGGAAATGAAAGAAGGATGTTAGTGATTTTAGCAACAGAAAAAAAAGTGGTAGAAATGGGACCTGAATGTGCTTATCCGCCAGAGAACGAAAGAAGGTGTTGTAATTAATTATCACCTAATTTGTTAGCATGTCACCAGTCTTTGTTTCGTTTGTAAGAGAGCTCCTGCTGGATTTGTTAATAGCTGTTAGAGATAACAGCAGGACAGGTCTGATAACATTGAGTAAGGAGTTCCCTGTCTTTGTATAAAATAGCTCTTTGCTTTACCAGCTGTCTCCCAGGACATATATTGTTAAACCAAAGAGAGGCTCAGGGGGAACCAGTCCGAAAAGAAGCAATCATAATTTGGGGGTCTTGTTTTTGTTTTTTTTCCCCACCAGCTTGAGAGATAAACGGAAATGGGACAGCTATAAGAGTTGTTTTTCTGTGTTGTTATGGCACACAATCACACTGTTGTTAAAGAGAGAGTTTGGTTTTTAAGTACCTTGGTGGTGTAAGTACATTACCTTAAGATTTGTGCTTTGAACTCTTTTCTTTCCAATTATCCATACAGCTAGTTCAAGTTACTCATTTGGTAAAAGAAAAGAGTGAAATTTGGACAAAATACACGGAAACTTTGAAAAATAGTAACTTTCTCGATTGTATTTGTCACTTTAGTGCAGTTGGACTGCAGAGGCTTTTGAGGATTACTTACGCTGTACCCGCGTTCCAGATGCCAGTTGGTTTGCCGAGCAGGGAAATGCTCGGCAAATCAACTAGAACACTAAAATTTGGCAAACCAACTAAAACACTAAAACTTGTACATCGATTTTGATTTATGAACGATGTGAAAAAAACCCCAAAATATCTCTTTAACACCAGCATGGAGGAAATACTTGGTTCAACTGTTCCTGTTGTCTGATTGAAAATAAATGCTTATGTTGGCTTTCATCTTATAAAAGCCAACGCAACAGAAAATAACGTCACAGAAAATCACCAGGTGATTATTATTTAACCAAAACAAAGAGAACATATGTTTCTATTAACAATAGATAAACATATCAGAAAATTATGGACATGAAAAAAAATATGATCAGGATATTCATGCATGTAGTGTATTTAGATTTATGAATGCGTTCCCTTTGCCGGTACAAGTATGGAGAAAATGTCAAGAGATTGAACAGCATAAGCAGCTTTTGATGGAACAACCATAAGATCAAGAATTACACGTGTGTTTTTTTAGCATGTTATTTTATTAACATAAAAACCACAATGAAACAGATTGGAAAAGTAGATGCATTATTATTATATATCCTTTTAAAAGAAGTCTTGTCAGAATGGATTACAGGGCATATCATCTAATATAGAGTTGATGTACTAGTTGTGCATTACACCTATGATCCCATGCATGAACACATATACAGTATGTATTCATTATTATTTAGCTTATTTATTATTTATTTACCCATAACTTCAACTACTGTTTCATATTTAAGTGACATAAAGTCAATAGAAAAACACAGTTAAATCATCAATAGCAATTACGTGACTGGAATTTCATTACCGTACACACTTTGTTCAGTGTAGCTGGCTGCATTTGTCGAGCATGTAGTGAAAAAAAAAAAAGCACTGTTAAAACCCACACTTTCATCCATCCATCTTAACAGTGAGGTTTACACCACAAGCTCACACACACAGCCTCACACTGAAAGATTTACTCATGCTGGAAGAGATCCTAATCCACAGGAGTGTGTTTCGCCTGGCCAGCTGAAGAAACAATTGTTGTTGCGTCCACTATGTTCCACCATCACTGTGGGAAAGGTGTTGTTATGAAAAATGAGAACAAAATGTATGAAGCCGTGACTCATGTGCTGATTTTTTCTCCCTGCTCTTTCACTATACAGTAGGTTGTGGAAATTTTAGTTTTTTTTTTGTTCTTTTCTTTTCTAATGCAGCTATAATTCCTATATATTCACTTAAGAATAACCTGCTTTGGATTGTCATTGGAATTACGCAAGCAGCTGAATTTTGGCCACTTAGCCATCAACATTGTGTTCTGTATACTGCAAAACAGTTGCTGTAAATTTTACATCCATATACTGACAACTGTAATGTATGTTTGTATGTACTGGCGGTACAGATGTAAGGATTTAATACCCATCTGTCTCCTGTATGTTGTCCTTCTGTTGGCCAGTCTCTTCTGTTCTGTCTTTTATTTCCTGAGCCTCAATTTTCTTTTAATAATGTTCCTTCCTCTCTCGATGGCTGTCAGTCTTTTGACTGTTTTTCATGTTTGTCTCATTGTCTCTGTTATCGCTAATCAAAGAAGCATGTACACTACACTATTTCACAGACCTGACTGCTTTGCTCTTCATCGCTCAGGAGTAAAATAAGACCACATTCCTACCTCACACCTACAGTATTGTGGCAAAAAGCTGAAAGCATAGAGGATATATTTATTTTAACTCTGCTGCTGCGTCCATGGTCTAGATGTATATAAAAAGCTCTTGCAGATACAGTGGCATTTAAATGAATAACTGTTGCAGTGTATATGTGTTTCGACTCTTATGCCTCTCCCCCCATTAGTGCTTGATTATATAGTGCTTGATTATATACAGTTTTTATGAATCCTGCTTGAGTGTGCCAGTGATTGAGTCACAGACTGGCATTGTATATGACACCATAGTCTCTCTCTCTCTCTCTCTCCCTCCCCCTCCCATTTTTACTTCCATTCACCTGCATTTATGCTTAAGAAAATCAAAGGCACGCTGAATAAAGAAACAGCTCTCATGTACTGCAAAAAGTATTTTAAAGTCCCAATAAAATGACTCAAGTGTTGCAATTTGATTCTATAAGTTGACGAATTTCCTTTAGAAATACAACATAAGAAAGTCGTGTTGAATGTTTTTGCAGTGTTTTATTGCATACGAAGGTGTGTAATCGAACATTAGCCACATTTTCTCAAGCTAGATATGAATGGATTTAGTCGTAAATCTTTTATAAGAGCATTCATGTTATTTGGTATTCATGGAGATCCTGTAAATTCAGAAAGAAACCTTTTTGTATTATACAGTACTTATGCTGACTGAAAGTATATGTCTGCATAAGAAGAATAACCAGTATAACCCTTAACTTTATTGACTTAACTATAATCATATACCGCTTGGGAAAAAGTCACACCCTTTAGGATTTCATACTGTATGGCGGCCTATTTGAGCATAATATGTTCCTCATGCTCCCAGACTCACTCTTTCACAATTTGAGTCTTGTAATACGAATGCTTCAGGTAAAAAAAAATAAAAAATAAATAAAATCCATAGATGTGATACATCCAGGTCATTCATACACCCAGAGAGAGCTAGCTTCATTATACTGCCATAACGTTGCCCTGACCAACTGAAGCAACCCCAGATCATAACACTGCCTCCAGAGACTTGTACAGTGGACTCTATGCATGATGTGTACATTGCTTCATGTGCCTCCCTTCCTACCCTGACACTCTGGACTCATCGACCATGCAAGCTTTTTCCATTGATCCAAAGTCCAATCTTTATGCTCCCCAAGCCGTTTCTTTAAATTAGCCTAAAAATTAATGGTTTTCTTATGTCCATACAGCTGCTTAGTCCCAATCGTGTGAGTGCTCTTTGCATCGTGCATAGCTGTTAATTCGACTGTTGATTCTTTTATGATGCAGCTTCACCAAGTGTTGAATGAATTATGGCGCTTTAATTTATGGAACAGGATGGCAAGTTTCGCTTATTTTTATTATGTGTATAGCCTTTACAGATGCACATTTGGAAGAAGAATCATTAAAATGTTTTGCTTTCTGCATGCAAGCTACAGTATAAACAAATGTCCCAGTTGACGAAAGATTTAGTGCACACGTATTATGGTTAATATTATTTTCTGCCATAGAAGTAAGTAATAACCACCACTACTCTGCCTCTACTTTTTGTTTTGTACATAATCTTCATCTTAATAATATGTTTTGTGTTCACATCCTCCTGTTTATTTGCAATTCATGAAATACGAATGAGATTTGTTGGGAAACTGCTGTTTCTCATTACAATATTTGTATTTTCCAGAACTTGACAATGTTTTAAATTAAAATCATAAATTCCCCCAAACATTTTTTTCTGTATGGATTACCATGTTGGTGTACTTAACACTAGGGGACAGGTAGAAGAAGCTCTGAAACACGTGTAGTATTTTGATTTCAAGGGTACTTCAAGCTCGATTGACAATCCACAGCAAATGTTAAAATGAAAAACGGATTTGTCCCATAATTGTAGGAGGTCGAATTTTTCCCACTGCTGGGGCTCATGTTGAAATGTGCTTAAATTTTATGAAACACTTGGATGAAAACCTGCTCACACAGCTCACTTGCACAACTTGCACAGCTGAGCCTTAACACAGAGCTGCAGCAGCTGAACTGAGCTTTAATGTGACTAATTCTCACTGTGAGGAGGTGCCGAATGGGTTCCTCTCACTGAAAGTGGGTCATGGGATTGTCAGCACTGCAGCAACGGGCTACACTCTTTTATAAGCTTTTGCACTGTGAGCTTAAAAAATGCTAGGCTTGGATTTGCACAAATGAGGTTAGATATCAAATTTCCACAACAAGAAATAGGAGTTGTTAGCCGCTCATTTGAACCGATGTAAGACGAAAAGCGAAAATAACGTGACAGTATATGATGTAGAGGAAAAGAGAGAGAGAGAGAGAGAGAGAGAGAGAGAAGAAAGGAGGAGAGGTGTTTGTGGGTCAGTATGTGTGGCCAGTGTGTGTTTGCTCATGTGTCTCCACTTTCATATGATAGGATGTATGGGTCACTAGAGGTTAACCCATCTGGTATGCATCAGCATTGCACACACTAGTGCTGTTGTACTGGCTGGTGAGGCTGCAGTAATCACCTTTACACCAATTCCCTATAAAGCACCTTGAAGTTTTGTTTGCACATATGTAATCCTCAGCATGCGAACGCACCATGCTGGGCCCAGCACGACTCCACTGAAGCTGCTGAGAAAAACCACCACAAGCTTCCAACTACCGGTTGATCTCATTTATATATGAGTTCATTAGGAATATGTTTTTCCCTTTTTGAATTTAAGATCTTAAGTGTGAAGTTTAAAAATTGGGTGCTCTGAATATTTCTCACTGATCTTTTATTCTAATCATATTGTTAAAAAAAGGATAACTCTAGAACATAAGACACATTAGAAGTTATGCAACTTATGCAATCTCACAGCATTTATTTCACATAAAATATTTCTTCAAGATCTTGTATTGATGATGGGTCGGACTGCAGCGTAAAGTCTTCTTCAGCACATCCCTAAGATTTTCCATGTAGTTAAGGTCTGAAAAGTGTAAAAACCACTCTACTACAATTTGAGCACAATGAATCCTGGGATCAACATCATCTTGAAATATGCCATCATATCAGTGCCATCATGGAAGAAAAAATGCATTGATGGATAAAACCTTGCTGGACAACCCCAGAAGCAACTGCTGAAGCAACCAGAGATCAGAACACTGTCTAACAGGCTTGTATGGTAGGCACTAGGCATTATGGATACATAACTTCATCCACTTCTCTTCTTACCCTGATGAACCCAGTCCATTCTCTGTGCTCCAGAAAAAAAGCTAAAGCCTTCTTTTTCTGATTAGCCTCCCTGATAAGTGGTTTTCTTAAGGCTACACAGCTGTTTAGTCCCAATCCCTTGAATTCTGTTCGCAGTGTGCATGTACAAATGCTCTTACTTTCACCATTAAACATTTGATTTTACCAAGTGTTGGTGTAGTTGATGGTTCCTCACTATCCTTCCAGGTTTTAATAATGCGTTGGGGTTACACAGGGCTATGTAGTTTTGGATTTTGTTTCCCCTAATAATAAAAACTTTCATTTAAAAACTACATGATGTGTTTACTTGTGTTATCTTCGACTAATATTCAAATTTATTTTATGATTTGAAACATTAAAGTGTGACAGACATGCAAAAAAAAAAATGTAATCAGTAAGGGGGCAAACACTTCTTCACACCACTGTATATGCTACAGATGCATCTTTTCCTAAATTTATTTGAACGCCTAAATTTATTTCAACGCTTTTTCCCTAAGCTCACAATCTGTGCATAATGCTGATCTGACAGATGCATTATGAGTGTATGAACATGCACCATCAGCAGCATTACACCACTTTCAAAAAACTGTCCTCACGCTGCCAATTTAAAGCCTAAATTCATCCTTTTGTATCCTGTGCACTGGGAATGAAGCATTTGATATTTCATGTATGTAGAGCATAATGTCATCCACATAGATTTTCCAGTGAAAATATATGAGTCCTTGCTGATACCTGTTGAAATTTGTCATAGTCTTCAAAGTGTCTGTTGAGCTTTCTGTAAATGGCTTGAGATTTCCCCGTAATGTCTTATAGATCCCCTCAGTCATTTATCAGTGAGCTGCTCTCCCTGCCAATTTGGAAGCTGCTATGAGGACTGGGAAGGCTGCTTTCAGCTAGGCAGCTTTTTATTGGTCTCAGCAAGGAATTCAAAAGCCCAATACATCTGCAATGCCCATTTATGCCTTTTTTTTCATCTACCCTTGACAGTCATGTCATTTTTTAGGATGGGTTTTACAGTGGACGAAAAGAACTAAATAAAATGCATACACGTGTTGCTGCTGTCATGTTAGAGTAAGAGGCAGATGAAAGCTCTTAAATTTATGCCCCGTTCATGCATCTGTTTTTCCCAGCTTATATTGGTTTGTTTAATGCAACTATCAAGTTAATTCTCAGGCAAACCATTTACCACATGTTGTCAGTCCATTAGTGGTGAGTTAACTGTTGTTTGGATCAATAACAATTCAGTTCTCCACGCTAATAATAAGCAGCATGTAATTACATCCTAGCAGATGGCGAAAGGCCAGTTTGCAATATAAACATTTTTTTCCCCCACATTTCATGTTCTTTTTTGGCTGAATATAATTAAACAGTAATGAATACTGAACAGAATGAAGCAAGGATTTGGATACACATAAATTTGTAAACAAACTAGGAATTTAATTGAATAAAAATGCATGATTTGGAGTGAGTAAATTGTGTTGTAATATGTGTAAATACAGATTATGGATGTGGCGCACACTATTTTTAGTTTGTTTCTTCTTGGACAAAATGTCAGAAAGATTTACATAGCATCTGGAAAAAAGTAAATGAATGCATCAGAGCTGGCATGTTGCAGGATGTGGTCGAATATGAACTTGAAGTGGTCAAATATGAATTTTACGGTAGAACTCATTTATTCAACATTACCACACATGGATTTAATTCCCTTATCATTGGGAACTGCCTGGCCTGGATCACTGTGGTTTGAGTTAAGCTGTTTCTACTACTGCAATGTTTTTGAGAAAATGATGGTAGAGTTATAAAATACCTTATGGTTTAGGCCCAAAGACAGGGATAATGGTATTGCCATACAGCCTTAATAGAAACCTTCACATTAGTTGTACAACTAGCTAGTCATAGGATAACTATGATGCATTTTGGGGACCGAAAGCAGTAAAACATAGGCTTGAAGTGTGGATTAGCCATAGACTGATAGTTTCCATATGTGTGTGCAGGAACAGAGTTTAGAACGTTGGCTTTGTTTCAACATCTCAGGTCTTGACCTCTGTAATGTAGAGCTGTACAGATTAGCAACATCTAAAAGAAAGACAAAGAAGATTCATCCATTACAAAGTGAGCTGACACCTAGCATAACTAATAACGTTTTTGTGAGTTTAGCACATCGTTCCTCTGAGTGCTTTCTTTCTGCTCTGTATTGTGAAAGTCTTGTTTGTAAAGTAATTTAAAAAGTCATTTAATGTCATTTTATGTGTATGTGTTTGTATTTGAGAAATTATACAAAATAGTTAAAGAAACAATTGACACCTTGTTTGTTGAGTTACTTGAACTTGTTTCAGATAATTTAATATTGGAGAAGGATATCCCATGTAACTCTGGTTTCCTCCCACAGTCCAAAGATATGCAGGTTAGGCTAATTGGCGTTCCCAAATTGTCCGTAGTGTGTGAATGGGT
>JAQMYG010000019.1:12833222-12843639 GCA_030014215.1 Clariallabes teugelsi | reverse complement strand
ATAGGGTGTCGGAATGGTATGTTTATACTTCTCATCCAACCACAATCAAATTCGCTCCATCCGGATGGCGCGATTTTATTGTTATTTTTTTTTATGACATGCTGAAATAAAATAGGAGTAACGAGGCTATTTTTAAAAATGTAAGGAGTAGAAAGTACAGATAATTGCGTGAAAATGTAAGGTATAGATACCCAAAATTTCTACTTAAGTAAGGTAACGAAGTATTTGTACTTCGTTACTTGACACCTCTGGTCATAGACACGAGTCATTAACTAGAAAAGTCTATATTCTGTTTATTAAATCCACAGGCAAGAATGACTAAATTTACAGTACACTGCAATACACTACACACACACACACACACACACACACACTTTATGACACGTGCCTTAGGATCAGCATGGGTTTGTGTCCTAAACCCATAAAATTAACTATATGAAATAAATCCCTATCCAGGGTTCATCATCTCTAAATTCCCTTTACTTACTGCACTCCTCATTCTCTGAATCCGCTGGTAATTGTCTATCACATTCCCAACTGTGCCATTAATCTCCTCTGGAATTTTATAACCAGCAGCTCCTACATTTCAACTATCAAATCTTTTTTTGTTCGTTGTCATTATTGTTCCTGGCTGTTGATTCTCCATCAACCCACCTGGTGATAATTTGGATTGTACTAGGTCTTGTCACAGACTATTTCTCCACCTTAGATTCTGTTAGTAGACAGGCTTTTGTTCGCACTTAACCCCTTCCCAATGAACTGCTTTTGAATTTCAAAGTGAAGAAGTGTGGGCTTCCTTCCCCCTCTTTCCTCATTGTTTTTTTTTTCTCTTGTTCTGTTAGTACTACGCTCACTCACTCATGACACACAGGAAGAACAACTTTGTCAGCACATCCACACCTCTGCATCTGCACCAGCTGTCACCTGCAGATAAAGGCGTTCATGAAGACAGACACATACACTGGCAGAGACAAAAGATATTTGAACAAGAAAAACAAAGTGGGTCGCAAACCGTTCATGAAAAGCTTTTCTTTTTTTTTCTTCTTTTTTTTATGTGTGAAGTCTGTAGAGAAACGGTGCAAGTTAATTGCACTCAGACATCCACCGTCTATTTTGGCGTCAAAAAAATATGTCATTAATGAATGTCTGTTATTTAAATCAGCACCTTCCTGCCACATTAGTATGATCTGTAAGAAGGAGGTATGCATATTTGCAAATCTGAGAAGAACCTCTTGGGCTTCCAAAGTGTTGGGGGAAGTGTTTCATCAGTTTGTGAGATTGGGGTATAGCAGCTGCAGGGGAGTTTTTTTTTTTTTTGCCACCTCAGGGGTGTGAGGGTAAGATGGGAGTGTTTTGGGTTGGTAGGAGGGTCGATTTATTCTCCCTGATTACCACATGCTTCAATCAAACACACTACCCCCAACCTCCACCATGCACTTATACCCCTATACACCCCTTACTGTAACATCCCGCAAAGCAAACAACCATGTAAAAGCATGTCCATCCATCCATTAGCTTGTGTATGTGACACTTACATTGGTGTACATGTGTATGTGAGTGTGTGTGGGTAAAAGAGAGAGAGAGAGAGAGAGAGAGAGAGAGAGACAGATGTAGACTAAGACATGGATGGTTTGGGTCATGGATGGTTTGGGTTGCTCGCTGGACAGGTGGGGTCTCTCTAGGGACCCCCTCCCGTCATTAAAAGCAATGAAGGGGAACCTAAACATACAAGTATCCCTAAACCCCCATTTGTGCTGAAACACACCCCACAGCCCCAGTTGTGCAGCAAAATGCAACAGGACAGATTAGAGGGAGAGCTGAATAGAAGATCCTTCCATCCCACCAGCAGTCTCTTATTATGTAATTGACCCCCAGAGCTCTACTGCCCTGCCCGAGGCTCTTATGTTAAGCTTGGGCTGCCCCACAGATGCCTACTGATCAGCTGTCATCAATGGTTCTTTTACTTGTTAGCATTGGATGTGTTACTATCGTTCTTGGTTTTAGAGGAATTATGAAAGATATGAGAAAATGTCAAATATGCCAAAGATATGAGCTGAATTCAATTTGATTTAGTGCAATTCAGGTGCATTCATGTATCACTTCCAACAATAGATATCATCAAAGCTCTTCAGATTTAGGGAAGTAATGTGTAAGCGAGAAGAGACTTTCTGCAAGCAGCAGTGCTATATGTTAGAAAGATGTAAAGTGCTATATTTAAATACATTTTTTAAAAAATCTAATATTCCCTCTGATTTTTTAGTAAAGTTGTGTGCAAATGTTTACATAAGCCAAACCAAAGCAAATATTTTTTTGGACTTTGGTTTGCTTTGTATTGTATATTTAGCGATCATAAGTGTCCGTAAGAGTCACATACATACAGTACATCAACTAGGATAACTTGTATAATCATCTCTTACAGAATATATTAACACTACACACACGACAATGCTGTAATAGCAGAAGTACTTTATTATTGGGGGCTAACTAGTACTTAACATTGTACGCATGCTCGTCACAACAGATTTAGCTTTTCTGTCCCCAGAAAAAAGGGTAACAGGGAACCTTGAGAAAGATTTTGGCATTTTGAAAGTTAATGTTACATGTTACACATTCTCATTATGATAGTAAACACTTAGTACATGTTACCCACAGTATAGTATTATTATTATCATTATAGGTTTTTGGTTGAACTATCAGAGTAATGTTTTTTACACATTTACCCATTATATTAATTTACTAGTCTCAGAAACACAAACAGTTGTTGCCCTCAGTCTGTTGTAATCGCATTAAAATATGATAATAAGCTAATATCTTATTTGCTATTTGTTATTTTAATTGGACAGTTTGACATCTGTAGCATATTTGGCTGTTTGAAGTGTTGAAATTTCAATTAGAGCAGCAAAGCTATTTAGTGTTCAAGATTTCACAGATGTTCCTTTATTGTAGCATGTAACAAAATCATTGTATGATGAGATATTCAGGTACAGAGCAAAGGACTATGTTTCTCATTTCTCTCTTAAATAATGCATCCCCCTTGTTATATGTCCTAACTGTGTCCCTAAGGCTATACTTCATAATTTTAATTATTAGAGGTGTTTTTGTACCTAAAATATTAACACTATTTGTGACATTGTGACAAATATAAGCATGGTAACTATATTACAGTAGCTGTATAAGTATTTTGGATTGCCGTACCCAATACTACCCGGCCAATGCATACGGTGCCAGTCCCAAGCCGGGTTAGAAAAATATGAGGGTTGTGTCAGGGAGGGCATCCGGTGTAAAAACTGCCAAGTTGTGTACGGATAATCGGATGATCTGCTGTGGTGACCCCTGGATAGAAACAGACGAAATAAAGTTTTTTTAACCTAAGGATTGCTTTCAGCCTATTGATTGCTTCCTTCACTTGCACCAACATCTTCTTGGACTACTTGGAGAGTTTCCATAAATGCAAATGCAAATTCCTAATTGCAAATGTAAATGTTATTCCTAGACAGTTAAAGCAATATTTTTAAGCCACTTGAATTAAAGCTGAAAATCTACACTTCAATCACATCTTGATTGCTTCATTTCAAATGTATTGTGGTTGTGTAAGGAGGCACAATCATGCAAATAGCATCACTGACTAGACACGTATGGAACTCACTGTGTGTATAAAGAAAAAATGAGAGAGAGAGAGTAATTTTATAATTGTAAATTGTAATTTTATGTTCATTGGGGGAATTAAGTCAATTACATTTGCGAGAACAAGTTTTGATTTTGTTAGCATTCCAACACTTTAGCACAGAGTTACCCTTCAGGCTTGTTATTTTACTATTAATCTTATATTATTTATTGACTAAGAATAATAATTTGATGGGATCCTGCTGGTAAACCTGGTCATAAAAGATTTCTTTCACCATGTGTTCGCAGTTTTTAGATCATAATTTGTAGGAAAGTGTAGGAAGTTTTTTACATTAAATGTTAAAAGAATGCACCACGTCCGTATCTATATATATAAAAAGAAACTTTGTGTCCCTTAAAAGAAAACTGATAACCAGGAGCCCTAATCTGCTCTGCTAAAGACTTTTCATTATGTGATCAGCTACATGCGGTTCAATGGTGGGCCCTTGCTATGCATAAATATTCATCAGTAAATTTTCCGACTGCGTTACACGAGTATTGAGCTGCGCTCCTGTGGGAGTAGCTTTAGAGCACTGCCTTTCTCCAGCTGGTTCCTAACAGAAGGCCGAGGCTCAGTGCTGAAGTTCATCTGCTGTTGCCCAGATGGGCCTCCTTTTCGCAAGATGACCAGTCACTGGCCGTCTCCATTTTACCATGTAATTATTATGCTCTGTCAGGCTCTATAATCCAGCTTTACTGGTGAGCTCTATTAAATATATTCCATGAAAAGAGAGAAGGAAAGCAAGCAAGTGAGAGTCTTGAGAAGGATTACGGGAATAATGAAGAAGTTATCAGTTTAAAACCCTGCATGCTTCAAACCTTATCATTTCACACATTCATTAAGGAAGGTGTTATTTAATTCATGACCTTTTTGTGCAGCTCTGATAGATGATAATGTCTGACATGTCCAGCTTTCAGTGTATTTTTAGTTATAATAAGAATTAGGATCAGACATCTGTTAGGTTGCCAGACTCTTTAAATAGCAGATTCATGGCTGAATGATCTTCATTAAAGCTCACACAATTCAATATTATAGCACACTGTTTATTATGTATAATTCTCCATGGCTTAATAAGTTAGGCACACACATACATTTAAATTTTTATTTTATTTATTATAGTTATTATTAGTATTATTATTATTATTATTATTATTTTATTTTTTTTCTTTAAAGGATGATACAGTGTCATATGTTTCCTTTTCCTAGGCACTGTGGCTACATCAAAGCGAAGCAAGACCCCGAGGAGGAGAAAATGCATTTTCAGCATGGCCGCAGTAAGAGACACTTTGGTTCAAGAACAATATTTTAGCTGTAGACAGGAAGTTACAATGCTGTTAATTACCAGAGATCAACTTTTATCTGACTTTAATGTATCTGACATTGATACACCTTTGCTCACGCCATCTGGGTTAAAACATGTCACGATTTTGTGACATTCATTCATTCATTTCTAATAATAGATGTAATTTTAGCAAAATAATATGCTTGGGATTTTGCTCTGGAGGATGGCAAACAGTTAGAAGGAAGAAAGCCAGACACCACGCTTTAGCTGTTTTAGCAGCTGTTGCTAGCACTGCTACAGTATGAAATCCTATCATTGCTGGTGCTGACTGATGTCAGCGAGTGCTCATGCACGCACAGATGAAAAGAAAAAAAAAAAAAAGAGTTCCGATCTGCCAGTTCTCATTAAAGTTGCATGAGCACATATCAGATATATATATCCGATCTACTGTAGGACCCTATATGAAAGTGACTTAGGTTCGATCTGAAAAACAGATTTGTACATTCAGACAGCTCTAAAAAAAAATTACATTTGTATCATATTAGAGTAAAAAACAATCTGAATTGAGTCACTTCAGGCTGGTAATGTGAACGTAGCCTAAATCACAGAAAACATTCATCTGAGTTTCCTGTAGTTAGTCAGAAACGGCAGTCTGTAATTTGGGTCTGTTGTTTAGTAAGTGGACAGAGAGAAGGCATGGTTCTTTAGCACAAGTCACGCATTCATCAGTAAGTGAAGGCTTTGTGTGCTGAGACTCCCTCTGTTGAATTTGCTGATAAATCACTCCAGTTGCCTAATGTGTGTTTTCTCTAATGACACTTTTCCTGCCTGCCAAAGACAATGCTTAATGAGATTGCAAATGTTGCATGTTGCTCTTTTAGGGAAATGGATGGTTTGCTAATGAACGAAGCAAACGGGATACAAAAAAAACATTAGAGTAAACGTGTTGCCTTTCCTCATGGTTTTCAGTCCCAACTCCTGGAAGCAGAACGTACATTCATCCGCATACATATGAAGACCCGAATCAGGCAGTTCGTGACTTTGCCAAAGAAATTGATGTCTCGAATATCCGCATAGAACGAGTGATTGGAGCTGGTAAGGTTAAGTCTTTGAACTTACATAGCTACAGCTACGCAGGCTACACAAGAATGAAAATTAAACTGTATGTCCCTCTGTTCTAATCCAGGTGAGTTCGGCGAGGTGTGCAGCGGTCGTCTGCGTCTGCCCAGTAAAAGGGAGATCCATGTGGCCATCAAGAGTCTGAAAGCAGGCTACACAGAGCAACAGAGACGGGATTTCCTCAGTGAGGCAAGCATCATGGGCCAATTTGACCACCCCAACATTATCAGACTGGAAGGGGTTGTGACACGATGTGAGTTGCAGTTCTATATACATATTCACATACACAATAGGGGTAAAAGGGATGACCTTGTAATGTGCTCTTAAAACATTGCATTAAATTAGACATTTTTAGACAGCTTAGAGAAATATGACATATAATCTCAAGTATGGTATTAAGTCACACATTTTGCATTTTTGAATTTTGAATTTTGGCAAAAGTGGGTAAATTAAAATTTTAAGCGATGTTTTATAGAACTTTAATGAACAATATCTCAGCTGGTTACTCCAGTTCTTTGGAAAAACAAACTTGCAATGGCCATATGTCAGTAACCGATACAAAAATAAACCTGGTATAAAAAAAATTTGCTTATCAAACCAAAAATTCGTTTTAATGAAACATGCTTAACTCAAGACACGGAAAATGGGACTTAATACCTGATTTGATGTAATGCATCACAAATGTGCATAGGGGATCTGTTTGAAACTAGACATGTACATCTGAAATGGGATCCACAGAATGGATTAAATGAGGCTACTAGTTTCATGATATTTTGGGAAGATATTTGGGAACCTAAGCTAAGCTCTAGACCTTACGGTTGTGACTCTGCGCACACCAGTGTTGTGCTTTTTGTCACCAACTCACAGGTGATATTTTATGGGGATCAGATGAATAAGCTTGTCTCTGGACAATGCGATAGACAGAAGAAAAATTGTTGATGCTTTGCGTCCTGTGCTAATTTGCATTTCAATAGAGCCTATTTGAAAATTTGTGCTAACAAACAGCACACACACTGGCCCCAAATTAGGGGCTATTAGTCAGAGGACAATGACAGCCACAGGGATGATGTTATTACTGATCTCTGTCCTACATTTATCAGTTCACTGAGAGCAATTTACCCATGTTATGTACTCGAGGCTCCAAAGTGGTGTCTTGTGTAAGCAACACAAGGATTGGTATTAGCAGAAAATGAATATTCAACCAATCTAACAGATTATAACCAAAAATATAATTTATAACAACGCCTAATGAAATGTGTGGCCCTTAGTCTCTATTTGTCCAAACATATAACATATTAACGTATTGAAGTTTTTTTTTTTATTTACTTCTCCACCAAAGCATGTAGCATCATAAAAACCAGAGAATTTGATTGACCAAGGATTCAGTGGTGCACAATGGATTAATAGACAATAAGACAAATTGCATTTATATCTCAGATAAAATGGTTGGGTTCTTAATTCAGAGTACAGATTTTTATAACAGTCCAGCTTTAACAACAGTTCTAGCTGTAACATAAGGATACACACAATGGTGACCAAAATAATTAAGATAATATACTGTATGCCATGTATTATGGTTCTCCCTGTGCACAAAACAGTTTTCACTAATTAGTAGATCTGATTGAAGTATTGTGTTAATTAACTAAAAAAAACTAGTGAAAAACATGCTATGTGTCAGTGGTATACAGCTTCAATACAGTAATTTCCTCTAAAATGTAAACCCAATAGAAAATTGTTGGGCAATGGTGAAGAAGGCTGTTGCTTCTTCAAGAAAAAAACCTCTTCGTCTTCTCCGTATGAACTTTGACAAGCAATCAATCAGTCTTTGTTTTAAAATTTAAGAATGTCATTAAAGTATTAAATTTAAGTTTTGTACCAATACTTGAGACCACTACTGAAGATCTGTATTAGCGTGCTTGTTTTAACACATAATTTTTAATACATTCTCTTCTTTACAAAACACCCTATAGACACACTACAGTACATATAACCCATAGCCAAATTTAAGTACATACAGATAGTAAGTCTGCTTTTATGACTGATTCTTAAAAAAATATTTTGGTGATAGTGGGTGTTTTTTTTTTTTTTTTTAAACAAAAGAAACTACAAATATTTAATTTAATTTTAAGTTAAATTTTGTTCTTGCAAGCAAAATAATAATAATAATAATAATAAAATAATGAAAAACAATCTTTGAGATCAGTTCTCTTAAAATGCATAATGTTATGAGCACACTTAACAGTACATGTAATGTCAGACAAGTATAATCATGCAAATTTGCTAATTTATTAAGTATACTTCTTTTTAATCAAATAAATTGCCACTTGGCATATACAAAACAACATACAATAATCTTCCAATTTAAAGATTAATATTGGATAATTACCTGGTAAAATTTTACAGATAATAATAATCACATCACGTGTGTATGTGGATGGGGGGATGGGCCTTTGAACGTGCATATGCTGAGTTTTAAGTGTGTCCTTCTCCATGTGTGTGTGTGTTGATTGCTTTAGATAGAATAGATGGGATCATGTGCTGAGTGTCACAGTAATTTCACAGGTCAGAGAGCGTCCTGATGGAGCTGAGCAAAGGCAGACGACAGGTCAAGACCCCAGTACACGGTGTTGCAGCGCCAGATGCCAATCTAGCGCCTCTCCTCTCTAGAAGAGCATAATCGCTCGTCTGACAGAGACAATTTAGGATGCATTAAAGTAGAAAGAGAAGTTTAAAAGAAGACAACTCTAGTTTGTGTTTATTCTTGCTGACAGAGGGAGAAAGGAGGAGACAGAGAGCACAAGCATAATTATGTTGGAATATGAAATGTGGCTGTCACATTACACAGAGCTTAAAGAGCTGGTGTATCATTATCGCTTGTGACAGTAAAAATTAGACCATGATTGAGCTCATTGTAATGCAAATAGAGCAGCGGCTAAAAGAATGAGACTAGACTAGACTGCCGTCCTCCAGCCTGTCTTAACAAAAACACTGAGCTGTCATGGTCTAAATGATAAACCCATTGGGCATTTAACTGCCAGATTAGCAGGCTGTCTTCAATCTGATAGGGTCCATAGGCTGTCTACTTCTGCTGAGTTTGGAGCTAATATGTTTTTTTTTGATGGGTTCTTGCCTTGTGATTGGTCTGTAGACAAAAGTGAGAAAGGGAAGGAGAGAGGAGGACCATAATGGGATTTTTTTTGACCCGGGGCATTACTTTTGACTGGTTTTATATTCCAGAAAGAGGAAAGAGATTCCCTGTTGAATATCCATTATAGTCTGGCATAAGGCCCAGTCTGTACACAGAAAGTGCCACATACGCATGTTTCATCGAAAAGCAACATGCATAAACCGTTTTTTTTTTTTTTTGAACACTAATCTAAATTTTGATGTAACTTCTCTCTCTCTCTCTCTCTCTCTCTCTCTCTCTCTCTCTCTTAATTTATGGGAATGGCTTCCATCTCTCTCTCTGGTGGAAATCTCAAGGCACATTATGATCCAATTTAATTTTAATTCAGTGTGTCAAGGTGTGATTATAAAATATCATTATTTCTAATTATAATAAAATAAATAGTAATAAAAGAATAAATAAAATTACCTATTCAGTACAAGTTGGGCACAAGTTTGGATTTATTTTCTACATTCTAGAACAACACTGGATTTTTTCATATTGTACAGTATGGCATATGAAAAACAAATATGGCATTAAGTATCTTGAAGACCATCCCAGGAAAGCAAGACCAAAACTAAACTCTGCTGCAGAAGAGAAGTTCATTTAGAGTTACCAGCCGCAAAAATTAACAATTTACAGCACCTCAGATTAGAGATGTTATGAAGGCTTTAGAAAGTAGAAGTAGCATAAGGATATATCACTATATCATACTTTTTTTTTTTTAAAAAAGCTCTGATTTGAAAATGATAGTTCGTTTCAGGTGCTGCAGGTTTATTCATTATGATACGTTATAATCTGTTGCCCTATTTTAATTACACTCCTTTCATCACTGGGCAAGACAGTATAATTATATATCACAGCTAAGAGCACAGACTGCTTCCTTGTCCAATATCAATCATACACCATTACCCACAGCCATGGATGAGCAGCTCATGACTAATTGGCATAATAAACTGATCATAGGGCCTCCCTTAATTTTTTAAGAAATGATCTCTCCCTTCACAGCTGTAAAATATAAAAGTGTTATTATCGTTTTCTGAACATCTGTTAGTGTGTTTTCGTTAGTGGTCACCGGTCGCAGAACAGGATGACCAGTACTGTGCAAGAATGTACAGTACAGGCCAAAAGTTTGGACACACCTTCTCATCTATCTGTCAATGTGTTTTCTTTATTTTCATGACCA
>JAQMYG010000019.1:12808034-12823753 GCA_030014215.1 Clariallabes teugelsi | reverse complement strand
AGCTACCTATGACACAGTTCACACACACACACACACACACACACACACACACACACACACACACACACACACACACACACAGACAAACACATATACTCCACAGGGAGCTTTCTCCAAAGACCCCTCTTTCTCCAGTTCATGCTTTTGTTGCTTCCTGCTTTGAAACTGGGCAGATGCAAGAGTCCAATCCTGGATATAGAGCATCGCAAGAATTGTATTTGGCATGGAAAAGGAAATTATTTCTTTTATATTGGAATCCAAAAAAATTGCAGAAACACATGCAATTAACATGCAGAAAATTCTAATTCTATTCTATTGTCAGTACTAGGTTTTATTATTGTTTAGTTTTAGATAGAAAAAAAACATTTTTGGCTGTTTCATGTCTAATTGGCAAAGAAGTATTCACCTTCCAGAAACAACATGTTGATAGAAAAATTATCAAAACAGAGATAATACAAAATCAATATATATTCATTAACCGCAATAAACAGCTTTGGGTGGTTATTGTTAAGTTACGGCAAACGACTAGCAACAAATTTTCTAGTGGTGGCCAAATGATTCCTTTACTGAATCATCTCACGTAAATAATCATATTTTTTTCCTAAATGTTATGATATTGTATTTTGTTCATGTGCCAAGAACTTAAAACGTTCCCAAAACAAAACAAAAATCCTCACATATACTGTACCTTGTCAGTTTGAGCTGGCGTGAGAAGTGAATGACTTTATTCCCCCCTCTGTCCTCAGGGAGGACCCAGTAACTCCAGAGCCTGCATTTAGCACGGTGGCTGACTGGCTGGACTCCATTAAGATGAGCCAGTACAAAGAACAGTTCTCCAGCGCTGGCTACATCACTCTTGACTCAGTCCTCTATGTCAGTATCAGGTTAGTGTCACAGTTATGATCCTGCTAAACAGTATAAAAAGCATCCTTGAAAAGTCCTGAACAGCTTTCCAAAAAAAGGAGTTAATATGAACAGTTTGATCGCAAAATGAGACACCTCCATTTTGGGACAGTGATGGCTTGAACGGTTAAGACTGTTCAGCCCTTGACCAAGGTCCTTAACCCTAGGACCTTGGCTCCAGGGCCTCTGCATCCTGGCAAAATGTGACTGTAAATGGGGTTCATCTCATTTTTGCTGTTATTCATAGGTTTAAGTATACTGCAAATACAATATAATGCAAAATATTTAGACTGTTGTGGAAAAAAATGCCATGGAGTAAGAATGCTTTCAAAATAGAAGAGTTATATTAGTTTATTTTTATCAATTAACAAAATGAAAAGTAAATGAACAGAAGAGAAATCCAAATCAAATCAGTATTTGGTTTGATCATTATTTGTCTGCCAAACAGCATCACTTCTATTAGGTACACTTTTAGGCACACAGTTTTTAAAGAACTACAGCAGGTAGGTTGTTCCAAACATCTTGGAGAACTAGCTAGAGATCAAATTGTTCTGCCTCTTCATGGAATCCCAGGCAGAGTCAATGATAGTGTGATCAGGGCTCTGTGGAGTTAAACCATCACTTCTAGGACTCCTTGTTCTTCTCCACACTGAAGATAGTTCTTAATGACATTGAATGTATGTTTGGGGTTCTTGTATCCAGCTCCACTTGCAGAAGTACACATGCAAACTTGCAAGGAACCTCCACCATGCTTCACTGTTGACTGCCGAACCTGAAACTCCTATTACAGCCAAATATGTTAAATCCTCATCAGTCCAGAGCACCTTCTTCCATTTTTCTGCAGCCCAGTTCCTATGTTTTGCATAGTTGAGTCGCTTAGCTTTGTTTCCATGTCTGAGGTATGGCTTTTGGGTCACAATTCTTCCATGAGGACCACTTTTCCAGGAAGTAGGTGGGTGTACCTAGGTCACACTGGTTTCCACCAGATGTTTGCTGCTGGCGCTGCTGGACATCTTCTAGTGTCAAAGATAAGCAAGTATGATGTGTCTTTCATCTGCTGCATTAAGTTTCCTTGGCCAAACACTGTCTATGACTGGCTTTGCCAGTTTCTTTGTGCTTTTTCAAAATAGCTTGAACAGAACACCTTGAAACCCCAGTCTGATTTAAAATTGTTGCCTTTGTTATGCAGTATCACCTTACCTTACCTTACAGTACCTTGTATCTTGTTGCTGTGCTCAGTCTTGCCATGATGTAAGACCTGTTACTTGAAACTGTCTTCCACAACTTCAGCTTAGCATCTAGAGTTTTAAGCTTCCTGTTTCTGGTTCAGTTACTGACTGTGTTTCAACCTATATGAAATCGATCATTAGCACTTGCTTGGTATAATTGGTTAATCATACACATGACTCTGATTCAACAAAATCCCTGTCTTTGTGCAACTATAAGAATTGATGCTGGTTTGAAACCAAAGGGTCACACCAAATATTGATTTGATTTAGATTTTTATTCTGTTTATTCACCTTATGAATGGATAAAAATAAACAATTAAAATATTTATTTTTGGAAGCATTTTTACTTTCCACTATTCCTTCACACCTATAAAAACTGGTTTACATTTGTTAATATTTTAATGGATTTGAAAATCCTTGTATTTTAGCCACTGGTGCTTTAACCAAGTCTGTGCTAAAAATAAAACCAGCCTTCTCAGCCACTAAATAGCCTGCAAATGCACCTAGTTGTCAGTTAGAGGGGTACTCCTCTAAATTCATATGCAATGTGTAAAAACTGCCAAGCTTTTCTCCTTCTAGGCTCTGAAACCCATTCCCCCTGTTATGTAAATCAAAACCATATTTAATGCCTAAATGCTGTTATTTAATGGCAGTGGTGAACCAATGTCTAAATGGCTTTCAATGTGCGTCTTTGTAATTTCACTCTTCTTGTCCATTATTAGTGAACTTGGGAACATCGGAGTTGCGTTGGCTGGTCATCAGAAGAAAATCCTTTCAGGCATTCAGTGCCTGCATGTACAACAGCAGCAGCCGCAGGAAACCCATGTGCAGGTATAAAAACTAGACTCTGGTTAAGCCCCTATCCTTCACTCCTAGCTCCATCCTCAGACAGGTTTGTCTTCCTGCCCACCACCCCAGCCAGCCACTCCCCTATCAGCACTGACATCACCAAGCCTGCCCTTTCTGATTCGTGGCGAGGCTCAGGGGGTCACATCCAGGCATATGGGCAGTATTTAAAACGGAGCCACATCACAATGTGGAAGTGAGAAAATTGCTCTGTGGTTTTAAGGAAGCACTGGGAAACTTCATTGTATACTTTTACTCTGAACAAGATCTTCAGTGGAAAGAAAAGACCACATGTTGTAAAAAAAATAAAAAAAATAAAAATAAATTGTTTTGTAGTAATGTGGTGGTCTGTTGACTTTAATGCTTTTAGTGTCGATGTAGGTGGTGTTTGTGTACCACAGGTGAATGGAACTCTGCTCTATGGCCATCTGTGAACTTATTTATGGTAGGATAATAGTATTTTCCAGCAGGTGACAGATACCTTGAAGCTCTGACCACATGGATACAGATTGGGAATGGATGCACTGTAACTCCATATGCCAAGCAGACTGTTGTCATGTGAATGAGAGTGCAGCATGCTCCTATTTGAATTTGTATGGCAGAAGTCAGGGACACAGGAGAGACAAGTACCAACTGGATACATCAAAACCATAATGATTTGACTTGTCAGGAAATTTATGTCACCTCTTTTTAATAATTTTCTTCTTTTTTAATGAACTGATATTAAAAGACAATTTCCCTGACACTGAGTTGGCTGTGTTTTGCAATTTCATGGTATGTGAACATCATATTTACAGGAAGTTCTGTGTGTTCCCCTACTTCCGCTACTCTTTGGAGTATCATCATGCAGTACTTTAGCCGCTGAAGCACAGAAATGTTTGCTGTTAATAAAATGTTTGTTTTTTTTTGGTCTCTTTGTAATGTTCCTCAAAATGTCATGTACATAATATCTAATGACAGACATGTCTGTCATACAGGCAGAATAGATATGTTACAAAATGGAATCTGGGTTTCCACTCAATACATCTCTGTATTTGTACATTACTGTTTAAAGGATGTTTGTACAGTCATGATTTGGTGTCTTCTTGTTTATACACTCAGACAATGAGATGCCTCATTTAAATGCTTTAATGCTAGCTTTGGACAGAACAGGATTGAGCAGTGAATGTAATGGATGTATTAGCTTTATTGCAAGTCTGGAAAGCTAAACATTTTCTCAGGATTTTTTCCCCCCCATAAACCTTAATCATGAAGATGATAAAGCTGAATAAATGGAAAGATGGAACTTAAAACATCAACATCTTCATACCCTCCAGCATTATTGGCATTCTTCAAAATGATTGGAGCCCATCAAAAGTGATTATATAAACATGGTACTCAAGCAGCAGTAGAAACTTTTGTCTTTGTTCTAACAAAATTTCTTCATGAGAACCAAAGTCCTTTCAAAGGACTTTTTGGCTCTCATGTTTGCCAAGTTTTTGATTCTCATTTTCAGTTCAGTCCCTGTAACTAACCAGTTTCAGATGATTCTTTTTAGTGACCTATGTATCATTCAAGCAAAAAAAAAAAAAAAAAAAAAACATTGTAAGGTGCCCGTGAGAATCAGGTGCAGATGATGACAGATGATCAATCATGTTAAAAAAACAATGAACAGACATCATAAGGTACTACATGTATTGTAACAATGCTGATCATTTTTAACATAATTGTTTTTTGTTTTTGTTTTTTTTAAACGACAGACATAAAAACCCTTAAAATTATAAAATTAGCAAAAGATCAAATGCCATGTTTTATTTTTATAGATCATGCTTTCTTTCCTGAAGGGTACTAAAAAATCTGGAGGGCACTGCTTATTAGATTTTTCCCTTTTTTCCCCTTATCATTGCAATTTTTCATAATAGTAATACTTCTTGCATGATCATAAACTAACCTATAGTTAATTTTTGCTTTTAGTAACACAAAGAATAAAATCTTTACTTTATGTATCCGTTACTGCAGTTAAATGTACTGCTTTTGACAGTAAATGTTAAAATAGAGGGGGTGTTTAAGGAAAGAAAGCCGCAAGTCCTGGTTAACTGGTTCCTCCTTAATACTTCAGAATTTTTTTTTGGTTAATGCAATAATAACAATAATTAAAGGGAAGACTTTTTTCCTTCTCTTTCTTAAGATAGGCAAACAGAATGCCCGTTTATTTTTCGTGTTTGCAGCAATATGTATTGAATAAGGAGTTCCCATCCAAGTACATGGCACATTGGAAACATACTAATATACAGTAATGTGAGGTTTCCTTAATAGGGAAATTACTCGAGCATATGCACCTATTCAAATTTGCTGCTCAAGTACAGTAAGCAAGCGTTCAATGGGAGAAGTTCAATTGGGAGTTGAAAAAAAACACATTTATAATCAATAAACCTCTGGTATTTTCAAAACACAGCAGGCTTAATTGTGCAAAGTGGATTTTAGATTGAACCCCAGTGATCTAAAAACCCCAGTGATCTAAAGAGTTCTTTCAGTAATTATAATTTGAGAGGCAAGAGGCTATTGTCAAAATGCAAGCACACACCTGACATGAAATACCAACAGTGAATACAATTAAACCGTAATGTTGCTCTTTTAATCTGTTTGTTTTCCTAAAACATTATCAGCTGTTCTTTTATTCGGGAAACATTGTTGACACTACAGTATTCTCACAGCTAATTACTGGCTTTGACTATGGTGCCAGTGAGCTTTCCTAATTTTTACACTTTTTTTTGCAAATGTGGAGATTTTCATGAGAGAAAATTGGTAACCTAAACATTTTTGCACAGCCACATAATGAGATATTTCCCAAAGAAGAATAAAAAAACTATCACACACATACAGTTATGTGTAAAAAATTAATGCCCCCTCTTTTTAATTCTTTATTTGTGTGTGTGTAAAAACATAATAAAAATTATTTGATCATAGCAGGTCTTAGTATTAGGCAACTACAACCTCCAACATATAACTTTTCCATTACCATTATTTATTTAAAACAATGAAGCCAAAAAACACATGTGGGCAATACTACTGTAAGTACCCAATGATTCAATAGCTTGTACAGTAGATCCACCCTTTAGCAGCTTTATTGTAGTTGACTCCACTAAGACTTGCTACAATCACGTTTTTACTATTGATTCCACACACACACACACACACACAGAACATACACTAGAATTAAAAGCGGGGGCACTAACTTTCACACATGATTGTAATGTATTTTATAGTCAGTCCTTATAATTGCAGTGTACATTCAGCTGTTATAGTGTTGTTGTTGTTCAATGTTGTTTTGTCTGCTGATTTTGTGTTTATTTCTCTCACTTAATCACTGATCGTCGAACCAATAGTTCATATCAGCCAAGGCTTCATTTGGAATATTTTATGTTTGAGGTCTGTTGTTTTTTGTATACTATGTTAATTTTGTTGTTTATCACATTCTTCAAAGGAACAGTTCCATTAATGTTGCTAACAGTGGATTATGTTAAAATTATGCAAATGGCCTCATGCTGATTCATGCTTAATACCGTCTCTTCCTTGATGTTAGCATGGTTTGTTGGGCTGTTTCTTTATTCTCCTGTTGAATTGTTGAACATCATGTCTATAATAAATATGATGATTGTTTTCATTTGGTATTCCTGTTTAAGAGTCAGACATTTAATTGAAGCTGTTTCTTTTGATTCGATTTCTTTTTATTTGTAATTTGTCCATTTGATTCAGATTTTAAGCAGATTTTAAGTCTTCTGTGGTGGCATACAGTATGTGCTTCTGCTTATACAGAGACACACATTCAAATAGACAGCACCATTCCTTCCATTCCCTTGTTCCTTTTCCAGGAGTTGCTTGTGAGATCCATATGAATGTTGCACCAACAGTGCCAAGGTCTTTACTATTCTTATCATGCTCTGGGGAGATGAAGGGCCACCATCTGGAGTTGGAGTGAAAGGCTGCAAGTTATTTCCCTATAGAAGTTAACTTCTATATGGTAGATTCCCGAGTAAAGCTCCAAGCAGCTGTTCATCGCTCAGCATTTAAACTAGATCTCCATTGTTTCTGTTAAGTAAACTTTGACTGTTTTTGTAAGTTGTGTAATTTTAGCCATTTTGTTGTGGTCCAGGTTGCCATTTTGGAAACCTACTCGTACATGCTTTTGACCTGCTCACTGCCATATACACTCTTAACTAATCCTGTTTCAACAAAGTTTGACCATAAGGAATAGCTCATAAAATATTGTATGGGGAATTATGGCCAATCAAAGCATTGCTTTTGCTTTGCCTTGAGATTCGTCGTCAATCAAGTGTAATGCTGAGCCTTATTAAGGTTGGATTCTGCTCATGTGAAATAAAATTTGAATATGAATTATTTGAGTGCTTATACTGTTTCTGCTGAGGACAAGAGTCACTCAAGTACTCACAATGCTCACTGGTGGTGATAAGAATCACTCACATTAGTACTGCATATTAATTTAAATTAAGTATGGTAATTTTCTTTCATAAATATTACTGTGAGGTGCATCTTAGCTTCCATCTTAGCTTTACTAATTACTGTAATATGGTGTTTGTGGAGAAAGTTATGTACCTGCATTTAGTAGCATTAAATAGAATATTATCTTGTGGCCCAGGGTTAAGTACATTGTGCTTCCACCTCATCTACTGGAAATTTGAATCCACTCCAAGTTTGGTATCAATATTGTTCTGCAGAATTGTGTATATATTCTAATCTGGTGACATACGGCTGTAGAGGATCTTTGATGAACACAGGACCATGCAAAGCCCTATATGTAATTACTAAAAGTTTAAATAGAATTTTTACCAGTGGAAAGAAATTAAAATAGGCATTTATAGATTAGGTCAGGAGCTTAGAGGCCACATTTTGGATCATTTGGAAACAAGTGAAGAGCAAATTACAGTCTAATTGTGATGAAAAACGACCTAATACCAACATTGTCCTAACGTCCGTAACACTGCCAAATTAACATAACCACACTGTTTCCACAATCCTACAATCCTACTGAGTATGTATTCTATTGAGAATGAGAATCACTTATTTGATGTTGTTCTGTATGGTGAGCAAGAATCACTTAAACTCTGAGTGTGAGGCACTCCAACACCTCACTTGGATGATGAACTCCAATTTGCTACGTACTTCAACAATGACACCTGTTAGAGGGTAGCCGTAGCACATGTTAAACGCTATTTAATGAAAGAATGCACCTTTTGGCTTCTAGTCAAGCATGCTTACACAGTAGCATTCTTTGCCCAGTGAAGTACCTCATGCTTAGACAATGGTGCCCTTTTTTCTCCTCAAATTGTGCAAACAACTGAAAAGAGAACCGTCAGATGGTGGTCAGTTCTTCATAACACAGGGTTACCTTGGCCATGCTGTCATCTGCAAGTTCAGACAGATTTTTTTTAAAGGTGAAGTTCCAATACAGTCATGGCCAAAATTATTGCCACCCTATAAATAAGATTGTTAAATAAGATGTGATGCTCCTTTAAACTCACCTGGGGCAAGTAACAGGTGTGGGCAATATAAAAATCACGAAGAAGATAAAAAGGAGAGAAGTTCATTTAGTCTTTGCATTGTGTGTCTGTGTGTGCCACACTAAGCATGGACAACAGGAAGAGGAAAAGAGAACTGTGTGAGAACTTGAGAGCCAAAATTGTGGAAAAATATCAACAATCTCAAGGTTAGAGATCTAGATTTGCCTTTGTCCACAGTGCACAACATTATCAAGAAGTTTGCAACCCATGGCACTGTAGCTAATCTCCCTGGGTGTGGATGGAAGAGAAAAATTGATGAAAGGTTGCAATGCAGGATAGTCCAGATGGTGGATAAGCAGCCCCAAACAAGTTCCAAAGAAATTCATGCTGTCCTGCAGGCTCAGGGAGCATTAGTGTCAGAGTGAACTACCCGTCGACATTTAAATGAAATGAAACGTTATGGCAGGAGACCCAGGAGGACCCCACTGCTGATACAGAGACATAAAAAAAGCAAAACTACAATTTGCCAAAATGTACTTGAGTAAACCAAAATCCTTCTGGGAAAATGGGGGAAAAAAAAAACTATAGTCAAATATGGTGGAGGTTCAAAGATTTTTGGGGGTTGTTTTGCTGCCCCTGGCACTGGGTGCCTTGATTGTGTGCAAGGCATCATGAAATCTGAGGATTACCAAAGGATTTTGGGTCTTACTGTAAGGCCCAGTGTCAGAAAGCTGTGTTTGCGTCCGAGATCTTGGGTCTTCCAGCAGGCCAATGAACCCAAACATACTTCAAAAAGCAACAAAGCATTGGAGAGTTCTGAAGTGGCCAGCAATGAGTCCAGATCTAAATCCCATTGAACACCTGTGGTGAGATCTTTTAAAATTGCTGTTGGGAAAAGGCGCCCTTCCAATATGAGAGACCTGGAGCAGTTTGCAAAGGAAGAGTGGTCCAAAATTCCAGATGAGAGGTATAAGAAGCTTATTGATGGTTATTGGAAGCAACTGATTTCAGTTATTTTTTCCAAAGGGTATGCAACTAAATATTAAGTTAAGGGTGCCAATAATTTTGTCCATGACTGTATCTGTAGTCAGAATGCTGGTTCAAGTCATGACACATTTGAATTCTAGAACTTGGCCTGCGATTGATTGGCATCCTGTCCACAGCGTACCCTAGTCTCCCGTGATAGGCTCCAGGCCCCCAGCAGCCCTGTACAGTATATGATATGCAGTATAGAAGATAAATGAATGAATGCCAGAGGCACCATCACTGAAGGGGCTGATGGATTTTGGAGCAATGGAAAAAGGTGATGTGGTATGATAACTTCAGATTTAGTGACGGATGCATCAGGGTAAAAAGGGAACCACGTGAAACTCATCATGCATAGTGCCATGGTACAAGCCTCCAGAGGCAGCATTGCTTCAGTTGGTCACATCTAGGTTTTGTGGCAATAAAATAAACTACCAATAAAATACCAGAGTGTACTGAATGACAGGGATGTGCTGGAGAAGACTTTAAGGACTTTAAACTCTAGTGTCATTATTACAAGATCTCAACATTGCAAATCTGGAAATAAATGTATTTATGGAAATAAATGTCATGATGTTTCATACGGTTATTGAAACAGTACTGTGGTGAATATGTGCTATAATCAAAAATAAAGGCAATCCAAAGAAATATGGTGTACATTTTTTGTGTGCATTCAGTGTACAGTATTTTCTGGTTGTTCTTTATGTCTCCCTTATGCATTATCCTGTATTAAACCTGTCTGCTTGTTTTCACTGTTACCATGGACACAGACAATGAATTGAGTTCATGAACTAGTGTCCTGCCACATAATAGATAACATTTACATAAAAAACAGTGGTAGAAACTATAATTTTGAAGATGATGATAAAATTATTTTAAAAATGGCCCACAACCATCAAATTATCCGTAGCATTGTACCATGATGGACCTGGTATCCCAAGGGTGTATTCCCACATTACATACAAAGGCTCCTGAGATACACCAATCAGCTATGACATGACAATTACAATGTAAAACATCATGCACTTAATTGTATAGGTTCCACTAGTACGTACCACCTGGGCAGCTCTGGCATTTGGGACATGACTCCTGTGGGTTGCAGGGTGGCATCACATACAGTAGGTGCTCAAATGGATTGGAATTTGAGTTCAACAAACTTGAACTTATTCCCTGCTAAGCCCTGTACACAGCAGGCTCTGGGTGTTCTGGTGCCTTAGGCTCCTTGCCTGCTGGACTCATTGTGCGGCTGGCTGTGGTCTACTTTCTATGGTGGCCAGCATTGACTATTTACACTGCTTTGGACAATAATGGTTTTTCTGGCCAACAACTGGGCTGGTCATTGGTCCCCTCAAGCATGGGTGTCCTTGGGTTTCCGTGTCCTGATGTATAATTAATGATCAATGCTAGTGAGTTAACGTTTTGTGGTGTTAATGTTTTAGCTGATTGGAGTATACCTGGTAAGTCCTGATTAAGCCACTTGGACATGTAACAAAACTTCTTGCAGACATCCACTCACACTAACCCACATTTTCCAAATGTGTTTTAGTTTAAGATTCAGTTCTGAAAGCCACTGACTGAAGTTTCTGTGAAGATCTTCATTAGCTATTTGTGTGTGTGTGTGTGTGTGTGTGTGTGTGTGTGTGTGTGTGTGTGTGTGTGTGTGTGTGTGTGTGTGTGTGAGTGAAAAGTCAAGCATGAAGCAAGTTAATCACAAGATTTATGACTTTGGAGGAAAAGCTGTCTGTCTAAATACAATGACAAATCAGATGGAGAAAATCAATTAATAATGTGCCGCATTCTATCTGTAGAAAGAGTGTGTTATTTTTCCTCTTGGCTGACCCATAAAAATATTTCTCTTGCTGATTTTTATCTAATTATCCAAACATCTGGTTCCTGCTGGTTTTCAATTGAACTAAAATAAATGTTAATGGAGTCTCCCAACAGTGATCTAAAAATTGCTTTTGAGTTCATTCCGCCATATCTTATTCTTTTAATTAAAGTAACAAGGCTAATGAAAATCAATGTTATGTTAACTATTGAAGCGAAGGAGAATCGGGAGACGTTAAGTGTGGATTTCTGGAAAAATTGGCTGAGAATGTTTATTATCTGGTTTGTGCACATCTCCAAAATAGCTCAATAATCATGCACTCATCTCCCTTTGAACACAGCATGATTGTTCACACCTGCATCTTTCAGCAGCCATTGATTCCCATAGTCTAACATAAACGGTGTCTGCATTTTGTTCCAGCACTGGGTCCAAGCCAGGACTCCGAACTCATCTGCTGATTGCAGCAATTTGGTGATTAGGATGTAATTGGACATATACTCGACACATCTGTTTAGGTGAACACCTTCCTGGAAACACGTATGGAGAATATTTCCAAATACCTTAAGGACTGCATTTGCAGAGATTTGATATGTTACTGTAATGAATTCTCCACACATCAGTAATAAAATAAGCAATAAAAAAACAACACTAAGGCCACAATTTATTTTCACAGAAAACATCCACATTTCCATCTGTTTGAAATGTTTTCAAGTGTTCTGTAGACTAAAGCCCTATTTGAACCTGGAGCACTGCATGTAGCATCACCTCACATGACACATCAATACCTACTGGACTTTAGGACAGTACCTACTGTACTTCAGTTTGAGTCTGAAGCTGCCTTTGTTTTACACTCTAAGTCATAGTTATGCATCTTTTTTGAAAAAAAAAAAAAAAAAGTTCTGTTGGCTGTATGATTGTGCCATGTCGAACATGGACAATTACTCACCATCAGAGGGCACTGGCCAGGATCTCGGTGTTTCCTGCCACCCCCTCGACCCTCCCTTTCAGTGAAGGTTTATGATGACTTCATCTCCAACCCCCTACATCCATGACATTAATGTCATCACAAATTCTTTGTCTAGCATTTGTATGGTTTGTTCTTTGTCTAACGTACTGTTTCATACTTATTGACCTTTTGCAGGCACATAACTACCATGATCTCAGAAGTACCATTAAATGACATTAGGCTACTATGTATTTTTGATCATATTTGATTATATTGAAAGTGTATTTCAAAGCCAAAAATATGACAGAAAGGTTTCCTGATGATTACCTGATTACCTAACTGATGCTTCATCACACAGATAAAAGACTAACTTAGCCATTGATTAGCATATGCAGGATTTTGTGGTGGAGTTTGCAACTTATTTAAAAATAAAACAAGGAAATAGATAAAGAAGATAATAAGGATATTTATTTGTGGCAGTTTGATTCCTCCTGGATTTAATGATGCTTGCTAGAATTAATTCATTTGTTGCAAAGGAGACAATGCTGTTAAATATGCTGCACTTTACACTTCATTAAATAATGTGCAGGTAACATTAAATAATACTGACATTTTAAGCTATATACTTAATAGCTAACTAACTGTTCTATTCTGGGTTGAATCCAAAATAACATAAATGGAACGCTACACCATGTACACAACGCAGTGCCTTTAGAAGCTAGTTAATTTTTTAGCTTGTGTTACTTAGAAAACACAACCCAGGTGGTTCTGAGGCAATTTGGAATAACTTAGAAGCAGTTTCTTAACAAAGTGTTGTTTAAGATGACAATGTTATCTGGACTGTTTTTTTTTTTTTTTTTTATAAATAAAAAGCCAAATCCAAATGCTCAAAATAACATTTGTCTGTTATGAACAAATACAATTACAGTCCACTTTACTCTCTGCTTTACAGAAGCACCTGTATACTTATTTTATGCAGTTATCCAAAAGTCAAGAGGTTGCATTATTTTTTTTTTTTACCTCAAACATCAAAAAGAGAAAAGTTTCTCAATCTTATCTTTGTGTAATTATTATTATTGTTGTTGTCGTTATTATTATTATTATTATTATTAATATTATTAATGTTAGACCTTCAAATGCTCCCATCGAGGGGTCGCCAGAGGGGACCATACGATCCGCATGCAGCTTGACACATGTTTTACATTGGATGCCCTACCTGACACAACCCATTTTTATCTGGGCTTAAGATCAGCAATGCATCCAGTAGCTAAGGTTTGGGTACTGGGTGGGAACTAAACTTGGGCCTTTAGCATGGCAGGTGAGAAACCTAGCACCAAACATGCTCATCAGTAATAGCAATATTTATGCATTTATTTTTTATTTTTGTGTTATATTTCATATTTAAGTGCTTTGTACCTACCTGACAAAGTTGAATCTAATCTAATCTAATCTAATCTAATCTAATCTAATCTAATTCATTTGGTTATTTATTTAATTGTGGTGAGAGAGCTAAAAATAACATTTAAATTAAATTATTGACCCTAAGTCTGTCCTCTTATTAACCTTTTATTGAATGAAGGTATGTTTGAAGTATGAATATCTAAAACCAGGTCAACATGAGTAGTGTCATGGCAAAAAGCACTTAGTAATGCTACTAGAATTAAAACACACATATGGAATTGGTTCCGAAAACACAAGAGGACAAGAACATTTTAATTTTAAGAAGCAAACATGGATATTTAGTAACATTTAAACATTTAATATAATATGTCAGTCAGTGTTTTTCAGTGTAATAAAAATGTGTACGGTTGGTGATATGGAAATCAGCACCATTAAGAACAGATCAAAATTAATGGTCAAACTAACAAAACAAAGTGGCCTCAGTCAGTTAACCTTAAAATAACAAAGAAGAAAATTATGTCTTACTAACTGTTAATGATATTTTATGCACATTATTCAACTTGTTTAACCTTTGACCTCAACTAAATTAGATGATTGCTAAGAGGTAAAAATAATAATAATAATAATCAATCTCACGTTGGAAAATTAAAATGGATAATATGAAATGCAATTCTAACACTTAATAGTAATCGTTGCTTTAATATTTTACACTAGTCTCTATTCAAGTGATTTCAGTCTTATTTTCAGAATATCAGTTTATGAAAGCTGAAATCTTAGAAGGAGATTAAAAAGTCCCCTGATGTGTGAAGAGACCAGGGGGAAAAAATCTGACTCTTAGAAAGAATGGATCAATGAAAGGTGGAAATTGGATTTGACTATGAGTGACGATTCCTTCTATGACTGGTTGTAAAAGGCTGTGGAGGATGAAGAAGCTCTCACCTCTGAAGCTGAATGTTCTTGTATTCATCAATTTTGGACCGGGAAGAAATTTTCATTAACTTTACATTAACCTTCATTTCATTAATTTTCATTAGGAAGGATGGAAATTAGACCAGGCGTGCTTTTTAAGCATGAGACCTAACACACTGAAACCAATGATCCATCTTCTTTTACTGTGTATTTGCCATGCTTGTTTGAGAGAGGAAGCAGCAACCTTTAAGAATCAATCTCCATTCCATCTAATGTCACTCTGCAGTCCCCCTACCCCAACACACAAATACACACACACACACACACACACACACACACACACACACACACACACACAAATACCCACCATGGAAGCTTTGCTCCAGCATATTTAACGACTGCTGGTAAATACAACAATAATTCAATGTCAAAGGCAAAGATTTATCATAATTTGTACCTTGCTTGCGGGAGAATATATTATTCTGTCTAAATGCAAAACAAAGAGGCAGCAACAAATGACCACTTGTGAAGCATGGCATATATGGGAGAGCATTTTTGAAAAACACGAGATCAGCTTTTTCTTTTTACAGCTATTTTAAAAAAAATAATATTCACAACAATAAAGACAATAACGACACTGACTGATAAACCAGACAATAAAAGATAAAGCTATTTTCTGGGGAGTAAATGTACTCTTTCTGCCCATGTTTTTTTTTTTAAGGATCAAATAATAAGTCTCGTCCTCTTGACTTTTTAAATTCCTAAGCACAAAAAAAGCCTCAGTCAAGCTGTGATAAACCCTCCATCATCTCGCTGAAAATATTACTATAATATTAGTGATTGAGGTGACTAGGAAGTCTGGAAAAAATATAATGCATTAAGCTAGTTTTTTTTTTTTATGCCACTACATGACGCATTAATGAAATACAGCAGGGTCAATACCACTCAAGAGCCGCTTTCACGTTGCAGAGAACTTAATAGATCAAATAAGCACTCAGAATCAAAGCTTATGAATTGCAGTTCAAGTCACATACCAGTGGACTTTAGTGCTTCCTTTTCTTGGGGGGGGGGGGGGGGGGGGGGGGGGGGGGGGGGGGGGGGGGGGGGGGGGGGGGGGGGGGGGGGGGGGGGGG
>JAQMYG010000019.1:12757480-12781161 GCA_030014215.1 Clariallabes teugelsi | reverse complement strand
TGTTTGTTTGTTTATTATATCATTAAAGACTTTCATTTGTTACACCTTACCCCCTCTGCGCCTATGCCTAAACACACACCCACAGTCCAACATCCACAGAACGTGACACAAACACAATACAGTGGTACCTCAGTATACGAATTTAATCCGTTCTGGACACGAAATTTAATATTGTGAAACACACATTCCCATAGGAAATTATGTAAATGCCAATAATCCGTTCCTGCCACCAAAAACAATATTATCAATTATCAATTTCCAACACTGTAATTATAGTATTTTTGCATATAAAAACAATCAAAACATTTAGAACAGGCATGTAATTGAAGCAAAATATTGAATAAATAGACATTATATTCTTATGATAATAGAAATAAATTCCTCTTGGAGCTGGCTGCTTTAAAAACACAACTGAGAATGGCTCCATTTTCTTTTTGCTACTGTCCTTGATAACATTCTTGGGATGCATGGTCTTTACTAAATCTTAAGTAAGTACTGTAAAATGATTTTGTCCCCCATGCAAAGCTCATTAATTCATTCTAACTAACTGCTTAGTCTATATAAATTTCCTGCCTGGATAAACATAACTCATACTGTAATAAAGCATGTTTATTACAATGATTGATAAGTTTAATTTGTAAAATTGATAATTTTATTGGCAACAAGAAATTGTTGCAAAATTGCATCAAAACCTCGCAGAGACTGAAACATGCTCCATGCAAGACTGTGTGTGGGCTCCACACGTGCAGCTAAAAAGGAGAAAAGAAAAAAAAATAATACGTGAACCACTTTAATTCAGAATGATTGCAGTCAAAATGCTATCCTTAAGATGAAACATGAAATTAATGTTTTGGTTTTGTGACCGCAAATTGTAGTTTTTGGACATGACTGCATGCTGTACAAGCCTCCTTTGAGACCCTGACGTTGCTATGACAATGACTTTTGTGTGTGCCAAACATGCAGGGCAACACATGGTTAGCTTATGATTTTGTGTGAGTATGTGTGTAATGTGTTTTTGAGGTGAGGTGACTTAGAAGGTCATCAACAAAATGTATTTCACCAAAAAAAGGTGCTGTTGCATTAGCATATCATAGAGCAAAGACAACAAAATACTGCAGTAGGATGCAAAAGTATGAATCCAGGTTAGACACAGAAAGCAAAGCACAGCAATTTTGATATGAAAATGGTAAGTGGTTCTGCACTTGGACATGCTCCTTAAATAAATTATTCAGCATAGACGTGAGATAGTGGTCAGAATATTCACAGAGGACCCAAAATGAACAGAGTGTCAACACCTTGTGAAAACACTTTGTGAAAAACGTCCTTATGTTCTTTTATTGTTTTAATATCAAAAGAACAATAATTTTAGTGTTCATTTAAGTGATAGAGGGCTACTGCACATTGTGATTACTATATGAACAGCATTAGGTGTATTACTGTCATGGCTCATGATCGCGCTTAATTTATTTCTTGTATTCATTTTGTCACCCCCCCCCCCACCCCCCATCCCATAAACAAAAACAAAATCACACAGTGGTTTAGCATGAGCACACATGTCAAATCTTTTCAGTGTCTGGAGAACAGGACATTCCCTGTCACTATGAATAAGTTATATAACTCATACAGAGACTGGTAAGAGCCTCCATTCAGACCCCCGGGCAGAAGCTGCAGCCATTGACAGTGAACTAACCCTGAACTCAGCATGAACCCTAACACCCACACACTTTCCAAAAGCTTGCCTTCTGATCTGTCAGCACCATTAGCATTAGCGCAAGCTGAACTCCAAGAAATTTTCACCTTACCTGCACACTTTTTTTTGTTTCCTTTACTTCAGCACTGTCTGCAATTCTGTCATGTATTTACATGTTAAAGTTATAGCTTTTAAAATTCTGGTTACCCAGAAAGAAAAAAGAAAATTGCATGTTGTAAAAACTGCGAAATATAAAAAGCCATGCTAGTTCCACTAAAACTAGTTTTACTGCATGTGGTGGCTTAGTGGTCCGCACTGTCGCCTTGCACCTCAAGGATCCGGGTTTAATTCCTGCCCGTCTGTGTGAGTGGAGTTTCATGTTCTTCCTGTGTTTGGTGGGTTTCTTCTGGGTACTCCGTTTTCCTCCCACAGTTCAAAGACATGCAGAATAGATTAATTGGTGTTACCAAATTGCCTGTAATATGTGAATGAGCTTGTGTGTGTGTATTTGTGTGTGCACCCTGTAATGGATTGGCACCCTGTCCAGGGTGTACCCCGCTTCATACCCCTAAATCTCCTGGGATAGGTGCCAGACCATATCTGTGGATTTCCTTTCCATCTTAATTACTCACAGCATTTGGCATCACCTACAGGACCTACCTATGTACAACTCGCCACACTACATTACTGTGCAAAAGTCTTGAGTCACTTCTCATTTCTTCTTATTAAATTCAATTCAATTCTGTATATTAAATAAATGAGAAGAAATGTTTCACTTTGACAGGCTGCAAAGGGCCTAAAGATACAGTTGGTTGTTTATGCAACAACCTTAGCAGCAACCTCATTTCTCCTTTCATTAATTAATACCACTCAGCATTTGGCATGACCAGTAAACTAATCTCCGGCCTGATCATCTGCACCTGTTTCTCACTGGTTTATGCCTTAAGTAAGATGTTTTTATGTGTGAATGATTCATATATGACTTAGTGATTAACAAACAAAATATATTCCTTTGAAACTGGTCAGGTACAGGGACTGGACTGAAAATGAGAGACAAAAACTTGCCAAATTTGGGCGCCAAAAAAGGCCCTCAGTAAGCCTGTATAACTATTCCTTAAGACTTTATTAAAAAGACCAGAATTTCTGGCTGTTTGGAAGCAAAATACAAAGCAAGCCACAAGCTCAAAACTTCATCTGCTCACATGTCCACTCTCATCCACACACCCACCATTCTGTCTTCAAATTCCCCTGACCCTATCTGCCTTTTTACTGCCTTAGGACAACTTCTTATTTAGTCACCCACTTTCAGATCATACACCTTACCTGATCAAATCACAAACCTCATTTTCTGAATTAAAGCCATGCTGTGTGAGGGAAGAGGGCAGCAATCTTCAATGAAACTAGTTTTCAAACCAGAGCTGGTCAGTGGAAGGATACATCATCCTAGATGACAATGAATATAGTGAATCTAGTAATAATCTAGAATGACAATGAATCTATCCATCTGGTTATCTGCTGTGATGAGGTTGTTCAGTCAAACGTAAAGTTTTAACGTAAAATCTGAGTTGTAAGGATCCAACTTGACATGGTGCTGGGTTTTATTGGGTTCAATCTAGACTCATTTGTGAAAATATGATCTTCTACTGTATATAAATAAAAGAAAGGTTTTGTACATGGGTCAGGACTCACCCTTTCAATGATATACATTTCATATACTTATCATATTCATATACTTATCTTAGAAAATGTACTGTCTGTATGTCTGTGCAGTCAAACATTCCCAGTACTTTGATATTTACCTGTTAAATCTGCAGCATAAATGAAATCAAAATGTTTATGTGCTATATTATCAAACAGTTATGTCATGGATTTATTAATCTATATAAATAAAAGAAAGTTTTTGTCTGTAAATTGGTCAGAACTCGTTCTTTCAATGATATCTTTACATTTCATACATTGAAGGCCGCGGAACCAGTTCCAGAAAACTTTCTATCTTTATGTCTGTCTGTATGTCTGTATGTCTGTCGATTTTGTCACAGAATCACACAAAACTGGCTCAACAGAATGCAACCTTCTGTATTTGCCTGAAGTTAAACCTGCATCATAAATGAAAAAAAATGTTTGAGTACAAGGGACATTAAGAGAACTTTTGTGCCGGATTACATCACAGCAGCCAGCGCTTTTTTGTACGAATATAGCGCTTTTGCCCTCAACGTGGTCGTGGCTTTAGGTCTCACACAACAGAGCCAATCAACAGGATAGTTCATTGTAAATGCACAAAGTATGTGGAAAACACAGAAACGACCGTAATGCTCCTACAAAGTTCACACACAGAATGGCATACTCAAAAAAAAAAAAAAAAAAAAAAGGTATGTAACTTTTGAAAACTGAACCTTCAAAAATGTATGGACAGATCATTGTATGTTTATTCTTCTTGCAGGAAGTTTAAAAGCAGTTTGTCTCATACTGTACAGTATGTTCCAAAACTGTAATGCTAAGTAATGCAGTGATGTGGAATGCCACAATAACATAAAACACAGGTTGTTAGAGCAAACATATTCACAGCAGTTTGAGGTGAGGGAATGTTAAATACCGTAATTGAGAGTGTTACATGTATGTGCTTAAATTAAAATGTTGAGTAAAAGTGATGCTATGAACAATTTTGTGCCGGATGTAATAATCCACTTTAAACAAGGAATGTATTTGGCTGATGACAAAAAAAGTACAACTTAGCATAAAACAACGTGTAAGATACTCAACATTCCAACCTTTTCTTTCTTTTTATTAATAAGTTAGACAGAGAGTTCTGCCATACAGAAAGACAGGCAGAAATTTATGAGTATTTCAACTTAAAATAATAATATCACTGATTATATTAAAGCTGATCAGCTTATTTTAGCTTTAACCTTTTATTTACTTCTAAAAACTCTTTTCCCATCAACAACGCGTACTAACGTTGGTATATTATACATTCAATCCCATACAGTATTAGTATGGAATTGCATTAGCATACCATTAAAAAAAAACTTTGAGTAGTGTAAGAGCCATATTTCACTTTGTGGATTTGTTGTTGTGTTTATTTCATTCTATTAGTTAAGCACTAAGCACCAAGTTTATTAGTTAAGCATTAAGCATTAAGTTTGTTAGTTAAGCATTCATTTATGACAATCGTAATTTGGTCTGTGACGTCATTCCACTATTGCACGTAGTTGCATGACTATTGCACGGTAAAAAAGGTCAGTTGAGATGCGGAACTTGTGGAGAACACAAGCTTTTGACCGTAATTTAAGATTGTGATCTATAGATACAGCAAATAGGTTGTTGTAAACGTGAGAAAACCGTAACGAGATACAGCGAATAGGTTGTTGTAACCACAGTGGATTTACTCAAGACAACTGTAGGAAGTGTTGAATCTTTGATGCTGAAAATAAAACAAGAGACAAAGAGATCATGGACTTCCGTGTCGTGAGTAACAAATCTTGTGGAATAACATGCCCGCACAAGTAGTTCATCATAGGCCTACTATAAATTTAGATGGAAAAAGATTCTGTGTGCAGTTCAGTGTTCATTACTTACTTCCAAATATTCGTCTTTTAGTCTCTAAGTATTTCTTTCAAATGACACTCAGCAGCTTTGTTACATCTGTATGAGATTTTTTTCCAGGATTTGCCTCAGTGTTGAAAGAGAGAGCTGAAGAACATTACTGAAAATCGTGTGACCTTTGAGGCTGATTGTTTGTATTTCTCTGACAGATACTGTATTACATTGTTGTCCAAAACCATATTTACTGTATGATGGCTTTCTCTTGTTCCTCAGAGAATATGACACCTCTTTAATCTAGACATTCTCAGGCCACAATCCCATGTAGACCCATCAAAACACATGTAAAATGTCACAGGACAGTTTACAAGGCAACTGTTTACAAGGCTTTTTTTTATTTTCCCACCTGACATTTGGGCACTCCCCTCAAGGCTAAAACAACCAAAGCTCATGCACCTTTGGGAGCAGCATAACACACTTGGAGGGCAGCGCTATCCGCTCTTTCCGCGCACTGATGCCCGTGATTGGCTGTAGAGCCGTGACTGAAGAGAGCACTAAGTGCCTCCAATCCCTCCCCTCTACAAAATTCTACCCCTATAAATTCCTTTTTTCGAACTTGTGATCTCTAAATGATAGAGCAAGCTCCTTATTGCTGCACCACTCGGGGGCCCCAGAACTGCTGCAATCCTAAAAAGTCCTCCCAATTTGCAATGGGAGAATGAAAATATACATAAAAGGTAAAAATTAATTTAAAAAATTGTCCTTTTTTGTAAGATACATAAAAGTATATCCAGATCAAGAGTCATTGCTGGATCATTTCTAAACTCATCTATGAATTGGTTGTTTTTTAGAGGTATTCTTAGTCTTTTGTTTTCATACTGTATTTTCAGATTTAAAAGGTTTGTTTAGTCAGTTCTTCCTCCAATCCTATTCCAAGAAATTCCACCTTCCACATTATAATTGGTTACAAGAATTTGTTTCCTCTATGACTAATTGAATTTTCACTATAAGTTAAACTTTACTTTGGTATACTGACAACAAAAATAAACAAATTTAAATGAAAATTTATGATGAAATGACTTTTAAATTGTTAATTTACAAGACATCATCTGCTAATTTGAGGTCAGAGTGAGTGGACAAGATTATTTTTTAAAAAGGTAGCATATTTCTTCTCAGCAAAACATGAATCTTTACAATTTATCTGTTAAATTTCTTTCCAATACTGAATATCCCACAATACCTCTCATAAATAATGAAAATTGACAAATCATGCAAATCATATGCAGACATTGTCAAATCTTTTGCCGTGGGTGACCCTAATTACCGCTATGAATATTGTAGGAGAAATTTCTCGGTTCTACCTAAATTCCAGAGATCACAAAGGTCATCTAGCCAAGCAGACTTCAAAACTCCAAGGATATAGTCCTTGAGTTGCATAAATTCAAAAACAGCCCTTTTGTTTCAACGGACATGAAAGAGGGTCCAAATTACCTCACTAACACAACTTTTGATTGTGAAACCCTAACTGCTATATTGTATATTTTACAGTCACATATTATCTTCTTTCAACATCTTAGGTTCAAGAAGTCTCACTCTGAAATTCTGACCTCTATAACAGGAATGAAGCCTCTTGCACAGAAGACTCAACCAATACAGAAAAGTTTTATTTAGGAAAACCAATCAATCAATACCATTATTATCATTGTTTTTGGGTAACGTTTATAGTACCCTTTTTATCTACATGTTTAAACTGGCATATTTCCTGCCTATATGGCATCAATGTGCATGTACAGTATGTAGGACATTGGTGACTCAGTGGTAGGCTTCTCACCTGCCATGAGGAAGGCCTGGGTTTGATTTGATTCCCGGTCAATGCCCAGAGCCAGCAACTGGATGCAGGGCATCCTCAGTGTCAGTCCCAAACCTGGACAGAATTGCATCAGGAATGGCATCTGGCAGAAAAATTTGTGCCAAGTTGTATGCGGTTCACTGTGGTGACCCCTTGATGGAAGTAGTCCAAAGAAGAACAATGTCATGACTGGATACAAGAGTGTAAAAATTAAAGAGTAAATGTTCTAGATATGTCATTTACATTCATTTGAAGTGCAATAAACTGAGGATCACAAATATGCAATCACAGTCATGTCAAAATGTTCCTATAGAATTTTAATAGTAAAGGTGTGAACAAAGGATTAAAGTTTTCCCTTTCTTCTCTCTCTCTCTCTCTCTGATGATAACAGGAGACCCAAACTCCTGCCAAGAGCATGTAATGTGCTGACTGGTCAAACTGATTTAAATATTCAAATATGCAAATGAGAACACTCTGTAAGTTTGGCTTTCAGAGCAGGTCAGTTCAGAGCAGAAGAGTTTCAGCCTCCAGGAAGGGACTAGTAGCTGTTTCTAGTTCTACTTGGCCAAGCTCCTCCTTTTGCCTTAGAATTATTAGATTTTTTTTTCTTTTGTTTTCTCTGTTAAAACTCAGTCTTTGTTTCAAAGATTCTCATGTCTAACTTTTTCTCCATGATGTAATAAAGAAGCTCTTCAGGAGTATTTAATTTTTGCTATATTTTAGCTGTCTTGCTACTGTACTGTATGTTTGCCTGTCTGCCACAGTGCTAGAATGTAAAATACTGATACTATATCACTATACAGTGAAACCTTGGATTACGAGCATAATTCCTTCCGGAAGGGGAGACGATTACCCACAATTCCGCAGCTCAAGAGAGAGAAAAAACGTTGGCTCAGTTGTAATCACTGACGCTATGTATATACATACATACACACATACTGCATATATACATTCAGTATATGTATAATTTCTATTAAATATAGTATATTTGTGTGTTTGTAGAAATACAGTAGTTAAAAGGTTGAAGACCACGTACATACACCTGTCTTTCTGTACGGCAAACTCTTTGCCTAACTTATTAATAGTAAGTGTATATGTGCTTGTGTGTGTGTGAAAACCTTCTGATCTTCTCATCTTTATTATATTGCAGTTGTTGGTGGTTGATTACAAATTATTGGTATGTACATTGTGCAATGTATGTATATTAGGTTCTTTTAATTTTCAGACAATAAGTATATTCAGGACATATTATATGGCACTAAAATTTAACCTGCCTCTATTTAAATTGCAAAATATATTTTTGGTTTGACTGATCATTTGTATATTCAAAATATTTATTTAGACCAAAATGCCAGGGTTATAATGCCGGAAATTTAAATACTTCTGTCTGAATTTATTTGAGTATTTACAAAATGACTAACTTAAATAAAAATGATGTCAATAAAAATAATAAGCTGCTAAAAGAAAATGAAGATAAAGGTTGCTGTAACCAAACGGAATTTAATCACAGAACAAAAAAAATATATATCACCATCTGATGTAAATACGAATAAAGACATGTATACTGCTGAAATATATAATTAAAAAAAATTCACGACCAGATAGTTTAATTTAATTTCATGTTACAATGTCTTCCCATTACGATACGGTATCGGGGTAAAGTATCAAAAATATGGAAATCTTACATTTTATATTTATAAACATACATATTTATAAGTCAGACACTAAACATGATGCAGACAAAGGTCTGCATCAGAATAAACTAGTCCCTTGGACGTTTCTGGTGGTCCAATGAATTCATACATCTTCAAGTGTCTTTTTACCTCAATGAACAAATTGACATTTGAAAAAACAAAAACAAACTAAGAGACATTATTAATTATGTTGTTGGACAAAATTTAAATTTAGTAGGAAAATGATGTTTAAATTAAGAGACTTTTTAGATGAACCCTTTAGGTATCTTTTCTTCTATAAGCGATTTCCTTTAGTATGATGATAGAAGATTTGCACACCACCCATACTTCTAGTTTGTTATACCTTACATAGTGATGGGGAAAAGGAAACCTGAAAATAGAATATTTTTTATAAAGGCTAGAGGAAGAACAGGTTCAAATTTGAGGGAAAAAGTCAGGATGAGAACAGTTCATTCAACAAAATGAAAAAAGGACATCGTTATAGGGGTTGTGCAAATACTGGGCACAGAGGGCAAAATAATTCTCATTCTCATTTCTCATCATTCTCACAATATACTGTAGAAAGATATGTTACTGGAATGGTCTTTGCTGGATATCTGCTATGGAAACCCATAATTTGGTTAATAAAGCCATACATATAGGAGGGTCTATCAGACTTACTGGACGATTATCTGAATAGACTGCTTTATTTTTGGTTTGACAGCATCCCATCCAACAGTGAAGAATGACCAAAAAATGGCCTCCTTTAGAAGGTGCTGCTCTCTTACCACCTAAAAGAAAAAAATCCTAGTAGTTATCACAATAATCTTTATTAGACGATCTTTTTACCAATTGTTTCAATATTCATTAAAATTCTGATCATTGTCAAGATTCAATAATGCATAGAATAAGATAATGTTGAACGGAGTTTGGAAATCCTCTCAAGGAAAACAATTAAGAGATGCACCTGCAATAGCAAAAGAAACAAGGTTCATTGAGAATTGAGATGGCCATACTGTAGATCCCCCTATGCTTTTTTAACATTAAAATATTTTAGACACAAGGTTGGGGTGGAAATGAGGTATATCTCTGATTATTTCAAAAAGTAACCCTGATAATCCCTCAATAGAATATATTTTGCCACTGAAAGTGTCTGGATATGCTATACATGTAAATGTAATCATCCTACTGGAGAAATTGTTGACCTTTTCAGTGGTTCAATAAGTTAAATGTGCTGATGAGTCTACTGGCACAAAAGCAAAATCTCTCTATACTAAGCTTTCAATGGGATTCTGCCAAAAGAGAAATGCTCTAGAAGTCTCATATGTGACACCAAAATCAAATCAGGTATTAAGTCACATTTTCTGCGTTATTTATGCATATTTTTAGATTCCTTGTTCAGTATGCTCCATTTTTAAACCAAGTTATGTAAAAATAACCATTTGTGATTTAATACCTGACTTGATATGATGAGTCACATATACAGATTTAGTTACAGTTTGCAAAGCATTAGCTGAGTGAGGTCTTGGCTATTACCGCAAGATTATAATAAGATTGCTGTAACAAAACCATTGCTATTGATAAATATCTTAAAAGGGATATTAAAGATCGCTGGTCAATTTATAGTTTTCCAGTCAGACTGGAAAAGTTCCTGTTCTTACAAGCTATATACTATATGAGCAGCCTGGCATCTTGAAGAACATCTTGTTACTGTTGCACAATGCTCCTTTATTTCACAGAATGTATCACAGACTTTAAGCAACACATACTTGTAGTTTATGGGTGTGAGGGTGACTGCAATGGCAGTAACAGAGTGTTAATGACCTTGTTCTTGGCTTCAACATTCTTCAAAGATCGCTCAATCACATTTACTGTAGTTCACTCAAAGGAGACGCTATTTTGTACAGCAGGGAGTTGTGCTTCATTAACAACAATGCAATTGGTGTATCACATGTCCTTGTCAAGCTTTTGCTTGTAAAATACATTGAAATATGTCTGTAATGTGGTTTTCATGAAACATGGAAGGTTTTCAAATTAAATGGGTTGTTAAAAAAGAGAGAATTTTCCAAAATGAATAAAAGTCTAAAAATGTTTTGCTGTTAAGTTGTTTCTATGGAGTGTAAAATAGCCAAAACTGAGACTAGTCATGGAGGGCTACCTTTCTCATGGCGATAAATTGCTGGCCGATATGTCTGAGAAAGGTCTCTTTGTATTTCTCATAATTGGGCTCATAATAAAATAAAACTTAAAAAAATAAAAAAGATTTTTTTTTTTTTTTAAAGTTAAATGCTGTTGGTTGTTGGTTTTTATGACCAAATTTCATGACCAAGTTATCCTTCAAATTGATGTATGTATAAATGTTGGTCTGTTCAGGTTATCTGAATGGGAAGACATCTGACAACTCTTTACCAGTCACTGTAATGGTTGAGCTCCAAAATTATTCAGGTCCTGCTTTCATAAAACTAAATCCAAAACTGGTCCCCATCTTTCCAGTAGAGAGGTTCGATTGGTAGTTGTAACTGTTGCAGAAGAAGAAAATTTACTTTTAGATTTGCATGTCCATGAACTATCCATAAATATCAAGGTATAAACATTTGACAAGAAACCTAATTTGTATATTGTTATCAGTCCTGGAACTAGAGGATTTGGATCAAGAGCCCCAGGAGCTCTGTTTGTTGACTTAGCAAGAGTAAAATCTGCTGGCATTAACACATCAGACCAAGATTTTGCATGGCACCCTTTTGTTCTTGTTAACGAGGACAGACTTTATCACATTGTTAAATCATCAACAGTTAATGCCAGAAGAAAAAAAAAAACAGGATTTCTCAATTATGTACGCAAACAAAAGACAAATATTCATTCTTACACAATGACAGCAGTAGTTCTTTATTCATTACTAAAGTGCTTTATCAAAAATTAGAAAAGTGAGAAGAATACTAATAATGTTAATTAGCAGGTGGGCGACAGGACAGTTGCTAGCCTTTTGAAATTTCTTGAAAATCTATTAATTTATACATTTCTCATAAAATAACTGCATGTCTTTGGACTGTGGGAGGAACCCAGGGTACCTGGCAGAAACCCACGAAGCGCAGGGAGAACAAGTAAACTCAATGCATGCAGACCTGAACCAGAAATTGAACCCTTGACTCTGGAGGTGCGAAAGTGAGCAAAGTTTATTGTATATGTAGAAAGGACCAACATGAAGAATTGGCTAACTTTATGTAAATTTTTAAAGTGTTTTTTTTTTTTTTTTAGAAATCGGTTACATTCATGAATGTATTTATGTTAAATGTTAAATATTTGTTCTGTCCAATTTGTATATTGTTTATCTTTTACATTGTTCATTTTAATTTTCTTCTATTTTTCCATATAACATTAACCCCATACAAGCCTGGTATTTAAAATGACTTGAGCCCTATTCACATGGGATTAGTATTATCTGGGGACCTCTAGTCATTTGTAATAATTGCAGCAGTTGTCTGTGATTTTAATCCTGTGCGAATCGGCCATGTCTGTAATTGGTAAAGTTCCCCTGCAAATGACCTACCATATTTCGCCGACCACCGAGGTCCTGTGATAATATTAATCCCTTGTGAATGTCTGTGACTTGACCAGGATTTGTTGGGGTCATGTATCTTTTTCAAGGTATTTGTTTCCTGTTTTATCCATCTTCCACGAGGAATGGAGGCTGCAATGCAGTGCTTTGAAAATTTTGGGTTCTGGGTCATACACACCCAGACATCATACATCATACAACAATACAATGTGTAAAAAGAGAAAGCTGAAAACCATCAGCTTAATTAGATGAATGACATGCATAGCAGCATGCAGTATGGAACACTCTTCTGTTTATATCATACAGCTAGATCTATAATGACAAGTGTTTGGGTGGGGGGGGTGAACCCAGATAATACTAATCCTGTGCGAATAGGACATTGGATGTTAATAAAATTTCTCCAAAAAAAAAAAAACTGTTAGTAAAACTTTCTGGTCCATAAAGACCATCATCTTTCCGAAGCCTTGTTTTTCAAAAATTTTAAACATGACTACACACGCAAACTACTACTAAAAGACAAGTACAAAGACATTCAAGAGACTTGAGATATGTGTGAATAGTGTGTCTGGGCTTTCTCCTGGAGGGAGAAATTTAATTGAAGATCAACACTCTATTTGATGTTATTGCTCATACTGTAGTCTCATACTTCACACATTCAGTTTCATTGTTGTTTTGAGTTGAGATTTCATTAGTTATGTAATTGCATTCTGGGTTCTCAAAGCCTATTGCCTTGTACCTTTCTCAATTTTTGTTTATGTTCCTGTTTAAATTGTGGTATGTTCTCTGGTTAGCATTTACATCATGCTAACCATGGCTCTTTACCTATATCCTGGGTTTCAAAAGTTGAAAAAATTGTTATCTCATCAGATAATTAAGGATGTTCTCCTTGTGCTTGGGGGGTTTCTGCAGAGTAAGTTAACTGCCATTTCCAAATTGTCCGAGTCATTGTGTGTGCTTGTGTGCCCTGAGATGGACTGGCACCCAATCCAGGCTCTACTCCTCCTCCTCATATATTTTGATTACTGTATATTATTTCATAAGTATTATATTTGTAATTTATGGTATAATGTTTATGTTTAAATATTTAAGCTTGGTGAAACATCTATAATATATACCTAATGGATGATGTTTTGATAATAGTTAGTCCAGTAGCATTTCTGCATCCAGCTTGTATAATATGCAGTTCATAGTTTTTGCCTGAGAGGGCATGTCTAAGAGTGTTGCTGTAACATGTCCACAGAATTAACATAAAATACCAGCTCTAAGCGGTATATGGTGAGCTGTTTAAGATGGTGAGGGAAAATTCCTGTGAAAGCATAACACTCGTACTTTCTTTCTGAAAATTAGATTCGGAATACCTATCTAAATGCTAAACACAGAATGCTCAGGAGGAATGCTTGCAAAATCCTTCTCAAATTGATGTAAGGGAAGAAAAATGCTAATTGTTTTATAAATGAATGCTCTGGTGTGGCAAAGTGCACAATGAATTGTAAATGCATTGTCAGTGACATACTGTACATTAACTCCAGTGTCATGTGTTCAGGACTTCATGGCTCAGCAGGTTGGTATTAATTTTGTGTACTAAGTGAAAGATTACTTTCCTTAAAACATTTTAATACATACAAATGCATTAAAACCAAATAACTATACCAGAACTGGCACTTCCTATATGGAAATTAATAACTGGAGGCCGCCATATAATTAATTGTTGTATTATTTACTTACCAAATCTGCATCCAGTCTTTGTCTTCATATTCTATTGAATCCTCATTCTCAGGACACGATATTGATCTGCTGTTACCAGTTGCACGGCAAATAATCAAGTTGTATGACATCTACCACAAAACCTGCTGGAGAAGTAGGGAAGCAAAAGTAGGAATGGTGTGTTCTTAAAAGTGATGTGTTTGGCACTCATCCATGGCCCAGTCTATTTTAAATTGTGTCTCCTGCCATCTGGATTCCACAGGGCAATTATAAGACAATTTCCTGAAAAATTCGGTGGATTGCCAAGGTATTCTCTTTCCAGCCATCTTTTACCAATCATATATATTTTTTTTTAAATAATTTTTTTTAAAAACAGAAAAAATACAGAAAAATCAGGAGCTTCTTAATCAAATTCCGAAGACTCCTTCGTTGTCTATCCCCTGTATGTCTTCTCAGACTAAAACATGTGATATTGCTTTAGTAGAAAAAAATCTAAATACCAGAATAAAAATATGCATGCAACAATATTCATGTGAGTTTACTCAAGTTCTTGGTGCAAAGTTTGGGGAACGCCTCTGGGGAGTGATGTCTTGAAGGTGTAGCGCTGTCCTGGGAGTTGTTTGTCATGGCCATGTTTGCAGTTTGCTAAGAATTCTGGATGTTGCCGTTCTCAACTGAGACAGGCTGTGATTTAGGCAGTGATGTGACAGTCAGCAGGTATTTCAAAGAAAATGAAAAACTGAAAAATGCTACTTAGATTAGTATTCAACACCACAGGTTCCATAAGCTTAGTATAAAAATGTTCTCTCAAGCAGGACATAATTGATTTAGAATAAGCCTTCATTTTAAAAAAATATTAAAATGAGTCCCATTTTCTGAACAAAACTCACTGCAATTAAATTATTACTGAGATTAAAGGAATCAACTTTTCCCTGAAATATCTCAGCGCTGTTAAATGGATACCATGCACACTATGTAGGGACCTTATCTTATCTGTAGGGACCTTTATCTTACCTGTAATTTAGACCTTTTATTTTGCCCTTAAGGGCCAAACACAACAGCAACAGCAACAACAAAAATAATAATAGTAATAATAATAATAATTAATAATTACTAAGTCACAGAATCCTACACCACGTGAAGTACCATGTGTTAAGTAAGCAACATGAATCAGGAAAGATGTTACTATAGCCTTAAAACTAATATTATAACTACAGTCCACTTCCCTTCCCGTCCACTGCCATTTTTATGACAAGCTATGTCTAAAGCTCTTTCCTTCTTGTTCTTTTGACAAACCAACCATTCAACATGATTAGTTGGATGCTGAATGTTGGCAAGCATTTTTGAGGACTACTGTTATTGAAAGCAGCCCTGGAATGTGTTTTGGTTCACTGTAATTTTTGTAGGCTGCAATGCATTTTGGGGATTGCATGTAACACTGATTCTGGCATTGATGTGAGAACCAATTAAAAAATATTGGATCTCTTATTGTGCTATTTAGTGCAATTTCAATGCATACCTGAATAATCTAAATTAATTTAAAGTGATATAATTACATTAAAAGGCTATGAGAAAAAGAGAATGTGTGAGAAAAATAAAAAAAATTTTTTACAGACAATTATCATCAATGCTAAATGGCAAAACATATTAAGGACCTTCTAATAATCTACTTAAATGTTATATTTAATAATCTTCAAAAATAAGTTTTCTTTAATTTATTTTTACTTACTTTTTGATTTCATAATGATCAGGAAATTCAGATGGTACACCTTCCTGTTGAATAAGGAACTTGTGGAATATTCCAAATATTTCATAGGGTTTAATGCTTTTAAATAACAGACAGACAGAACAGACAGAAATGTTGCTTTGTAAATGCTAGATATATGAGATAGGTCTCTTCTTTTTACAGTATTTGTGTAAAAAGCTGAATCAGGCTCAGAGGTTCCACAAAATGTGTATGTTAATGATCCAGCTAAAATAACCTTTAAATAATGCATTTTTTACTTTAAATTTCCATCTGTTTCACTCCTCTTCTGAACATGCAATTTCAGTGTCTAAGCATGTAAGCTACTGCATAAAACAAAGCAAATTAGACTTGGGGACGGTTTCCCTTTTATGAGGTGACATTTGGACCTTATACAAATTTGAACCTTATACAAATAGAATTCAATGCAAAAAAAAAAAGAAAGAAAAAAAAAAGAATGAAAAGCTTGTACAATGACTCTGTCCCAGTTTTGGCTCATTAAGCTTTTGCTAATGGCCCCTATTCAAATATGAAGTGATACAGAAACTATCTGCAATGTGTCCTTGCATGAAACGCATGCCCGAACCAGGTTACATTATTCATACATCTGCAAAGTCCCACATCTTGTCGAAGGTTCTGCATTTCAGTCGTCCAAAAGGCAGCCCAACTTGTGAGTGTGCGTGCGTGCGTGTGTGTGTGGAAAAAATGACATTGCGAACTGACCTGCACTGATGAGGTCTGTCTTTTCTGTTAAACATTTCAAATCAATGCTTTGTAGGTTGTTGTGTTCTGGAAAGCATGAAATGTTTCTTTTAACAAATTCTAGCTTGGTCTGTGTGACATGCAGGATGAAGACTTTCATGAAGTGCTTTGATATTTCTGTGTATGAACAGTTACAAATCAAATTAAAGACACCGTAGGAAAAAATGGAAATTTAGATTTCATCATTAAGAATTCATTTCAGAATTAGATTATGAATGTTGATAATAATTGGAAGGTAATTTGTTTGGATCTCTCGCGCTCTCTCTCTCTCTCTCTCTCTCTTTGTGTGTGTATGTGTGTACAGTATGTGTGTGTGCAGAAAGGATTTTTTTTTTTTTCATTTATAACAGCCCAATTAAAGCATTTTAATTATTTGTCTGTATTTTCTTTTTATGCCCAGAACACTGTAATAAAGCATACAAATGTTTACAGTCATGTTCAAATTCCATTTCCTTATGATAAACAAAAGAAATGATGATTGGTTGTTGGGTTGTTTCCTCTTCCCTTTTTAGATTAGACTTCACTAATAATTGTGAAAAGAATAAGCATAAACTCAGCTGCTTCTGAAGATGGTTTCTGTGACAAAAGCTCTGGGAAAATAATAAACATTACACATCCAGCATAAAAGCAATGTTTCATTCATATTTGGTAGACATCACATTAAATCCAAGCATGTACCAAGCATTTTCTTTTAAACTTTATTGTGAAGTTCATCATGACTCCCAAAGACAGCAAAACCAGTTAAGTAAGACAGGGTTACAGTGTTCATCTTCATCTGTGTAGCTCTCTCTATATTCACCAAGTGACACTACACAATTATGCTTTACATTTTAGCCAGTACAAACTTCTTATAAAGAATTTGCTGAGGTTTTTTTTTTTTTTTCAACTATCCACCTTATATTGTATTTTATTTACCTGTCTGTTTCTTAGCTTTCTAAAGTAAGTCATAAGCATCTTTACCCAACAGGTAAGATTTTTTTTTATTTTTTATGTTTGGCTATTAATTTCTGTCATATTTTATATATCCTAATTTACTTTACTGTCTAATCATGCTACATACTCTAAGTACTCTGCTTGTTAGAGTGGCAAGCTACAGAGCTCTGTATAAAGACCAGCTGGTACTGTATTAGCATTTTAGCATTTAGGTCTGCTGACTTGGCTATTCAAACACCTTAAACCGAATATACAGTAGCACTGTATTACATGTAATTTGGCTCGTTGTGATTAATCATTATTAGATTTCACAGACCCTGAGTGATAAAAATGTTACAGTCAGATTTTTGTAGCCGCTAATTTTGGAGCTTCTTGTCTAAATGGGTAATGTTAGCATTTTAACATTTAGCTTTTGCTCTCTTTGGCATTCAAAAGCTTGAAACACTAACACATGCACGATTTGGCTGAATATGATTATTGCCAGTTAGAGTGCCATATCCTGGCTGTTACACAGGTACTCTGTTGTTACACCAGCTCGAATCAGCGCCTCCACAGACATATTACCCTGCAAATCATTATTCTCCTGTTCACCAGCACAACACTCAGCACCCCTGCCACCATCAGAAGTCAGAAAATATTATCCTGATAGATGCCTAAGTGGTTACACATGTGCAATTGACTTCTCTGTAAATCAGGTTTCTGCTAAAAAGAACTTAAATACCTGAGCAGAATTCCCTGTGATTGACCCCTAATTTTTTATGAATCCTAAAAGAAATAAAACCATACGGTACAACCTTGGTGTTATCTTTTTTATACTGTTTTGTCTTGTATAATACTTTGTTGAGTGATTTGTAAATCCCTCTCTGGGTGCAGTATATGCAGAAACTGCAACATAAAAAAAAACATTATATTATATTATATTACATTATACTATACAATACTTTACTATACAACAATCAGTTTCAACCGAGTGATCCGAATGGACAAAAGCATTCCACAAATGGTGATTATAGAGCATAACAGCACTGTGACATTTAATTATATGAATAACAGCATCACAGGTGCTCTAACAATCATTAATTACACTAAGTGTCAGTCGCCAGCATGGGTTAAAATTTCACTTTCAGCAAGAAAACACATCTGATAATATTATCATCTTAAACAAAGCTTTGTTTCCTTAGTTATTGCTTCGTTTTTGAATTGCCACTAAACATCTGTATTGTTTTTGGAGGAGCAAAGTAAGTAGTTAAATAAACAAAGAAATTATAATCTGTTGCTAATAAATGGTGTTAGTAGAACTGGTGTATTTAAAAAATATATCAGACTTAAGGTTATGCAGTTGTACTGAATATCAGCATGGCTGTGACATTCAGCATTCAGGCTGCGCCTTCATGCCCAATTATTTGATCCTCAAGCAAAACATGACTTAGTACTTGGTGGATAACCCATTGTTGGCAAGCACAGAGGTAAGACGTTTCTTGTCATTAGTTACCAGGTTTGTACACATCTCAGGAGGGATTTTGGTCCCTATTCTTTACAGATCTTCTCTAAATCCTTAAGGTTTCTTGTCTGTCGCTTGGCAACTCAAAGTTTCAGCTCTCTCCATGAATTTTCTATTGGATTAAGGACTGGAGAGTTTGACCTTAATGTGCTTCCTCTTGAGCCACTGCTTTGTTGCCTTTGCGGTATGTTTTGGGTCATTGTCATGCTAAAAGACCCATCCACAACCCATCTTCAGGATGTTCTCCTCTAAGATTTTACAATACATGGCCCTGTCCATTGGCCTCTCAATGCAGCAAAGTTGGCCTGTATCTTTAGCAGAGAAACAGCCACAAAGCATGATGTTTCCATCTTCATGCTTAACTGTAGGGATGGTGTTCTTAGGGTCATAGTCAGCATTTTTCATTCTTCAAACATGTCGAGTAGAGTTGATGCCAAAGAGCTCCATTTAGGTCTCATCTGACCACAGTACTTTCTCCCAATCCATCTCTGTTTATTGGAAAACTTTAGACAGGCCTGTACAGTACATGTGCCTTATTGAGGAGGGGGCAGCGCTGAAGGATTTCAATCCATGGCGGCAGATTGTGTTACAAATGGTTTGTTTAGTTACTGTGGTCCCGACTGCCTTGAGATCATTTACTAGCTCCTTGTCATTTTACACAAAATGAGCTGTTGTTAGGAGCACCTTCTTAAATTTAGTCTGTGTACCACATGAGCACATAACTAGTCCGTGGGAGCCAGAATTATTGTTGGTTGATCAAATACGTATGTTTATTCACTAAAATGCAAGTCAATTAATAACATTTTATAATAATTTTTTTCTGGATTTTTGATATTTTGATACAGTGGAACCTCGGATTGCAAGTAACCCGGTTTGCAAGCGTTCCGCAAGAAGAGAATTTTTTAAAAATACATTTTGACTTGATGAATGAGCAAGTCTTGATATACAGTACAAGTACCAAATATCATCGGGTATCATGTGGCACGCATTCGCTTCTTGTTTAGCGTAATCACAACTGAGCCAATGTTTTTCTCTCTCGCGCTGCAGAATTGTGGGTAATTGTCTACATGCTCGATCTTAGTGCCCGTGCGTCACTCGCATAGTCAACATCCGTGCGCGCGTGTATTGTTTACTATAACACTGTGACCACGTGTGCGCAAAGCATCTTTTTTTATTTTATGTGTGTGTGTGTGTGTGTGTGTGTGTGTGTGTGTGTGTGTGTGTGTGTGCTCGCGCGGGGGTGACTTCCCTCCTTCTCTCCTCTCTGTGGTCTGAGTCACTATAGCCACGATTCTTTTTAAAGGTAAAGTGCAGGTTAATGTTTTTTATTTTTACTTTATATTTTGTATTAATTATTTTTATATGAATATTTTGGGGTTGTGGAATGAATAGTCTTTATATTTTTATGTATTTTTATGGGGGAAATTCGATTTGATATACGGAGTGTTTTGATATACAAGCACGCTTCCGGAACAAATTACGCTCACAATCCAAGGTTCCATTGCATTTGATATTATGTCTTGATCCTAGGCCCTTCATTTGTTTGTAAGTGGGCAAACTTTTAAAAAAAAACAGGTGATCAAATAATTATTTTCCCAACTATGACCAAGTATTTTGGAAGTTTGACCTCATAATAACATTGAGCCTCAACAGCAGCTAGTCAGTTAGTTCAAATAATGCTAGCTTGCATGCATGCACACTAGCAAACACTGTTAAAAGTTTGATGTCTGGGATACTGTATGCGATTTGTGGGCGTCTGGGAGCTGTTATCAATATGCGGTAGGTTCCGGAACTTCCGGGGGTGGTGAGATGTCTGTCTAGCATTTTATAATTTATCTCAGCTACAAATTAGACATTTGACCAAGCAAATTTTAAAAGCAAAATTGTACATATTTATAATTTAGTGAGGATTACAAGTTTATTTCAAGTTCTCAGTAATATTCAGCTGAAACTATTACTATTAGCACCATAAGCAACATAGCTAACATAAAGTTAATATTATTTTAGAATGAGAATAAACTCTGTTACTGTTGTGCACAGGTTGATGCAGTCTCTGTGCAGTCTTGTACAGTATAATACACACATATACTGTACAGTGGTATGAAAAAGTGTTTTCCCCCTTACTGATTTCCTTTTTTTTTTTTGCATGTTTGTGACACTTTAATGTTTCAGATCATCATACTAATTTAAATATTAAACACATCATGCACTTTTTGAAGGTTTCTATTATTAAGGGAAAACAAAATCCAAAACTACATAGCCCTGTGTGAAAAAGTGTTTGCCCCCTAAACCTTTTTGGCCCACCCTTAGCAGCAACAACTGCAATCAAGCGTTTTCGATAACTGGCAGTGAGGCTGTTACAGCGCTGTGGAGGAATTTTCATGTCCAATCATCTTTGCGGAATTGTTGTAATTAAGCCACATTGAAGTGGTTTTCGAGCATGAACCGCCTTTTAAAAGGTCATGCCACAGCATTTCAATTGGATTCAGGTCATGACTTTGACTAGGCCACTCCAAATTTTTCATTTAGTTTTTCTTCAGTTGGGTTGGTAGGTTGCTTTTAACCTGCATTTTTAAACTGTAAATCATGTTAAATCATAGCAGCCTAACTGAATAATCAGTTGTAGAACAGTTAATTCTGATCAAGTAATTTAATTGGATGAGAGATGTTCCACGAGTGGTGATGGAAGGCATAACAGCAGTGGGACTTTTAAATTTACAGTGGTCTAATAATCATTAACCCCACACCAAGTGCACTAGTTGGTGTGTGGAACAAAGGATTCAGTTGTGACATAAAGAGAAACTTACAAGATGTACAGGACTGTTCACCACCCTGGTAAGAATGCGAAAAACACTTTCAATTTGTTAATTACACTAACTCTCAGTCCCTAACTGAAGAAGCCAAATAACTGATAAAATAAATAAACAAGGTGGCATCCTATCACAGTACCACGCTGGAATTCCCTGAGCTCCTGAGAGCTCCGACCCATTCTTTCACAAATATTTGTAGAAGCTGTCTGCATGCCAAGGTGCTTGATTTTATACACCTGTAACCATGGCAGTGATTGAAACACCTGAATTCAATGATTTGGATGGGTAAGTGAATACCTTTGGCAATATAGTGTATTTCTGTTCTACAGAATATTTATTTTAAATAATACTCAATTTTGCAATAAATTGCAAAGTGTGAGATATAGAATGCAGAGTTTAAGATCTCACGTAATGGGTGCACATCACGTTTTTTTGTGTGTTTTTTTGGGGGGGTATTGGCACTTTGGTAAAATATAACCTCAAATGTATCGTGTTGTTGCACATAGAACATTAGGCTTAAATTGATTTGCCCAAAGTCCCATTGCACAAAGAATCTTTTTTAGAACAACATACCCGGCTGACATTGCAGGTAATAATGCATATGGGAGCAGATGGGAAGAGAGGTAGTGTGTGTGTGTGTGTGTGTGTAATTGTGTGACCAGAAGACGGAAAGGAGATTAGTGAGAGCTAGGCTGACAAGCACATTCACCTCTGCCACTCATTGCTCCCTCTCACTAATAGATTACGAGCAGAAAGGACTCCAGAAGCTATGCCACCTGGGATGATAGGAGGTAAAATATAAGAAAAAAATTCAGATAGGAAGGGAGGACAGCTACGGAGATGGACATAAAGTAAAAAAAGCCATTGCTGAACAAGACAAAATGTGATGGTGATAAAATGTCCATCACCGCCCACTCCCCTTTTTATAATTGTGTGCACACATGTATAGTAGGGTCTGAAAAACTGACATGTCGACAGCTAAAACAATGATCAATAACTAATATAAACATTCAGAGGAATCCTCATTATTGTAATGTATATTTTGTAATTTAAATGTATTTTAATTAATTTTGAATAGCATTTACTCAATTTTTCCAAGTTGTTGTGATGCAATACAAGCATGATGAAAGCAAACTTTATGATGGCTGACTTAAGTCTAATGTGGGTTTTTATCAATTGTCATATAGAGTTTATGTAGTTGAATCAATTACTTCTTAGGTGAAGCATTGCAGATTAATTATGTCTTCTTTTTTGGGGGGGAGAAAGTCTTTTCAGATGGATGGGTGGTACAGATCAGTACCGATGACCCTGGGGGGCCCATACTAAGGCCTATGTTTGATAATGTCCAATTATTTAAATACATAAAGCTATCACTTACAAAGTATAATATATGCTTACATAAATTATTGTTCTTTTTAAAACGCATTTCAACTTCTCATTTAATAAGGTCACACTGTTATTGTGAAAATCATGTGGTTGAAACACTTGGCCAATCACATTACCAGTGACCGTGAGCACACATTCAGCAAAATGAAACTATATACAGTGAAACCTCGAATAGCGAGTAAGGCGGTTTGCGAGTGTTTCGCAAGAAGAGCAAAGATTTTTTTTATTATAACTTTTTTTTCTTCTTTTTTCCCGATTTTCTCCCTAATTTAGTCATGTCCAATTCCTCCCCTTCACTATAGGGCTCCCACATTAAGGCTACTACTACCACTCAGTCGGGAGGGCCGAAGACTATCACATGTTTCCTCCGAACCACATGATATTTTCGAACTGCTCATTCACGCACCATTGGGTTCACAGCCACCCCTGATTGGTTGTAGAGTTGTGATTAATTTTGGAGCACAAAGTACCTCTCATCCCGCCCCTCTGAGAGAGCTCGGCCAATCAGCTCTCTCTAGACCTCCGGCTGTGAG
>JAQMYG010000019.1:12675405-12689115 GCA_030014215.1 Clariallabes teugelsi | reverse complement strand
CGCTTCATCCGCGCTCACCGGACGCTACGAACGATAGAAAAACGCTCGATTTTAACGTCCGTGTGAACAAGGCCTAAAGGAAGCAAAATGGAATATTAATATATATTTTTTTTAAGTTGAGCGACTTTCAAAAAATCTGATCCTCAGTTGTGGCTGCTTACAATGTATTCTTACAGGGCTGAGGACAAAAAACATGTTAAATTGACAAGAACAAGATGTTAAAAAAAAAATAAATGGGAAAATAATTAATTCTTTATTCTCCCAAAATGAAATTCATCCCATTTCTATCCCTTTTTTTTTTTTTTTTACTCCATGGTCCTACTCAAAAAGTGGTAATGGGAACAGCTAATGTGAAACAAAACAAATCACTAAAATTGCTTTTTTTTTTTTTTTTTTTTTTTTTTTTTTTTTTTTACAGCCATAAACTAATCAACTACATGTTTTCAAAATTAACCCCTTAAGAACTGCGATAGAAGAATGCTGCCAAAGAGCATCTTTTTCCCCATGCTTTCATGTGAGTTTTTGAAGCATTTTCATATACTGTACCATACTTAAATGCAATGCTTACACACACACACCACCAAGGTTATATATGCAATAAATGCACAGTAACCTAGATAAAATATATTTTTTTCTAAATACAAAGATACCAGAAATGTCAACCTCAAACTTGTCAACGTAAAAAATATTTAAAATACCCAAAATGTATTTTGGTCATTCTTTATAAATTAGTTCATAATTTAATCTTAATTTTATAAACAGTGTGTTAGGAACTACAAACAGAATTCGTCATCATCCTCAGCGAATATTACTGGTAAAAGCATTTTTATTTTTTTTGGTTCTATACACTGTTGTTTACGTAGGTACGCAAGGTTTCATTTATGTGTGTGCTTTCATAAGAGTAAGTGTGTGTGTGAGACAAAAGAACCGAGAGTGAGTAAGACTGCAATAAAAAAAAAAGAAAAGAATAAAACGAAATGGACTAATAGCACCAAAAGAAACATAGCACCAAATAAAGCACAAGAAGTCAAATGTCACGTGCTGGTGACATCACCACACGCAACACACGCAGTAGGCACACACAACATGTATACCTATGGCATGTATGCATTTATCGAATCTACAGAAATGTGTGAAAGGACGCAGAATTAAGGGGACATAAATTGGGGAGGGAAAATTTTATGCCATTTGCGCACATGCATTGCGAAGAGAAACAATGTCACGGGAGCACGTTGGAGGTTTGGCTATAATTCTGTTGGCACGTAAAAGATCCCGTCGGTTTTGAAGGGTTAAGCCACGTGAGTTGCTTTTCCAGTCCTTTCGTAAGAATTTTTGGTCACAAATTGTAAGTTAAATACCCCTGGATTAGAGGTTTGAGAATGCATTACTTTCACCATTATTTGGAAATTCTTACATTTTTCCAATGCTGTTAGACCCAGAAAACAATCACCAAAAGCAGCAATTTTCACTGTGGAAGGTAAAGTGAGGGAATGTAAACTTCATGAACACATGAAAATGTTTATTCGGATCCATTTGCAATGGTAAGATAAAATTTTGTAAAGACTGCAACCTTCTTATAATCCATAACGCTATGGTGCTTTTTATAGAGCAAAGAGAGACGATCGTTCAAGCACAAGGATCAGGCAGATCAGACTGCAGGAGAAGGTTGGAGTCTGTTTTAATAAAGACAGCACATGTTGTGTCCTCACGGAGACAGGCATGACTCCTTCATGCTTATTAATGAGCGACTGCTCCCAGGTGATCAGGGCGCAGAGAGAAGCCTGCAGAAACGCTCAGGCAGGAATAATAACACCCTTCATAAATCCACAAGATAATAAGATCCTCTCCCCTGAGACGAGCATTTGCGACCTCCGACCTCGGCAGATTTCTTCATCATGGACGGGCCACAGGGGCGCAGAGCGGAGACCTAGACAATTCCGTCTCTCCTCGAATTACTTCAGAGACTTTCTGAACGACAGAGTATGCACACCGGCCAGTCGGTTAGGATTTAATTATTTAATAATCAACAATCCAGGACAATTTTATGTTGATGCTGTCGGCTTTTAAGTATTTTGTATGCAGAATATAACAAAAAGGAAACAATAAGAAAGAGACAAGAAGACGGTTAGATCCCTGTGCACAGCCCGAAGAAACCCTAAGAATGAAGAAAGCGTAAAACAATTACAGTAACTTAGAAGGTGCATCCAATAATGGACGAACGAAGAAAAAACATTAATCATATAGTGTAGTCTCCAATCTGACGGTCAAGTGGGGTCAATAGAAAGAAATTGTGCAGTGAAGACCTAGTGTCAATTAGATTTTTTTTTTTCTTCAAGGAAAGAAAACAACAAAAAAAAGAACATTCAGCAACAGTGAAGGTCAATAAGGGCAGTTCCAATAAAGAAAAGCCAGTTAGAAACACTTTGACCTTGATAAATTTACCACAATTATAAACTTTTTTTGGTTCACAAGATTCCAATAACTGTGAAGCAAACAAAAGGATTTCTCAATTAAAGCTTTATCGTTATTACCAGTGTTCAAAAATAAATGCTGTTCGCTTTTTTTGTGGAATTGAAATTTATTTAAATTAAATAAGTTAATACACTGTAGAAAAAGATGTAGCCAAGCAAGCACAATTATTAGAAAGTTATAATAGCCAAAATACATTATGACCAGTTATCCATTAATCTGTTCAGTCCTGCTTTATACTCGGGGTTCTGTTCATCTGGGAGCTATTACCACATAAAAAAGTGATAGAATGATATAGAAGAGTGTGTATATGTGTGTATGTGTGTGAGTGTGTGTGCAGGAGCACTTATTAATAATAGCAGCACAAACACCCCTCTGACTGCCTAAGGGCTACAACCCCATTCCCTCATGTTCCTGCTTTCATTTTAACTGTACATGAGCTGCATTCAGTTAAATCCTTATACTGTTCTTCAAAGAGTTGCGGGGGGAAAAAAAGATCCATAGAACAACTCAGATATAGGACATTTCTAAGTTAAAGTTATAACAATGCTGGCACATTTCCCACTGCAGGTTATCACCACCCTGGAAAAGAACACAAGCAGGAAAAATGAAAAAAAAAAAAAAAAACATGATATCTCCCAATAGATATTCTAGGAGATTTGTATGTATCTAAGGTGCTGTGCACAGATTGTCTGAACAGGACAGTCTAGACCTCTGTTTTCGAAGAGCAAGCAGTCATGTTTTGAAAAGTTTCGTTTTCTTTTCTGTTCCTGAATGTATTTCTTTTGCAATGACATGTCTTGCTTTTTGAATTCACCTTCCTGCCCTTATGTTTGATTATATACACTACAGTGTGATCTTCAGAAGTAGCTCCCAGGCTTGCTGAAGGACTATTTTGGCTCTTATTTTCAGTCCAGTGCCTGTAACTGACCAGTTTTGCAGCAGTGATTTTTGTTTGTTGTTAACCACACACTGAAATATTAATCATTAAAGCATGAAAAAGGCTGATTATTAGTGTACTGGTGATGCTGAATGCTGAGTGGTTGGAACTGACGAGAGGAGAAATGAGGTTGATTATTTAGGGCCCAAGCACTACTACCTCTTGTCTTTCTAGGGATTATTTTTCTTCCACCCTTTTAGGCTTTTTGGGTGTCATAACATGCTCGAAAACTCATGAAACTTGCCAGCCAGGTTGGAATCTGCTGCCATTAGGAAGCCGGAGAGTCTCGTGGCCCGGGGTCCTCAGGGGCCCCCAAACGAGATTTTGCTGCACAGCTCATACACACAAGCATGTAGGCACACAACACTCGGTACACATTTAGAGCTCAAAAACTTTCTCACTGCATGTCCTGGGCTCAACTCGACAGGAGGCTGGTTATTTTGGGTCGTTCCCAAAAATGCACACGATGGATTTTGATATACTCCTCCTAGGGAATTTATACGATCGCTACCAAACCGGGCCGATGTGATCTAAAGGCATTGAGGATGCAAAATTGTGGAGGGATTTTTGATATCTCAAATGGGTCAGCTGTGATAATGCCTTAAACTTATGCTGAAAAATTATTAATAACTTTCTGTGTGGTGTTATATTGAGTGACGTTATATTCAGACACGTTCAGTGACATCACACTGTGTAACATCATAGTGTGATGCTTTTTTTCCAGCATCTGTGGCCTATTCTACACACATACACATCACAAATGTTAACACACAAACACATCTCACACACACACACACAAACAAACACACACACACACACACACACACCTTACAAATGTTTGAAAGTGATTTATTAACTTCTTGTTTACTTAAATAACTAAATCTACAGTATACATGTTTTTGATTTGTTCTTTTGTTAATGTGTCATTTTTTTACGAACTTGTCAGTAATGATGCATTAATAGATTTAACTCAGAAACTGCTCATATTTACGAGACAAATGAGATCAGCATGTTTTATCTCATGTTTAGTCACAACAAGCTGGATTTTTCAGTTCAGAAGTGAACAGTCAAATCCGCTTATAACAATAATAACTCCTAAATAATTAGGAGTTTAGTTATTTTATAATGAATTATTAAATAAATTATTATATTTGTAACTATTTAAAAATATACAATGTGGCTACAGCACTTTGAGAACCACTGTCTTAAGGAATCCAAAACCACTCGTCGTTCACATCTCACAGTCCCGTAAAGCAATAATGCACACTTAATAGATAATAAGCTTTTTTTTTTTTTTTCAAAAGAATGCTTTAATTAACCTTAAAGGGTTACAGAATTGTTCTAAATACAGCATTAAAATTAGCACAAAGCCTTCTGAAAGCGCTGTTACTGTAGCTTGTGCAGCAAGATAAGAGAGCGAGTGAAGGATTGAGATGCAGCTCCATGGTGATAACGCATCAGCTAAAATTACAGCAAAAGACTGCATGTGAAATGAATGTTGAGATAAAAATTTTGCAATCAGCAGGAAAAAAAAAAAGCAAAATATCTACTACTGCAGCTAATGTTTTTTAACATTAGTTTTGTTCATTACAGAGCATTCGCTAATAATATTCGAAGGCTGGTTTGGCAGACGACAGATGAGTAGGTTGCTGCTTCAGCTGGGGAGAGACCAAGATCAGGAGTCTGAGGAGATCACGGGCATGGGTTCATTCAAAAGAGACAGTTAAATATTGGATATTAATTTTAATATATATATATATATAAAAATAAAAAAAAACACCTGTCAGCTGTCAGTTTGGGTGCACCTGTGCTCATGACAGCCTCAGATTCTTGTTCTTGGCTGATAGCCTGATGTCAAACTAATGTGGTCTCCTGCTGCTGTAGCCCATTCACCTCAAAGTATGATGTGTTGTGCATTATCCAGCTGCACGATTTCATGTATTGAGCAACTTCCAACCTGGCTATTTAGATAGCGATTATACAGGTGTTCCTATTAAAGTGGATGGTGTGCGTATGTCCTCAATATAAATCATGCACACAATGATTCCCCTTTATGCTCATAATCACAAAAAGGTTTTTAGCTTTTTAATTAAAATAGGCTGAACTACATATTTACAGCAAATTTTGTTAAGTTGCAGCAAAGTTGCACATTTTCCATATCCGTAACTGCTATCAAAGATGTGAGATTTAATCAATTGTGATTTAATCAACCTTTTTTTGGTCAGTTCCACAGCAGAAAATAGAAACTGCTCGCATCTTCCACCAATACTCGCATTTTGCAAGAGCATCTCTTCTCAATGTTACCAAGTATTTTCAATGGAAAGTGGCTAAAGCCTGGTCAAAAAAATATTAATAATAAAAATCACTAGACATCATGCACTAATTCGCATTCTGATTGCATCAACATGAAGCATCTGCACAGCAACCAGCAGCAGACAGAGAAGGTGGTGTTCATACAGGAACCCAAATCAGGTCATATCAGCCTGTCTGCTGGTGAACCCAGGGCAGAGCCTGGTGCCATATTGGTACACTGACAATGAACAGTTGCTTTTAGCTGTTCTTTAATGTCCAGTGTTTAAACAGTGAAATAAATGTGTTCAACCCAGCAATAATTTTGTCGTAAATCTCTCGCGTAAAATGTACTTTAATATAGAAGACCGCAGTTATTAGTTGTTTACTGGATTAAATAATGATATATTCAATGTAATTAATGATATAACACATACCTAACTGCATTTATTAATATTGTTGTATAATATTATTTTATATTGTATTACATTACTTTTGATTCACATGAAAAAAAAAAAGTCAAGTTAAATACAGCGAAGAAAAACAGAAGGAGCTCCCCAAGCAAACAGGGATTTGCGGTTGGTCCTGGAGAGCTCAGGCAAGCGTATGCACAGCTCAATCGTGTCTCTGCCAGCGGCACTGCTTTTGGCTAAATGCACCACTCCTCTCCCTCGCTCACTGACTGGAGTAGAAGCCGAGAGGGGCATTCTTACATCAGGCAACCACGCGGGCAGTCATGGACTCTCCTCTAGAGAAAGTAGCTAAACTCGATTTGTTGTTAGTCACTAAAGGGATCTCAAAAGTCATTAAATCTAGCAACAAAGTCACTAAGTCGGCAATAATGTTTCTTCTTCTTTTAAGTTTAGAGGTGATTTGTGCATTCCCCCCACCTCCTAAACTGGAGTGTGGAACAGAAGATTGGCAAGAAGAAAAAAAGATTCACTTTGCATGGAACCTGACATTTTAACAACCCACAACCTGCCTACGAAACTGACAGAAATAAAACTATGGAATGTCACTTAGAATTATGTAGTAAAGTATTAAAAAAAACAACAACACTTTTTTAGATTCTTCCAAGTAGCATCCGTTTGCATTGGTGGCAGCTTTGTGCACTCATGAAATTCTCTCAACCAGCTTCTGTCACCAAGAAACTGTCACTAAGGTAAACGGTGGCTACTTTCAAGGTAAAGGGTGCGTTCAAGACACTAAAATATGAAAGTTTTTTTTGTCATTTTTATGTATTCAGTATTGTTCTACCATGTAAAAAATTGTTAAAATAAAGAAAAACACTTAAATGAATAGGCGCAACCAAACGTTTGACTCATTTATTTCATAAATTACCCACGTGCATAAATGTGGCATCATCACACTTTTCCTTTTCGTAACTTTTTGCATCAGACAGGTATTTAAGGGACTAAAGTCCAGACTACCTGTGCAACTTCAAATAAAGGAAAAATGTCTTTATGCTTATACAGCATTTGTTTTATTACAAAAAAATTTTTAATAAAAAATTTTTTTTTTTTACTACTTTATACAGCCTTTCAGCCTTTTCAATTTACTCTCCCTCTCTTTCTCAGAGCAGTCTTCCTTTCTGTCTTTGTCTCTCAGAAATCATGCTTTTTTAAAATTTTGAATCGTCAGTCCCCTTTGCTTTAGCATCTCTAACCCTTGCCTTGATCCAACTGGCTCACTAATGAGGTTGCTATGGCGACTTGCCGACAGGTGTACTCACACTCAGTTGCACCCCGGTGCCCCTGAAAGACTCCCTCTCATTTTTAAAGCTACTGAAGTGAAAAGCACAGGCCCTCTCCCCTTGCTCTCTCTCTGCACGTTCTGCTTTATATTTCACATGTGGCTATACAAGTGTGTGGCAACACAGCATGGTGCATTGTATCTTACATGCATCGGGGAGATAGAAAAGGAAACATTTATTCGACGGCATGTAAAAACCAAATTATAAAATAAAATAACCATGATTACTTCAGGAAATGTGTGTTTAGAAGCACCTCTGCACTCAGGGTTTGAATAATACGTCCAGGAATAATGTAGTAATAAAATAATGTTTTTATGAAGAACAAAAGTATGTGATTTAACACAGAAATGGATAGGGAATATAAATGCCTTGATGAGAAAGAATATGAGAAAAGTAACTAACAGAGAAAGTAACGGGAATTGGCCATTGCAACAAATAATTCAGAAGGCGTTCATTAATTTTCTATAACAGCAGCATGTTTTATTTAAACGCGCCCAATTTAGTACATTTTTTATTACTTTGATGATAAAAACAAATTTACTTGTATGCAATGAAAAATTTGTTGACACAGAATTTCAGTGCCGACACGTTGTACTATAAAACCCTGTAAAACTACATGTACATTGGTAAATACAGTGCACTGCAGGAAGTGCTGGCGGCTGTGTTGCTTCAATGTCTGCCTTTGTTTGCCATGACTGCATTCTGTACTAATGAAGGAGAATCTACATTATGAATGATGGCAAAATGGAGAGAGAGTCAGGGTGACAAATAAGCAAGAAAAAGCATGACATTTTAAAACGTACGGGAGCCTCCTACCAAAAATAAACCAATGACACAAGTTAAATGGAGATTCTGTGAAGCGGAATTATCAGGTCAAGCGCACCCTGGAGCCATGATGTCTAATGTTACTCCGGATGGGTAATCTTAGTACCTTAATATTTGTTAGTTTACATGTTGGAAAGCAATGTGTCATGGATGATGCTTGATAAGCAAATGCTATTTCAGTTGTTAGCTAATGCTTTAAGTGCAATAATAAATCAGTGAATTACACAAATAGGCTACACGGTCTCGTCTGCTTTTCTATTTTTTTTGCTCCTGTTAACACTATCGTTAAACCTATCGTTAAACCACCTCCACTTAACGTTGGTTAGTTAGTCTGTGGGTTGGAGCATATCAGTAATTCACTTAATCAGTTAAATGGTTTAATAGACATTAGGAAGGTGACATACAGAGGTATGCAAACTTGAGCAAGTGAGGGTTAAACATACGTTAGAGAGCTGAACAGGAGCCTTCAAGATGCAAAGAGGGAGGGCATAATGAGTATGGTAGGTCCTCCACATAATTTACAACTAATAATAATAATAATAATAATAATAAAATTTATTAAATATGAATTTAAATAACATTCGTAAGGTCAAAACTTTTTTTAATATTGATAAGGTAAAACTTTCTATAACCAGACATATATAAGACATTTCTATTAACACAAGACACTCAAGTGTCTGTGTAACTTTTTTACAAGATTGTTTTTAAAGGATTGAGTAATCAGGACAGTGGACTTTCCAGGTTTTTTATTCATTTATTAATATTATTATTAGACTGCTAGATTGTTTAAATATTTAGCTTAATATTTTGAACATCCTTTGTGGCAACGACACTAATCAACTAGTCTAGGTTAACTATTCAGACCTCTGGTTATGTCTGTCTCGCATGTAGAGGCTGAACCATTTGAGTTTGGAGGATTTCATAAATGTGCACATTTAAAAAAATAAATAAAACATAAATAAATACAAATAGTAAAGTCCTTTACATTTACAGCACTAACACTCCCATTTGACTGTGGTCTCACTTTTAAACTGGTTTGTTCGATTGCTAAACAGCAGCAGCCCGTTATCGGAATAAAAGGTCACCATAAAAGTTCTGACATGGTCATCCGTTTAATCACCGGCCAGTGTTCACTAAAGCTCACTAGTACACATCCATTTTATCTCTCTCTCTATCCCTTCTACTACATCTCTACCTCCTTCACACATGTGCCCTTTTCACCGTTTTCTTTCCCTGTCTCTTCTTTTCTCTCTCGCTCATGCGCTCTCTCTCTCTCTCTCTCTCTCTCTCTCAGTACTGTATTAGTATAATTTCCTCACCTCATGACTGAATGTTGTGACTGTCCACATACAGAACTCATACATCCATTAAAAGTCTGCATGTGTGTGCGCACATGTGGTCTACCCTCATATTCTATATGTATTGCACGAAAAATGCTTGTTCGTAATTTTAAGTAAAAAAGCATGTTTAAGAATGTGTGTATAAGCAAAACTAAAGCGTAGGAATGCACTTGAAAATAGGTCTGCAAACTATATACTAAATACTGTGTATTGTATTGCTTTTACAATATTATTTCACATTTGTTGCAAAAAAAACAACATATAAGCACACTTCCCCATAGAAATGTTTAAAGCACGGCTTAAAAGTTTTTTTTTTTTTTTTTGGAAAATGTGTGCATAATGGAGACAGAGAGAGAGAGAGAGAGAGAGAGAGAGAGAGAGAGAGAGAGAGAGAGAGATGAATGTACATATACAGCAGTAGAGAGCTTGTAGAGGAAATGCATTGTTTTGCATATGCTTTACAAATCAAATTTACTTGCTTATGTAAAACAGTGTTAGAATGTTGGTTTCTAAATCCCATTCTAGTCCCTACTTAGCTCTCCTCATCACAGCTACCAACTAGGAAGTGTCGGACTGTTTTCTCTCTCTTTTTATTATTATTATTATTATTATTTACATTTTGTTTAATTTTTTTAAATATTCTGTGTCACTCTCACAAGCCCTCTCTCTTTCTTTCTATATGTCTCTCCTCTTGCTCTCTCTATTATTATTATTATTATAAATATTATTATCATTATTATACTGAATGTGTAATTTCACATAAAATTTAATTCAATTTTCATTATTTTAGTTAATTTAGATGTAGAAAACATCTATATTTACAATGCACATACAGTATAGTATATAAATATAGAGTACTTTGCTATATAATTCACAGTATTATATCACAGTGCTCTAGCGTCATTAAAAATCATTAAACACAAATCTAAAATCACTCTATACTGTACACGCTTCTAGCCCATTCCAGGACACTTTGGGCACGAGGCATGGTACGCCCTGGACAGAGTGCCAGTCCATCGCACTGCACACAGGCATGCACACTCTCACAAATGTCAGTCAGTCTACTCTACTTGGGAGGAAACCAGAGTATTCAGAGGAAACCCAACAAACATGGGGAGAACATGCAAACTCCATAGACCTGAAGCCAGAATAGAACCCTAGACCCTGGAGGTGTGAGGCCACAGTGCAAAGCACTACTCCACCATGCTGTCCAAATCGAACCGATTAAACGAATATGTTCCATATAACTCCTGATTTACTGATATGGTCTTATATAGCTTGACATAAACCGGTTCATGGTATCATGACATCATACTTCTGGCCCGAAAGATGTATTTTTTTTTGTATTTTTAAGTTGAAACAGCTTTACATGCTTAAGCAACTGATGTTGATTTTAATTGTGGGAACTGACTCTTTCGCCAAAAAAATGGAAAGTGGCCAACATTTCCAGAATCTGGACTTTGCTTGATGAAAGCTACTTAGTGACTCTCCGACCACCACCACCACCACCACCACCCCTCCCTCTCTCCTCTTTCACTTAATTTAGCTTTCTTTTATTGTAGTTTGGTCAAGTTTGACTAAAGACTAATGTGACAGAATTATGACAAAAGGCCCCAAAGCAATCTGTTATAGCAAGATGCAAAATCTTAACAGAAATCCTGAATATTTCAAGTGACCTTGATATTTATTGTTAATGAACTTCTCATTAACTTCACTGTACTTCTGTTCTCCTCTCCTCTCCTGCCTCATGCCTCTCCTCTCCTGCCTCACAGGTGGGTAGGTGTGTAAGAGAGACCTCAAAAAGAAAGAAAGAGCAGTCGCTTTCCTCCCACCATCGGCTTCCTTGGTTCTCAGATCGTTATCTGCTAATCAGTAAATGAAGGCGCTTTTGGCCTCAAGCAGCCTCCCACAATGCAGCTGAAAGGAGCTCATTAGTGCGCCTCGTGTTCAGGTCTGGATCACCCACGCTGGCCTAAGATCATGGCACTGTAGGGGACAGACGCTGGTCTGGATTAAAGATCAGTATGGAATGGTCATCAAGGTACATGCATGTCCATGCATCTTTGCCCCTTTATGTTCTTTTGTCTCCAACTAAAGCCGTTAGATATTTATTTAGCATCCGAGTGATTAATGCGGTTATGAATAAATAAATGATTTTCTCTCAGTCAAATTTTGCCTTTGTTAATTTATTTGTGAGTGTGTGTACATGCACTAGGACTGTAAAAGTTCAAAAATGCTTTTAAATTCAAAAACATTTAATTATCCTGTATTACTGCATCATACAAAAAAAAAAAAAGCCTTGCATAGCCAAAACCATAGAAAGTCAAAGAATTGTTTCACATTTTTATATACTGTATTTCAAGATCCATCTGTCGACAAGACCCTCCCCCCTAAAGCGTGCTGTGTACACCATATGTCATTACAGCGAAAAAAAAATATAATACCAGAAGTTGGTTACACATCGCCTGTAGCTGCGAGTTGCTAGCATTGCCCAAGTCTGTTTTTATTTGTTTTTGTTGTTGCTTTATTAATCACCCAAGATGAGGAATGCTTGCGAAACTAAATTCAGGACAATAAATAAACCTAACCAGTTATTAGCTAAAACCAGGCTTAGAAAACTGAAATAAAAAAGTGCTCTATAAATAGCAGAAGAGGTACGTAATGAATTCTTGTAAAGCGAAGTCACCAAGATGAACAACATTCTATTTATTTATTCAAACCCCTCGTGCTTTGCTCGTGCAGATATTGACAGTTTTATCTGTTTGGCCTGGACAGACATAGGAAACTAAAATGTGCTGCTCCATGTTCAGACACTAACGGCTATTAAAGCAGTACAAGATACAACAGTTTGTTTAGCCTAAAGTCCCTGCTGGAGATTGTGCTTTATACACGTAATAGAATTTTGGGACATGCTTTTTCATCTTTACACAGGACATGTCAAATGTTTGGACAGATCTACTCATTCAAGGTTTTTTTTTTTTTTTTTTTTACATTTTCTACAAGACTGATGGCATCAAAGCATTCTTTCAGCTTCATGATGAAGTCACCTGGAATGATTTTTAAGGAGTTTTCATGTACGTTGAGTACTTTTTGACTGATAAGACTGCACAAAACTGTCAACAGGGTAAACAGTGGTTATTTGAAAAATCTACAATATGAATCATATATTATTTTAAAACTATATTAAAAACAATCATATAGTAACACATGACTTCGTATGCATTATTTAATGGTTATGATGTCATTAGGAATGTAAAGAACTATGCAAAAGTCTTTAACACTCCTCATTTATTCATATTAAATTGAATTACTTGAAGTAGATTAAAAAACTTTTTTAATGTAAACAAATGTTTTACTGTTACAGGCTTCAAAGTACCTTAAGATACAACTTTGGTTGTTTTTCCGCTCTCATCTGTTCCTACCATTCAGCATCACCAGTATACTAATCATCAGGACCTGTTTCTCACTGGTTCATGCATTAGATTAGATGCTTTTTATGCTTGAATGATCCATATGTTACTGTATGGCTTAACAAACAAACAAAAAAAATAACAGGCCAGAATGAGAGCCAAAAACTTGCGAAGAATGAGAGCCAAAAAAGAAAAAGAAAAAAAAGTCCTTCAGGAAGGCTGCACAATGATTCCTCAAGACTACATTAAAATATAAAGTCTTTCTCTTTAGGAACAAAACAGAACAAATGAGGGGTGACTCAATACTTTTGCACAGTACTGTTAACAAGAATGTAAACAAGAATAATAATAATAAGACATATTAGGTGACAAAAAAGCAAAAACATATAATTTAAACAATTAAAGAAATATATAGGGTGGATATATAGTGTGGAAGCAGCCAGGTTCTCGGATTTCTCTACCACTTTCTCATTTTCTTGCCTAGAGCACTTTTTTCTTAAAGAACCCTTTGAAGTTAACACATGTAGGGTGCACAGACTAATTAACCCATGTAGAGACAAGGGTATACACTGACAGACTGTAAAAGATATGCACAAGAATAAAAGCACACGCACACACACACACACACACACACACACACACACACACACACACACACACACACACACCCAAACAAACACATAT
>JAQMYG010000019.1:12658402-12675305 GCA_030014215.1 Clariallabes teugelsi | reverse complement strand
CACTCAGACTTATAATGCTGTTACTTAGTGCGTGCGTGTGTGTGTGTATACTTCAGCTATAGATGGTTGACATTAGAAACAATAACCATCAGCTCTACTTTATTTATCATACACAGAGTTTCTCAGAGTTTCACCAGTTAGTTAAATTCGTAGTTGAACTCCAGTTCACATTTCACATCAACTCCATATTCCACTGTACTACTGGAGCTCAGGACTTTCTGTTGCACTGGTTTAGTCTCAGTGCTCGGTGTGGCTTATTAATTAATTCCTTAATACATATTTAATGACGTTTAGTTGTAATGATCTGATGTGTACGTCGTGGTCACACCGAGGTCGTTTCGGTTGCTGTAGTCTGAAGCGCTCTGTGACTCACCACACTGGTTTTTACACTGGTGTGTGTGTGTGTTTTATTTTTAAACACTGGAGTAAAAACATTTTTACTACTGTGATCCTTAAATTCGCCGAGAGTGAGGTTGCAGACTGTTACACGCCCACGGCGTCCATATTGATCACACAGAGAGCGTTAACAAAGAGACGCCCAGCTTGTCTTCTGCATTATTCCTACAGCGAGACATCTACAGCGGAGGTTTGTGTGCCTGAACATCACAGCACTGGTGCGGACCGTAGTGTAAAGTATTGCAGAATTATACATCAGCTGTTGCTGAAATCGTCCTGTCCACCTAAATTAACAGAAGCTAACTAGATAACTAAGACACCTAATTAGCTGACAAACTAAGACAAACCAAATTGTGTCTATAAATTAACAAAACTATTCTACTTGTATTGTGAGCATAATTTGCTCCAGAAGCGTGCTTGGATATCAAAGAGAATTTCCCCTCTCCACTTTCTCTCAAACACACACACACACACACACACACACACACTGGGGCGCGTGCACACACACACACACACACACACACACACACGCAAACAATCACATATGGTAGAAGCCTTCCATATACAGGAGCCTGGTGTATTATGCTGGTAACTTCTTTGCAATAAGCTGAGTCTTACAACATAAACAAAGCTACGATAAGGGCAAAGCGAGTTATCAGGACATGCTAAGCCGGGAGAAAGGAATGTGTGGATGAGAGAGAAAGGGGGGTTTATTTACCAGCATCCCAAAATTGTATCCAGGCCTTAAAGCACTGCCCTTTGCATTGGGGTCATTAATCATTAAAAGTTTGTGAGAATAAGAATCGTCAGGAAAAGTGTTCATTAAAAAGGAAAAAAAAAAGACTGATTCATACAATTTTTTTGGTCAAATTAAGCAAATATCTCCTTAAGGTCTGCTAGCTGTGAAAACAAAAAGGAAAAAAAAAAAATTCATACACAACCCCTGGCTCCCCTGATAAATTGGGAACAAAGAAAGTGGTTCAGACCGTCCCACATAACACTGATACAGTAACAGGGCCATTCAAGCTCCTGCTTTATCTTCGTCATTCTACAGTATGTATCTTATCCTTCCATACTGCCTATCCACTGCAGGACACACACACACACACACACACACACGTCTGACAAAATCATCATCATTAATATATTTTGTCTCCTCATAGCATTTAATACATGCCCAGGCATATATACTGTATATACACACACACACACACATACACTTTCACACACTCACACACGCTAGACATTCACGCTTCAATGGCATCAATAGCCTCCCTGGGTGTGAGTTATAGATGACTGCCTCTAAATACACAGCACGGAAAGAATTCAGCCCTGCTGGCATTATAGAAAGGGTCTCGCTTTATCACTCACTTTGAGAACCTTCTCACTCCGTGGTCCATTTTACGAATCTGAATCATAGAAAAACTGAGATTTTGGTTTTCTATTTCAATAGAAAAAGCAGACAAGAAAAATAAAAACATTTGCTGAAAAGAGTGTGGGAGATGGAAGAGGGCTAGAAATAAATGTCAATTTTTTGAGTCGCACGACAAGAAAAATAGGTTCCACTGTTTGCACGTACACATGGGAATCACATAATTCTCATTTAAACATGAAGATTACATCAGTGACCAACAATGCATTAATACTTAAATAATAAGCAAACAAACTAAAAACATCAATGTGGACATCAATCTTTTTATCTTTTAAGCAGAATGCATAATTTATTATTACGTACTTCAAGCTGCTGATTAAATGACTATAAACTTTGATTTATTATATTTATATTTCTATATATATATATTTATATTTCTCTTGATCTAATAATATTACTTGCTTCAAAGGAATCTGTTAGAGTTCACAGAGACTAAAGTTTCTCCGTTTTGGAAATTTTTAGAAAGAAACGGAATTACAAAGAGAATCGCCATGGTTCTTTTGTCTCCAAAAAATGGTTTTCCATTTTAATGAAGTTTTTTATTCTGTTCAAATGTTTCAAAACGGTTTCTACGGCTTTTCTGAAATAAGATTAGCACATCAACCTGAACTATTCATGAACAGCAAACTACATTATCATTTCAAAATCGCCAGAAACATCCGGAAAGCATTTTCAGTATCTCGAAACAAACAGTAAAATCTGTCCTGCAATATTTTTGGACAGGAATACACAAGGAATAAAAGCTTTAATTAAGATAATAAAAAATGCATTAGCATTTATCCTCAGAGTAGGAAAAAAAAAAAAAAAAGATCTTGCTCTTTATTCTCCTTATAAAAAAACGGTCTACCAGACAGTCATTTCAAACTATTGTGCTTTACTCGTCTGTAACAAATGATCAGGATTTGTTAGTGATTAATGCGGTAAGTGGTAAAGAGGTGGAATGAACTGTTATCTATTTATTTACCTGCAGCAATCACTGCCATGCCATCTGTCAGTGTTTTTCCCCCACTGGGAGGTGTCGATTAGAATAGAGTGTGAGAAGCTTCTAGAAGGCTTTGGACTCTGTCATATCCAGTACAATCTTTTTTTTTTTTTTTTTTATCCCAAAGGAAATCTATAGCTGCATAAATATGACTTCTACCAAACGCACTAACACACACCAATCATAATTATTCACAAAGCCTCTACTGCAACCATCCATCATTCTAAGCTCATAGAAATCCCTAAAAAAAACTGACAAAACCACAGACAGCTGATCCACTGTGATGTTAATTTGATGTACGTTATGTCTTTTGTATTGGATGTTAAACTGATGCAAGTCTTTTTTTTACCCTTTTGCCAATATTTGACAGCAATAAACCGACCCAGTTGGAGCTATAAATCAAGTTTATTAAATTTGATCAAATTCAATTTACCACACACACAGTTTTGTTCCACTCTCACACATTCCTCCTTGCTCCAACATGCTCCCTTCAACACTGACTAACCCTTGCCATAGTAAAGCTGAACTCTGTCATCATTTTGTTTTTATGTGCATTGCTGTGCCATTGTGTTAAAACGTCCTTTTGCAGCATAACACAATCACTACAGAATTAACACAATCACTACAGAATATCTTTTTTTTTAATATACACTGAGACTCAATATTGAGCCTGCATGGATCAGTCTGACCATAAAAAGTAGCAAGATATAATTCCTACAAATATTATAGGCTTTCTAGGCTTGTTCTGCAAAAAAAATTATGATAATGTTAGGTAAAAAAAAAAAAAAAAAAAGGTTAAGTGTTTTGTATATGCATGTACACTGCCTGACCAAAAGTTACCATTACCAAAGGGTCAAATTATTATTAAGCAAAGAAAACAACTAAGGAGATTTGAAGTTATTGGAACTGGGTTAAGAACCATTCAATGTATTATCAAAACCTGGAAGGATAATGCTGAACTGTAAACTTTGTGGAAGGAATTTGGTTGGGGAAGATCTCTTATACACTTGGTGAAATTTCATGGTAAAAGATCAACAGCAAAACCCATAGCTATGTTTAATAGTGAAAGTTAGAGCACACACACAATGTGATGAGAACTCAGGATCTGGACTAAACAGCTGTGTGACCGTAATAAAGCCATTTCATAGAGAAGAATCAGAAAAAAAAGTCTTCAACTTATGCATAAGGATAAGAAAACTGCATAAGGATTGGACTTTGGAGTAATGGAAAAAGGTCATCTAGTCTGATGAGTTCAGACTGACCCTATTCCAGTGTGATGGGTGCGTCAGGGTAAGAAGGTAAGTGCATGAAGCGATCCTGCATAATAGCAACTGTACAAGTATCTGGAGGCAGCGTTATGATCTGGGGTTGCATTAGTTGGTCAGGTCTAGGCATAGCATCATTATGTGGCAATAAAATGAAGTCAGCTGATGACCTGAATATACTGAATGTCCTGAAAGTTTTTCTTCATTGATGGCAAGCAATTTGTTTACAAGAGACATGAGATTCGCATGCTGTTTGTGGGAAGCTGTTATATTTACCTTGTTCGCTCCCTCCTAATATATTATATCCTTAGAGGATCACTGACTTATATGTGATTGGTCGATACACAATCATACAGTGCATACCTGTACTATAATATGGCTGACATTAAGTACCAAAGTAAAACTAACTGGTAGACGAGGAGGCTGATGATGCTGTGAACTGAAATTTTTGTATTGTTTATCATTTTAAATGATTTTTCCTTAATCTAATTTAGTGCCACTAATTTCACTATAAAATCATTTTTCATTTAATTTTTTTATTATTATATCAACCAACATATTATTAATACTAAATTGCATAGTTAAATGACCACAAACACAACTGCAGGTTTATTTATCCATCGTAGAAAAACTTATTGTAGTTATAAAATTCTTATTTTAGTGAGTTTTACCTTTTTCGCAAATTCTCACTGATTGAACCAAAATAGTTTTGACATGATATTTTGGCATTTGTACTTTTATAAAGCTTTGTGATGTAAAGAAAACTTGAAATAGTCATCAGTTTGCACCACAATTTGTTTTATATACTGTAAATAGATCAATAGGTTTAAATAGATAAACGCAAGTTTTTTGGGGTTAAATGTGGATGATTCAATTTCAATTCAATTAAATGTTATTTGTATAGCGATATTATAGATGATAAATAACAATACAATGCATGACAATCCATGATGTAATAATTCCACTTTGGAATTATTACTTTTTGCTACTTTTGTTGGCACTTTGCTAACAAAATGAAATATTCTGACATATATCGAGAAAAACCTGAAAATGTAAGGGTCTGCAAAATATAATCACAGGTAGAAAAGAAATCACTAGCTCAGACACCCAGGATATCGGTTTTCATTCACAGTTGCTCGGTGGAGGTTAAGTATGCTGTTGATATAACAGCCAGCTTCATGTTTTTTTTATTTCCCCATCCAACAGGCAGAAAATGAAAAACTCTACTTTTTCCTTTGAAAAAGAAACTTTTAATTTCAGATGTTTGCTTGAATTAAGCAAATGCTCAAACGCACCTCTTTGTCAAAATCTTCCATCTAATTAAATAATCATTACAGATTTGAAAAACATCATGGGATATGGAAATGGTGGCCACGTCGAACAAAATCCAGTAGAGTAAATTACACAACCTGTTACTTAACACTAACGCTATCTGACCACACAATCGTCTCACATGTAAGAACATAATCGAGCAAAAACGGAGATACTAGCAAGACTCAAATAACATCCTAGCACATAATGCTTCATCAGCAGAGACATTATTCATTATACATGAAGTCATCCCCTCTCAGCGATTCAAGTAATTGCTTATTTTCCACAGTGTATATTAATGCACATAATTAGCTTGTCATATTTTTGAGTTAAATTACATTATGTGTAGCTTTTCAGCCTGGTTAATTGGGCCTCTGAGTAAGAATAACACAGGACCGGGGAGCACATTGCAGCTTTCACTTGCCTGGGTGTCTGGTGTAGGGTGGCGGTAGTGGTGCTGCGGTGGGGGAGGGTGCTGTGGGAAGCAATATGAAGCGTGTGGTGGAATATTCACTGAACCCAAGCTGACATGCCGCCTCTGCTAAACTGAGTTAATGAGACTGAGGGAGCCTGCGCTTTATGTTGAATAGAACCCCTCACTCTCTCTCTTCTCCCTTTCCTTCATTCCCCTCTTCCATCTACTATGCTAATGTTCCCATTTTTCAGCTTTACCTCCCTGTGAAGCTTTGACACAATTACCTTGTGCAGCTAATGTTTAATTCAGTGCAATGAACGCTTGTAAGTGTTTATGTGAAAAAAAACAAGGAATCCATGACCTGGAGTTCTCTCGTTATGTGTGTGTGTGTGTGTGTGTGTGTGTGTGTGTGTGTGTGTGTGTGTGTGTGTGTGTGTTGCAATTTAATGAGACACAATTGGGAGCTATAATGTTGCAGACCTGAAGGAAGCTCATCGCTGATATGCCACTTTAACAAAGATTTAGGACACCCAGCACATCACAAGCACCACAAACACACACGCACGCACACACACACACACACAAAGAGAGAGAGATAAGAGAGGGATTAACAGCAGTTATTGCATGTGTGAGCATGGAGGACACCAGACTCTCATTGGTGTGTAAGGCTTACCACACACTCTGTGTATATGCATTCCTTTGTACTCCTACATTCACAAATCAATTCAACAAAAAACAACATCTCTAAACACTCAATGGCCGTGAACCAACTAATTATGTTCCGACTGGGTGTGCACTGATTTAGGGGAGGAAGCGGCGACAACCAGGAAGAGGACTGCATGAATCACAGCAGCTTCATGTACTATACAACGGAGTACAGAAAAGAGGCAGAGGTGAGATATATGCGAGATTTGAGAAGAAGAAAGGAACCAGTGAGGGGGAAGGACAGAAAAAAAAGAAGGGAAAGGCAGAAGGCAAAAAATGGAAAGCGAGAAAGAGTGATAGATGTTGGGAAGTGGGCCAAAAAGGGAAATAAATTGGCAAGAATAAAGATAGATATGGTACAGTAGTTCAAGGAGAGTACTGTATATTATCTCTCTCTCTCTCTCTCTCTCAACACTACTATCCCAAGTTAATGTGAGAAAGTCGACCTGGTTCAGATTAAAAATTGTTTTAGCATTAATCAATAATTAAACTGCTGCTATATATTCTTTAAAAAGAATGTGTGAATTGTGATTCATCAAGTATTATGGTAGTTGAAACATTTGAAACTAGAATAACAGGTAATGTCTCAAACATAAAGTCATGTTCACTGGTCTGGTGTCCCATTTTCTTCTAAAGCACCAAAAATCTATACCTTAACTGGACAATGGACATGGTTTCATTTCGTACACTTTATAACCATTTACTTTTTTACATATCTACTCAATGCTTTTTAATAGGACAGGATATTATATGACAGGATTTAGAAAACTAAGTCTGAACAAAAGGTCAATATGATGCAGTTAGAGTACGCCTTCCAAACGAATGCAATGGAATGTGGAATAAGCCCAGGTGTAGACAGGACGTGTGACATTGTTTATCAAACCTCCTCCGGCTTAGTAGAATGCAATTGTGGGATTAAAGCACAATGTTTTGATTGAAGAACATTCCTGTATGCCATGCTTGTCTTTAAAAGAGGATGGCAGCTGAAAACTAAGAATATGTGCTAAGGCCCGGAACAACTTGAAGGTGGCTACAGTCAATACAGCCCCACTGGTGTAAGGCATTCAGCTTCAGTAAACCAATAGGGCAGTGCCAACCTACAGCTTCATGGCTCGATACACACTCAACTCCGATAATCTGACTTGGCAGACCTGTCTGCTGGTCTACCATATGGACCTGCTGTAAACAGTAGGAGACCAAATACTACATGAAACACACACATCCTAATTTTCTGCTCTAGTAAATCTACTCTGTAGAAGAAACTTTATAGGTATACAATTACTGATTGAAAAACCACGCCACAATGTTTTAATCTTTCATCCATTTTGAGACCTACTAGGGTTTCAAAGCACTGTGCAAGGCTGAGACTAATGGTGTCCTGTTGTCCCCGGGACGATAAAAAAATGTGTTTGGTTTGATTAGATTTTCCCTGGGACTTCTCCGGCACAAAAGACACTTTTGCATGCGTACAGTACTGTATATGTGTGTGAGTAACTTTGGCTTACCAAATGAAAACTAAACCTTGCGATGATTTAATCAGAGCACATCTGTTCATGCTGTCACTATGGTCACTTAATATCGCTGGCTTGCTACTCAGCAGGAGATCGATGTGCCTGTGGCACTTGTCCATCTATCCAACCAGTCACAGTTTCCTGGCAGTACTTCAGCATGTTTCCCTGGTTGAAGAAAGAGGGCACCGCTGCATCACTTTCAACAAGCCCCAGCAGTTCAAATACTCCTGAAATCCCCAGGGCTGAGGTAAGGACACATGCAAACTGATAAAGTACTGTAGTTATGATCCCAAAAGTCCTTTAATGACGAGGGAAGCTAACGTTACTCTCTTAGCACATTTGCTACAAGAGAGCTGATTATCTGCTAGCCTAGCTTTCGCTAATAAGGCTAACCACTAACAGCTACGTTATAGCATTTCATGAAGGAAAACAAGGCAGAAATTAAGTGTTAAAACTATGTTTGTTTTACTGTGACTTTTGTTTTTTTTTTTTATAAGTAATGATGAATAAATTGGTTTCTGACCAAGTAAACTATATTTCCCCTACAAAAACAAAAAAGATCTGGGTATGCAGCAATTCGGAAAAGAAAAATTTGCCTGAATGGAAAATACATTTTTGTTTGTTTTTTTGTTTGTTTGTTTTTTAATATGAAGCTGCATACAGTAACTCATGGACTGTAAAAATTGTCAAAATTTATCATCATCAGTTTTAATGAATTACTTTGAATGGAGCAAAATACATGTAATCACTTATTTTCTCACTCCAATATTGATTTCGTAATGTCACTAACAACAGCAATTATAGATAATGATAAGAAAGCAAAGAAACAACATTTTGATTTTAGGACAGTTCACATTCACTTAGGGACTGCCTAAGTGAATTTTATGACATTTCCAGGACGGTAGTGATGAAAGTTAGTCTGGAGCCCTGCACTGCAATTACTTACAGAGTAATTGGACGTACTGTATCCAGCTTGCAGTATTAACATTTTTCTCCCCCTTATCAGTGTCATATCCTGACTGCAGAACTGCTGTTGGCTGGGTATTTTTGGTTGGTGGATTTTTCTGAACGCCGCAGTGACACCAAGGTGTTTAAAATCCCCAGCAACACTGCTGCACTTGATACACTCATGCCAGCAAGACACCCCTCTCACACACTTTCACGTCACTGTCACTGCTGTGCTGAGAATAATCCATCATTCCAATATCATCTGGTCAGCCATGACCCTAGGTCAAAATGAGGCAGACTTTTTTACACCTAGTAAACGATCCAGTACACATAGAAAATGCACCTACAGTATATGACATGTGGACCAGATTAAATCAAATATAATATTGAGACAACTAAGAGGAGATTACGACATATTAAATGATCACTTATCTCTCTTTCACCTCCTCAGAAAAAAAAAAATCTGATCAATCCTGCAAGAAAGTTTTAACCAATTCTATCATTCCGTCAAGCATTCTTCCCATTCCCACAGAAAGTTTAATCAATCTCATCAACCACAGAAAATCTGCCCAAATCGCTGCCACTTCCACTTGCTGACACTTGCTCCTTTAATCACAACTCAACAGAAGCCACTTGGATCAATGAAGAATCACATTACATAAATTCCAACTAATTGTTTTATTGGCTCTGTTTACTTGTTAAATACAAATACTTTAACCATAAATAATTTAAAGGAGTTTTAAAACCCAAAAATTGAAAAGTAAAAATGTATTTATTTGTTGAAATAGTTTAGAAATAGATTTAGAAATAGTAAAAGGTTAAAGGTAAAAATAAGTTTTAATGTAATCAGTGATATTATTTCAGATTGGACCCCATGTACATGTCTGCCTGGCATTCTGTAATGACTTCTTAATACAAAGAAATAAAGTTTTTTGTAAGGTTGAGTATCTTACATCTTGTTCATGCAGAACAGGCAGAAGTCTTGTGTACTTCTTTCCCCGTCAGCCAAATTCCCTGTTCGGTAATCGGAGAGTGAATCACAGATGAGAAATTGAAAAAGTAGATCGGATAAACATTAAGTTTTGTCTTAAAACTACCCCAGAGCATTAAAATTCACATATCACTTCAGTGTTGTTATTTCAGCATTGAAAATATTAACTAATCCAGGTAAAAATATTCAGTTTAGATTTTATAATTAAATATCTACTGATGCAGGTGTTGGTTTACATTGATCAAGTAGCTAATTAGTAACTTGTTTTAAAGTATATTATATTGTAAATCCGGCACATAACTTCATAACATCGCTTTTAGTCAACAGTTTGATTTGAGCGATTGACACTGGGCTCTGAATCTGGGTATGTTACATGCGGACTACTGTGGATATATTTGATCTAACGACCCGTGTTTTATCTCATAATGGCTCTTCATCACTGCTTGGATTGGAAAAGTTTCATAATTTCTGTTCACCCAGTTTTCTGTGATGCTGTGACAAAATCGGCTGGGCAGACATACAGAAATACAGACATGAAAACAAACAGACAGAATTTTTTCCTGAGACTGGTTTCGGGTCCTCCAATGTGTGAAATGTAAAGATATTATTAAAAGTGTGAGTTCTGACCAATACGCAGACAAAACCCCTATTTTATTTATATAGATAAATGACATCTTGTGGTCCACCTGCAGTATCCTTACAGCCAACAAGGGGGATGAGACTCACCTCGGGAAACACTTTTGCAAATATTTTAAGTCATTAAACATGCTAGGTAGCATCACTAATTGTCACATGTTAATTGAAATGGACTTTATTTGTCCAGCTAGATTTATGTTGGTAAACCAATGTTTATTTTTGGTTCCACATAATCCCAAACCCAGTGCACAGCTCTACAGTGAAGCATGATCTAACCAGTATCAATCTCTGATTTGTTCATCATCGTAGCAGTGTTGTCCTCTGAAATACTGATTTTGTAAAAGAATGCACTGTGCAAAAAAAAAAAAGAAATAAAAATGAAATAAAAAAATTTTATATATTGGTTTCTGTGAGCAGTCAGACCGTAACAGTCATTGAGAAGAGTAAGTTTTATGTGAGTGTTTCAATAAATTGTTATATTGACATCAGGCAAGAGCTGTGAACAGCCACACAAAAAGATGTAGGTCACTTGTCATATTGTAGATTAACCAGAGTTTCCTATGCAGCAGCATAACCACAACAAAACCTACTTACACTATGCTATTTTGGTCTTCATAACACAACACTATTGCTTGAATTAGTTCATTCGGTAAGGAGCAAAAAATAAATAAATAAATAAATATATATATATATATATAATTATAGTCTACTGTCATTCAATCAATCTTGTTGCAAAGTATATTTTTTAATCATTGTCCAGAGATTTTTGATTAGGATGATATATGCATAAGTAATAATCCAGGAATACAACTACTGTAACTACTATTACACAAGTTAGTTGTTAGTTGTGACTGAGTAATCTTATTGAACAAAATGTTAAATGTATATATACAGTCCAATTTGTAGTAAGAGTGAAAGTCCACAGTACTGGAAGGAGGAGAGGGCAGCTGCCTGCCAAAACCTACTTTCAAAACCAGTCACAGAAGCTGATAACATTATGTCATCTGTGCATTTGAAGAATAAGTGTACTTAATGTACTTAATCAACACTTTGTTTCCTGAGTAACTGCATCTAACTTGTTGTCAACTGTGGTTTTGTTCATGCCTAACCCAAGCTACAAAGCTAACTAGCTTCTAATCCCAAATTATCCTTGGAATAAGGGATTGTACACCCTACATAACCCACCAGCTTTCCATTTAACCGCAGAAATCTGGAAGTTAGTTGATATTCTGGGGGGGAAAAAAAAAAAAAAAAGTAAATCTCGGTAAGAATATAACCCTACTTCCACCCCTGTTAATTACACAAACTGTCAGTTGCCAGCTTAATACTAGTTCTGCCAGTTGCCTGGAAGGATGTGTTGGTGGAGAACAATAGCTAATTAAATAAACAAAAAATCATAATCTGTTTATAATAAATGCTGTTTGTGGAACTATTATATAAAAGCATTTGAGGTTATCCTGTTGTGCTATTTTTTGTAACCATGCTGATATTCAGTACAACAGCACTCTCTCTCATGTGATATTGCTTAAATAAACCAGGATAGTGTACAAAGTATGAATATAAAGCATGTACAAAGAGTGCATGTAAAAATAAAATTAAAAAAAGTTCTTTTAATTTTTATTAACTGGTTTATTATATTATGCAGTAACCTTTTGGCAAATGTTTCAAGCTAAGACTATGTACACAACAGGGATTTTGGACTGGGCTTAGTTAGTTAGTTAGTTAGTTAGTTAGTTAGTTAAAATAGATGTTGGAGTTTGTAAAAAATATCAATAAGACAATGTTAAACATGACAGAATTTAAAATCTCCAGCATTTGCTTTTAACAATTACAATTGAAGTAAGTCTACTAGGTACTTGTTTATCAAACATCAACACCCATGCACACACATTCCATACAATCTGGCAGGAAGACAGCAGTGTGTGCAGCTACATGATGAAGACATATGGCACTTAAAAGATTTATGAACGGTAGACACACTCGGGCGGGCTGCCAGACATTCAGAGTGATGATTGCAGGAGTGTTTCCTCTCACAAGAAGGTCAGGGAGTTAGATGGAGTTCAACTGTGACTTCAAAGCACCATGCCACTGTTGTCTGGCTGAAGGAATGGAGTGCTACATTCTAACAAGTTAGCACTTCTATGATGTATACGTACAGTACAGTACATGGTGAAAAGGTCTCAACATAGTACTATTATACAGGCCATAAAACAAGCTAAACTACAACTAAACTGCACTATATTGAAAATGGTGAAAACTAAAGCAAAAAAGGGGGATACATGAATTAAATCATTGATTTTAAAATCTTATTGAAAAAAAAAGATATATATATATATATAGTGCAATGGATAATAATCAGTGCATGATGTACAATCAATAGAGTAAACAGCATTTATTCAATTGGTTCAAACCTACCAAAGGGATGCTCTGGTCCAAGCTAATGCTAAGCTTTCTCACATTTTCTGCTAAATCAAAAGTCATCAACAAGGAGTTATTTTGTAGGTTAGCCTTCACTAATGTTGAGTCAAACAGCTGACACAAGTCATTGATATGACCATCTGATTACAAAACCAGTATGCCTGCAGAGGTCAGACCAGGACAGAGGATGCATTTGCACTCTGAAGCTAGGAAAATCTGTAGGTTAAAAGTGTTATTCTGCCAGCAAGCTGGCAAACGTTGGTAAACACAGAAAACATGAGTACAGCTCACCTAAATCTTAAGGGCAAATCTAGAAGTTTCCAAAACAAAGTTGCATGGAAAAACTAATGAAGTTAAATTGACCCAGTGCGTTAATCTACTACAATCTACATTTCCATGTGTGAGAAAAAAAACAGTTTACATGAACAAAAACAAAAGCATTTCATCAGTCATGGGAAAGTACTAGGACTTTTAGCTTGAGCAGAAATGTGAGCAAACGGGTCACAACCACAAATTCCAAATCTCTATTTAAAGGCTGTTTCTGCCTTCTGTTTTGCTTCAGGGAAGAACTTTGTGACTAAAAGCATTACAGGTTGATGCTTAGTTCTAGTTGTTCCAATGTTTATTCTAGAGTTTTAGTTTATTAGCAAAATTGTATGTTTTTAAGCTCTGGTTTCACTCTACTTGACATTTTGACCCAACAACCTAAACCCACACATTAGCAGGGCTTATTGCATCTTTATCCCAGATTAAAATGTGGGATTAATTCCAATTGTCCACCAAGCAATTATAAAACTATAAAACAGCAAACAAGTAACTTATAACAATTTTCTTTCTTTTTTAATAAAATCTAAATATTCTTTTGATTGTGTGAAGCTGCTTTGCGACAATGACAACTGTTAAAAGTGCTATACAAATAAAATTGAAATTGAATTAAAATATCCAAAAAAGTCTAACATATGTTAAAGTTTTGTCATTTTAAACCAGCTTAATGCCAGGATTAAAAAAAAAAACTATTAAATATTTATAAATTAATGTTTATAATAAAACGAATCATATGATATAAAAAATTCAATTAAACACTATAAAAAACCACACCCCTTACTCCTTGTGCAAGGCACTCTAGATTTAAATTTTTAAAAAAATGCTATATAGTGTGATGAATGTCAAATGAAGGCTGTAGTGTTCTGGCTGCACTGCTATAATCTTCATTACTGAAATAAGAACAGTCGTACAGACAGAAGAGCTCTCCTGTGAGATTAGCCAGGCCCTGAACCCTGCAGTATAATGACTGGTCTTTTATGGCTCCTTGCCTGCTCCTCTCACCCTGAGACAGTGTAAGAGTTCACTAATCAACTATTAAAGCCCTTCTTATGAGCAGGCTGCCACTCCCCTACTCCCCTGGCCTCCGTCCTTCCTGTTCCCTCCCTCCACCTCTCCACATGCTTTAATAAACAAGCTCTAATGCGAGACATACTTCCACCAATCCCCATCCCTCTCATTATTCTAAACGTTGCATAAATGGTCCGAAGTGCTTTGCTGGGAGGGGACTGGAATATATTGCTGTAACGTAGATCCTTAGTTCATGATCTTAGTCCTTATCCCTATGCACTGTATGTTTTTTTGTGTTTTGCCTCTACTACTTTGCATCAATCTCATTACGTGGTTATAAAGACCATTAATGAGTTGAGTGAAATGTTGGACTAAAATTAAAGGACCACCATACACCCAAAAGGTTGGCTTGGGTTCAGACGACTTCATGCTACACAATCTAAGAAAACTTTGTGCACTAAACCTTATCAATTAAGATAATTATTGCTTCAAAAGAGTATTTCGGAGCCAAACTTTAGCATTCTGAACGTAACATTTAATGAGGTAGCCTTCATTTCATACTACTTCGAATGACATAGTTTTGTAATTAAGAACACATGAAGTCTTGTTCCGGTCAGCCCCAAGCACATTTTAATCAAACACACACACACACACACACACACACACACACACACACACACACACACACACAGCATGAAACCCCTTCATTAAAGCTAAAACGAAAGAGGGTTGGCTTGTAAGGTTGTAATTCATGGGTATACAACAAATCAATTATCAGTATACAAAAGAGGTTAATCTACCAACGATGCCATGAGTATAGGTACAACACTAACAGGAAAGTGAAAAACAATTGACTGCCTTCTTCACTTGTGGCTACCAGTGCGCAAAACAAAGGGTCAGGAGGATTGAAAAGCAGAACCCAAGGACAGAAGTGAAAGAGAAAGACGGACGTTTAAAATCAGTTAGGACCAATACATTAGGGCCATTGGGTCATTCTGAAAGAGATGAAGATTACATTTGCCCTAGACAAAAAGGTACCACTGCTTTTGTCATTCATACACAGCAGCTGCTCAAACACCAGCCCAAAAAGCCCACAGCTGCCACTCAAAGAACTCCCCCCAAGGAATATCCATCTCAGAAAGCAGGGGCACTCAGAAGACCAAAATCACCCCCAAAGCTTCTACCTTGGAGGTCTGGAATAAAGGGAACTCACAGACTCATGGGGTGGAATGTAAAAAGCAGATGACTCCCTTGTATCCATTTTGATTCCTTCTCTTCAGATGATCTCCCCATTTGATTTCAAGTTTCAAGGTTTAAATGCAGAAAGCTACCACATGGGGTAGCTCGACCATAACCCCCCTGCTGATGGGTAAATATTAGTATGAGGATTTAAAGACCAAGTTACTCTTGCCAATTTAGTCTAGCTTGTCAGGAGAGGAACCGTAATATGTCCAACATTTCCAGTTACGGCTCCATGGACCAGAGCTCTGTAGTGGCTTTTTAATAATATTCCTGGTCAGGAAAGGTTCTCAGAAACTATACTATTTAGAAGTATTACTAGACTAGAGCTCCAACAATTTGTCAATTAGACACATTGTTCACCTAGCAACCTGATAATTTAAGATCATATCCCTCTATTTCTGTTGAGAATATAGTACAATGGTAAAGCATCCAGGCCTGTACTGTGTTTTCAGACCTGCTCAACAATGTTAGGGCAGTTTGTATGTTTAAGAATTTCAGAAACTGCTGATCACCTGGAAAAACAGTGTCTAGCATTTACAAAAAGAGAAATAAAACTTACAATCCATCAAGGCTTAGAGATTAATTTAGCAAAATGTCACGGATGTGCGGAAGACCCTGGTAAAAAATTCAACAAGGAAGCATCACTTTCAGACAAAATGGTGTTTGTGTTCAGTAGACTTATGTTTTTACAAATAAAAATGTATATTTAGAGCTGTTCTTTTTGTTTGTCTTAGTGCTAAGTGCTAACTAAAATGCAGTACTAAGCGCTAGCAGATGTTAGCTGCTAGTAAATGTTAAATGCACATGTTTGATTATATTTTTCAGTTATAACTATATTATTTATGTGGTTTATGACCATATTCATACAGATAAAAAGGGGAACAATCAGTAACATAATTTTATTTCAGTTTACATTGTTTTCTTCAGGTAAAATCCAAAAATAAGGGAGATGTTTGGTTGAGGGAGCTGTTAGCTTTCTGTCAGTCTTCCTCACTCACTAGCATGGACCGAATTTTATTAGATTGTATTGAACAGGGGATAATGGAATTTGAGAATAAATTACATGAAAAAAATGTAATACTAACTTTGTATTTTTTATCATGGCAGTCTTAAATAATTGTTTATTTAAGTTATGCAATTTTATGTATCATTTATTATTATTATTATTATTATTATTATTATTATTATTAAACTCTTGCACAAATTTATAAGCTATTTTTTACATATAAAAACAATAACTGAGCCTCCGAGTGGCGCAGTGGTAAAGTGCTCGCCCTATCATCCGGAGATCGCTGGTTCGAACCCCGGGTGATGCTGTT
>JAQMYG010000019.1:12642459-12658302 GCA_030014215.1 Clariallabes teugelsi | reverse complement strand
GAGCGAGCAGTTCGAAAAGATGGTCGGTGACGTCACGTGGGTCGGAGGAAACACGTGGGTCGGTCTGCGGCCCTCCCAACTGAGTGGTGGTAGAAGCTTAATGTGGGGAGCCCCTAGTGACTGGGAGGAATTGGACACGACTAAAAATTAGGGGAGAAAATCGGGAAAATCCGGAAAAAAGGGGGGGAAAAAACAAAAAAAAAAAACAACAATAACTGAAAAACCTACATTGTATGCTGTCATTCCAGTCTTTATCCACAAACAGCAGTGTACCGTGAGTAAAAGGGGTCATGTATTCTCTGGATAAGAAGGATATCCGCTATCTGATAGAAGAAGTCCCAACATCCTCCTGTGGTCACTAAAAGGGGTATGTCCTACAGCAGTATAATACACTGAACACTAACCATACAGTGCAGCCTTGTTACTGCTGCATTGTTGTCTCCCTTCAACCACATGTGGCATGTTTGTTATCCCTTGTTTGCTCCTGAATCAAAATAGCCCTGGTTCAAATTGGGCCTTAATCAGATGGGGACAATATGATCCCATGGCTGAGCCACTCAAGCAGAATAGCTTTAGCCCCCAGGGGGCATGCTTCAGTCACAGTGTTGTTCAAGAGAAGTTGAATGTCCATGTGGCCAAAACAAACCAAAGTGCTGCCAGCTCCTATAGAAGGGCACATGAGAGGAAAGATGGAAAAACAGAAATGCTTTCTTACCTTGGGTTGAAAGTGGCGAGAGCGGGGAAACATGGAAAAGAAAAAGAAAACGAGAAATGTTAATACATTTGGGAGAATTTATTTTTTTACAAAAACAGAATTTTGAGAGATGTTTGTAAAATGGCATAAGCGTCACAACTATTTCTATCCTTTAAGCTTAGCTCAATATTCACTATTACAGTTTCTACAGTTTCACTATCACACTTTGTGTGAAAATAAGCCCAACTGCATTTACTGTACTTCCACATCTTTAAGGGATCAGCCAGAGGCAACCATGAATTTATTATGAAAGTGGTTTGCAGTCATTCCAAAACTTTAGGTCAACCCTCTCGCTTTATGTATAGTCATATTCATCAAAGCTGTGTCTGACAGCGTACGAACAAACCTGCTTCTGATTTATTAACCTGTGGTACAACAAAACAAAAACAGTGATTTAAGTGAAATTGTTGAATCAAATTCAGGTGTGAAAAATGATCTCCTGCTAATCACTTATTTACATGTTGTTTGCATAACTCACAGTCACATTTATCCACTCAGCTTTGATGAATGAAAGCACTGCTTGTGCTCAGATGTCTTCTTGAATTATCTAACTCTCTCATCCTGTATGAGAAAGGATATGGACCAACAGGGTGTTCTTCCAATGCAATAACATTAGGTGAAATACACAAATACTATTCTATACATCTCAATAGCCTATGGATAAATACAGTATCACTGTTATAACGTATTGCAAATGCACTTGTTATTCTCTCCATATCATCTTCCTTCCCTTTTTTCAGAACACTGACTCTTACTACAGTGCTGTGTTTCACTTTTGAGAATCTACGATTTATCAAAAAAGCTTTGTACATTATACTAATCTAATGTCAGTACAGTCCTGACCTCGCTCCAAGCCATTTCCACATGATTGGGTCATTAAAGGAATTCCTGGAAGGCCATCGTTTAAGATGTGAAGCAGGCAGTCTGATCATACCTCTGGCATACTGAGGAAACTTTCTACTTTGATGATACTCATGCACTAGTGAAACGCTGGGAAAGTGCATGACTTTAGCAGAGGATTATATATAGAAATAAAGTTAGTTCTTATTCTCATAACTGTGTTATGTTATTCAGCAGTCCTGGTTAGACTTCAACGCCCTTGTATTTATGAAAGCATTCTTCTTCTTTTTTCTTTTCTTTTCTTTTTTTTAAAGGCATGCGAGTATATGAGGAACCAGTGAGCATAACAAAATAATTTGAACCTTGACAAGAGCTATGTCTGATTTAAGAGAACAACCAGTGAAGCAGTTACCTTGTTATAGCACAAGACTTGATTAGACTAGCCCTGAATTTATGCCGGACATGCTGTGTAAGCATCTCAGCAAGATCTAAGTCAGTCCCCACATCGGATGGATTGTAGCTATATGTCTCAGCTTATGGCAAGAGAAAGAGAAGTTCAGATTCCACCATTTTATCATCAGTTAAGAGAAGCTGAATTTACATTTCCAGCAATTTTTAGTTTTTAGATAGAGATTAACTGGTTGATGTGTAAAATAAATGGAATTAGTTTGTCTTCCAATTTCATTTACCCTGACAAATACAGTAATATATGTTAACTATTTTACTAGTTGGTGAACACTATATTTTATAAAAAATAATATATTTATACAATTCTAAAACTGTTAGAGAATCATTAAAATGGCTGTAATTACAAAACCCTTCAATTAAACAAATCTTTTGAGACAGGGGAACAGTGAATGACAAGTATCTTTGCTTTTATTTTTGTTTCCCCGTGTTTAAAATGACAATGCAGCTATAGCTGCAGATTATGATTAGAAACGATTATGTGTGTATAAAAATATACAGTGTCTAAAGCATGTAATAAAAAGTGTAGTTTTGAAATTCTAACGGGTTTATGTTTATGCTTCACTGAGGAGCGAAAAATGAGAAAAATTGACATGAAACAATTCACAGACTTGAGTTTGATGACTTTTGTCACTGAGTTGATGCTTTTGTTTGTAGAACCGGAGTTAACCCTAAAGTGACGATTGATCCAACGCATCTAGTGTCACCTGACCTTAACATAAAGAAACTGGAAAATGTACCAGGGAAAATGATCTCTTAGGCAATGCTATGATGTGTGCACTATATTCCTTCCCTCTGTTATTTATGTATGTCACTGTGTACCTCACAATGCCCTTTCTGTCATACTCTTCACAGTCAAATTATCTTTCTGAACCTCCTGCCAAAGGATTCTGCAGAGGATAGCCTGAACATTGGTCATCAGCTTCACTTGGAAAGATGGACCTGAGAAATCACAGACATTGTGATTCCAAAGTTTTGGGAATGGTAAATCTTGGAGGAGATTGTAAATAAATGGTCTAAAGAGACATTTGGAGCACCTGTTGGATTTCATCAACACATTTGTCCCCCTTATTGACTCCAACTGAGGACTTTTAACAGGTGGAGAACCAGTGGCTCTTGGATTATCAAACCATATGGTTCCTAAGAGAAGCACACACCCACTCCAAATGTGACTTCCAGCCATGCGGCAGGATAAGGAATGGCTATCCGCATGAACCTTTCTGTTAGATTAAATACACGAGTCCAGGAAAGAGCGCGCCAACCCAGCAATGTCAATGAACAAAGCATATCTATCACCATAATGGGCTTTAAATAACATAGCTCATCAGAGAGTACTGAATGCGGTGGGACAACTCGTAAGATGAATAGTACCCAATTAATGCAACTAAAATGAAAAATGAAAAAGAAAAAAAAAAGAAAACCTCTGACAAGAAGTTTCATGTCCAACAGTAAGTCTCATTAACAAAATGAAACCAGACCCAGGATTGTATATAAAGGTTTAAGAGGTGACCTGCTCTTGCGCTAATGGACCCTCCTGCCATGCTCTGCAGGATGCTCCATCTTAGAACCAAGCCAACAAACATGCTGTCTTCCTGGAACGGTAATTTAATCAGGCTAAAAGGGTCTGCTGTTCCGTCAAGAATTTACACCCCTTTTGGAACAGCTTCCTACTCCTGACCTTTGCCATCGAGGCCCGCTCCAACCCTTCAGGCCCACGTGCTGGCTTTTACTGACCTCTGGGGTGATTGGTCTGGGAGTATTTCTGGGCAAAGGAAGAATGAATAAATGGAAGCCAGATGGCATTCTGGGAAAAGGGATAACACAGTAAAGCACAAACTTTCATTTATTGGCCATTGTCCTCACCAATGTTCCTCACCTATTATTAGCAGGTTAACCTTACCTAGTAAATTAATTTAATGTAATGTATTTAAGAAGCTACAGTTTCTATGTTTTTTTTTTTTCAGGGTTTTTTTTGTGGTTAAATTCTGTACATTAAAACTGTGGTTAAATTCAGTAAAATAATCCAAATCGCAATGTGGACCTGTACAATTATTTAATCACGGAAGTATGAATACAAAATAGTAAAGTTTAAATCACAATAACCTCAATGTGATGTATTATTATTTATCAAATTACACTGCCCTGCTTAAATTCTTAGGCATTCCAAGGGTGATGTTGCATTACTTGTCACATTGCAGAAGGCGTAAAACATTACTTCTTACAGCATCCCTGTAATTATTCATAGGTTAATTCTGGGCAGTTGGAAATTGAAAAATTCTTAATTTTCAATGTGAAAAAAAAGAATGAATGTTATGCTATCTTATTAGACTTTACTTCCACTATTTTCTAGTGTTAAATAAATTGCTTATTGAATAAGCCTGAAAAGTGAATATTAATCTGAGACCAAAAGTAGAAATAAATGTATTGGATCCATCTTAAAGATCATTGAATTGAGGGTTGAGATTATTTAGTCTGGACAAAACTAAGATGTCTGCCCTACAACCCCAAGCAAAAATATGGAATCCCCACACTTTGAGGATGTCACCCAGCTTATTTTATTTTATTTTTTTTAACTTTCTAGCAAATAAAAAAGTGTTGATCGATCGATAGATAGATAGAATTTATTGATTTTTATTTTTATTATTTTATAATTTTCTGTGAAGGAAGACATGATGCAGTTTGGTCGTTCTGCAAACAACATATTATACATTTTACAGTACAGTAATTTGGGAGATACAGTAAGATGATCCTCATAGTCATACTGTATTTACGAAAGAAAATTAAACATTTTGTTGTTTTGAGATTATATTTGCAAAACTATGTTTGGGTCATTCATTCAATGTCATTCCATCTTTCAAAAACATCACTCATGACTCTAACAGAGTTTAAAACTGAAACAGTAAGCTAGCAGTAGAATCTAATAACACAATGTGGTGTAACACCTAATCCCCAGCCCTAATTCATATTTGTGCACTGCAGTTTAAGCCACCCCAATGGTAACACATCTAATCTGGGCCGGCCATGCCATAAAACCACAAACAGGTGCTGAGCAAAACTGGTTAAGCATAATTACACCCTAACTCGTAAGTGAGGATGACCAACCATATAATTAGAAATGGCTGCCATGAGACAGATCCAAAAAGAGACATGTATAGAGAGAAATGCTACTCTTAGATAATAGCGACTAGACTGATGCAATGGAAACTTGGCCTGGTGTTGACTTGTGCAGCAAGGAACCAACAGATATGTTTACAAAATGGCATTGCATATTGATTTCGCAGTTTAACTTTGTATGAAAATTTATGGTTATCATACCGTGTACATTTGCTTATTACTGGTATTGAGGAAAAAAGAAAACATGCCTACATGCAGCAGAGAGAATGGCAGAATGAAGTGAGACTAATATTACAAATCTCCCTCCCAAAAAAAAAAAGGAAATGAAAATCAGCATTATGTGATTACTTGGATAGCCCAAAAATGTATGTGTGGTTGTCATCAAGGATATTCAACTTTCGAAAAGAAAAAAGAAAAAAGAACGTGTCCAAACACATCCATGCAGTTCAATGGTTGAGGTTAGCACAGAGTGCACATGTGGACACATTCTATCACCTGTTATTTCAACCCTAACCGTAATTTCTGCTCAATTTCTGTTATTTAGTTATTTCCAAAAGGAGATTGCTGCTAAGCTTATTATTATTAGATAAATAATAATAGTAATAATAATAAAAAAACATCATGTAATACCAAATATTAGGAAACAAGACGGTTATCATACTCATACTATTGCAACCCTATTACACACATACACACACGAAGACAAGCAGCATGACAGCTCCAAAACAGCTTTGCTGCTCACAAACACCAAATTAGCATAGCGGTTCTGCTCCTGCCTCAACATTCCTCTTTTTAAACTCAGTTCAGCTGACAAACCATCTACACCAAGCTGAAGGTGTTAGTTCAATTTCTATTGACTTCATGCCATAAATATCTGCAAAGATAGCAATGAGACTCAACCCTCTTAGGTCATGCTGTTTAAAAATAAGTAAGTGCCTCGTTTACTTTTCATAATACCGCACATCAGCCATTAGTAATCAATATGCTATCTTCTTTGGATGATGGGAGGAGGAGTTGCAAATTAGCATGTGCTCCCAGGCTGCGTTTAACCGCATTAGCATGTGAATAGTGGCGGTAGGGTCATGAGCTCTGGGGCAATCCATTGTGAATTCAACTGTGCAGAACAGGGAGGCAAAGCCCGGTTAGCCAAACTCAGTCTATTTAACCTGAAGTGCACAATGACTTGGAGTGTCAGCCTGAATAAAGGAAGTGAATATGTTTAGTATAACATGACAGAACTTTGCTGAAACAGCAGGGAAAGGCAGCGTTCAATACCTCAAGACTTAAAACAGGTGAGACAAGAGCAAGACTCGTATGTCTTCCTTATAGTTTTCTACAGGACGTTCACAGCAGGCGTCATCAACTGGTGGATCATGATCTGGATGCAGATGCTGCAAACACTGTAGCAGATGAGATTTAATCTCTAATTTACAGTTTTTGGAAAGCATAGCCCCTCTGAATTGAAATAAAACTGCAAAAGTCTTAAATAAAACAGATTTTGCCTATCAAATGCGTTTTCCTTTTCTGCCCGATAACGACATACTACACTCCACAGTGATTTCCTCCTGGTTCAAACTAGTGTTATATGCTTATGACTTTTTAATAGAAGTGGAAGCTGAAGGCTTTAGAGCTTCTGGCGATTTCCATTCACCACCTGCCAGAGCAAGGTTAAAGCCATCACTCAAGACTAGTGGGGTATGATAACCCCAATAACTATGAAGTGCAGCTGCCGCCTTTGGGAATACACACAGACCTATTGCATAAGCATAAGAACATACTCTGACCACCAAAACAGCTCTGGCCTGTCGCGGCAAAACCGCTGAAGGTATGCTGTGGTATCTGCCAGGAGATCCTTTAACTGATCCAAGCTGCAAGGTGGGGCCTCCATGGATTGGACTTGTTTGTCGATCACATCCCACACATGCTTGATTGAGATCTGGGGAATTTGGAGGGCGATTCAACTCCATGAACTCTGTCATGTTCCTCAAACCATTGCTGAACAATGTTTGCAGTGTGGCAGGGCGCATTACCCTGCTGAAAGAGGCCACTGGCATTAAGCAATACCATTGGCATGAGAGCGTGTACTTAGTGTGCAACAATGTTTAGATAGATGGTACTTGTCAAAGTAACAGCCACATAAATGCCAGGACCTGAGGTTTTCCGTCAGAACATTGACCAGAACATTACACCGCCTCCACTGGTTTACCTTCTTCCAATTCTGCATCCGGGTGCCATCTCTTCTCTAGGTAAGTGACCCAAACACAAACATGGCCATCCACATGTATGGCCACAAGCACATCCCATCATTAGGTGCATGCCCAAACAACATAAAAAGGCGTGCAAAGACATAAACATGCACATACAGTATGTAGAGAGTGAAGGAACAAAGATATTGGCTCCCTCATGTAATTTGCACCTCTTAACAGCAGGACCATCTGGGCAGCAGCACTCTGACACATAAGGTGATTACTGCTCCAATAAATCATTAATCGCTTCCGCTGTTTCTCTAGCATAAAGCCCTGACCTCTATACCCTCTACTGAAGTATGCAGCTTTTTACACACACACACATGCACACAATTTCCATACAGAGTGGAAACTATGGAGAAGGCCCACCTGTTTCACAAAAGAACAGCTCGGGATAGATGGCTCTAAGGAAGCGTGAAAAGCAAACTTTAAGCCATGAGTAACGGCAGCTGCAAGACCTGCTTCAAACCCACATACCAAACCCAAACACCATATGTCTCCATTAGTAGTTGACTGGTGTTTTTTGTTTTGTTTTGTTTTTCTAAATGTAGTGGCATCAGCCATGACAAAAGACACTGCAGGTTATAACATTTTTTATATATAGAATCCATTTTTAAAACACAGACAATTATCTTAATTTCGACGTGCATGTTAACAGGTGAGCTACTAATCAATCAAAACAAAGATTTATTTTTAAGCAGTTAGTACGCATCAGAGTTGTTGTTTTGGGAGATGTTAAAGTAGAGATGAACTCTCTCTGTTAAAGGCTCCAGTGCTGTTGGGTTCCCTTCAAACTGACAAGCTAATGTAACACATACTGTATGGTGAGCTACTGTGTTACCCAAGTGCAATATAAGGGTTGATGTCATGATGTTACTTTTAGTGTTAATTTCTTTCAGATAAGTTTTAAATGATTAAATAAACCTACAGAATACAGGTTGGCGGAACAGTGGCGTAGTGGTTAGCACTGCGCCTTGCACCTCCAGGTTCCGGGTTCGATTCCCTCCTCGGGTCTTTGTGCATGGAGATGCATGTTCTCCCCATGCTTGGTGGGTCCAAGACATGTAGATTAGGCTAATTGGTGTTCCCAAACTGCCCTTAGTATGTGAATGGTGGTGTGAGTTTGTGTTTGTGCCCTTCGAACCCCGTTTACAGGATAAAGTGGTATAGACGGTGAGTGAGTTATATTAACACCACGTTCATGAGCTTAATGCTTGTCAAGTTTGATTTTAATTTGAGTTGTCATTTGGTGTAACCCGTTACACCATTTGACTCCAATTACAAGCCATTATGTTAGAGGCCAGCTTTTGTCAAATTGGGCCCATGAGTAAGTAGTTTAGGACGCTGATTAAATTTAATACAAACAGCAACACCTACAAGGTGGTTAGCACTCCAGGGTCGAGTGTTTGATTCCTTTATTGGATCTGTGTCCGTGTAGTTTGCATGTTCTCCCCATGCATGGTGGGTTTCCTCCAGGTATTCCAAAGACATGCAGAGTAGACTAATTGGTGTTTCCAAATAATTGAGCAACAGGCGAAGTAAAGTGCAAAAAAAGGTGTTAAAGAAGTTCAAATCTTGCTTTATTTATTTTTATTTAATTATTTATCAAAATGATTTTATTTTTATTTAATTCAATTATGTTTTATTTCATGATTAATATAACAGAACCTCTGTTCCTCCAACAGATTTCAAGCCAAGAAAAACTTCCATGCTTGTTCTACTAGGAATCTGATGTACTGAACATAATCTTTCAACTCGCATCACTCAAAACTCACAATGGAGGACTGGAAACACTTCAAGCACACACAGCCTAAACTTAGAATCATTTAGACTTCTTTCCACCCCCACCACTCACTCTCTTTCGCTCTCACACTTGAATACACAATTTGTGAAGACACGTTGCTTCATTTTTATATTTCTTCTAAACTGAAATCATTAAAGACGTTATGTGTTTACCCTAATGATTCTTGATATAAGGTGAGGCTTGCTACACTAAATGAAATTCTTCTTGCAGTTTTTTTTTTATCACTGAATTCAAAGTAAAAACCAAGTTTACTTGGCCTGGTTGTCTATCATGCTTGATTTTCAGCGTCGATTTAAGCTTAAGTCAATTGGTGTGGATAAACTAATGTGGAATAAATTGTAACGATCCATTCTCATCTAATACCATGGTTTAAAAAAATATAATTTGTGTAATTTGTTTTCATAAAAACATAATTTGTCAAGGATTATTTAGAAAACACTTTCAGCATATGCCCCCACCAACAAGTTAAATTTACAATCATCAACAACCTTTAAAATCTTATTTTTTTCATGTAGTATTTGTAAAATATGATGATTAGTTTTTATAAGTGTCCTTTTAGAAAGTTGAAATATTTAATAGTTCTCATTATTTTGTGGTTACGCCACTTGACATTTTCTGGCACATTCAGTCAGTCTTTGTCTAAAAAAGGTACAAATGTCAATTCAAAACACACAAATCCAACATCCGAAAAAAATTTTTTTGACAAACCTAGAGCATACTTATAAATTATAATTAAATTATAATAAATTATTTAAAAATGATTATTTTTTTGTCTCAAATGAAGCAGTACATATTGCAAACTGATAGAGAATATATTGTTCATGTTTTCTTTGTTACTCAAAACTGTGAAATTAAAAGGACAAATACTAAGATATTATGTTAAAAAAAAAATTTGTTTTGTTTTGTTTTTTATTATACACGGTTGAATTTTGTGTGCATAAAGCTATAACTCCACCTGCTACAGTTTTGTCACAATAGATAAATCAGCCTGCAGTTGTATTTGTGGTTAATTATGTGTGAAATTTAGTATTAATATGTTAGTTCAGTTTTAATTAAAAAATATAGCAAACTCATGCTTTCATTATGTTTTTTATAATGAGTTACTGGCAGCAAAGTTTTGCTGCACACATACATTTTTAATTACAAAGATTGATCAAGATCAGGAGAAACATTAAAAGCAATACCAAAACTTCAGTTTACAGTGTACCATAAGCTTTCTCCATTGCCAGTTTCAGTTTCTCTTCTGTAGTTGACGACAGATTCCTATCATAGTACAGGTATGTGTTGTATAACATCCGTTTGTGCAGTGACTGAATGCATAAACCTCCATGGCCCCCGTAAGATTATGACATAGTTCAGGAATCTCAATCTAGAACGGGGTGATGTGAATGTAAACAGTCAGAGAAAACACAACCACTTCCTGCACACAATGCGTGCATCTCAAGCCTCTCCTACACAGTTTTTGAGTGTTGTACCACTCTCTTTCTGCTACACTTTCTTGCAAAGAAATTACCATAACTGACCATGTGGTTTGTTTTCAGTGCCGATTTCTTCTTCTTTAAACTTCAGCCATCTGGGCACATTGCTTTTGTCAATGGAGACATCTCCGTAAACATTCTGTAGTGCAGTGGGAGGCCTTGAACTGCAACATACAACTGCGATTTTCAAAGAGGATTTGAGAGATGGGTTCAACGATGGTGCAAATGCACTCTTGTGAAGAAGACTATGTTGAGCAGTTCCTTTATAGAAAGAAAGAGTATCTCTAAGAAACATGAGCAATTTAAATGCCCAATGCCAGTTAATGAAAAAAAAAAAAAGAAGCATTCGGCATAATTCGGTGTTCGTACAACATCCAAATGTCATAACGTCCTATATCACAGAATCTATTACTGTATGGATGGTGGAAGTGACGTAGACCTGTAGTTCATCTCGGCTGGGGTAACTGCAATGGAAGTTTTTTGCAGAATGTTTTGGCTTTAACATTCTCCAAAAAAACACTGAATACATTTAGTTCACTCATGGCAGCCACTATTTTGTCAGTAGTTATGTTCACTGATCACATGACAGAAGGAAGTAATGTAGAAGTAATGGGCCTTTTTTAGGACGAGTCGTAATTTGCTATGTAATGCAGTCATTCCATGATGTGATTTGTGAAAGTTCAAAGCTTCTAAAAGAAGGTTATATTGCGGCTTTCAGATGAAGAGTTGCCACTTGTTATAGACAAGCATGTGTGCCAGAGAGAAATGGTGTTCATCATGTCTTGCCACCATGTCACGTGGCCAAGGCGTGACTCTACAAGATTTATGGGTTGTGCAGTAATGTCTGGCACCAGGACATTGGGCCTCTTTGCCTGCAAGGCACCCTTCACAGTGGGCTGTGCTGCATTGTGTGTTCTGGTGCTTTGCTATCATAGCCAGCTTTGCCCTTTTTGGTGATTTGTGCTGCATTGGCTTTTCTGTGGCATCTAAGCGAATGGGACGGCCTTTAATCCCTTAAGCCATGGGTGAGCCTTGGGTATCCAGCGTCCTGGTCATAATGTTATGACCTAGCACTTCAGTCCTTGGTCCAGGCTTGATTTAGCAGCCAATACAGAAATGCTGCCTTCAACACAATTTACACAGCATGCAGTTGACAGGTCAGTACAGGGTCAAATCGCTTTACTATTGAAATTAAACTGAGCTAAATTTTGGCAGAAACCAGCTCTAGACTGACTTGCTCAGACGCTTTCTGGCAGGTTGTTCTGGAACACACTTGAGCATAATTATTAATGCTATCTGGCCAAACTAACAGCACCAAGAAAAAAATGAAACCGCAATTTGATTGAAACTAAATGAAGCGTAAATGAGATCATAACTTAAGTACATTTTTAAGAATCCATCTGAGAAGTTAATAAAAAAGTTCAATAAAATTTAATAGGGAAAGACGATACAGAAATACATGAAATACAATGAATGCTGAAATGCAGCATTGGTTACCGTTACTGGATTCTATTTTTAATTGAATCAGTAATTAAATAAATTTTATTATAAAACAAAATACAAAAGTTCACAAGACAAGTCTATGCTTATCATAAAAACGAAAACTAGCCTAAATAAATGCCACTGACTTTGTTTCATTCGAAACAAAGATATGAAACAGGGATTACACAATTCACACTGCAAATTGAAGTCACTAACCAGAGTGATGATCTCCAAATAAGCATGGAAAATCAATGATCTCAATGTCTTTGCACTGCTCCCCATAAATATCACTCCCTTCAAGATTGGGAGAAAATTTGAATCAAGGCAGAAAAAGCAGGGGCTCAAGAAAAGACATCGTCATTTACATGGGACTCATCTGGCTCCACTTGATGAGTGGGCGCTAGAACCTTTCTAATTATATTTGCAGCTGAATATTTGTGGCTGTGGAATTTGAAGAGATGATAATTTAATTTGGAAAATCCTGGGGAAAAAAAAAAACAAAAAAAAAAACACTTGTTAAATGAGGTTAATCAGAAAAAAAGGATTTGCAAGGGAACATACAGAATGGACTCAATGGAAAAAGGTCACGTGATCTATTCAGTCCAAATGTATCCTGATTCAGAGCAATCATGAACAGTGCTCAATAGTCAACCCTCTGGAGGCAGTGTTGTGATTTGGGGTTGCTTCACGTAATCAGGTCGGTCGAGACTCAGTAACATTATGTGGCAATGAAGTCAGCTGACGACATGACTGTCCTGAATGTCCAGTCTATCCAAACAATATTTTTTTTTCTTTTCTGATGACACAGGCATATTTCAAAACTCAAATTAGGAAGGAGTGGTTCTGGGAGCATGAGGAATCATTTCCACACATGAATATCTAAAACCCACAGGGGTCAACAAATAGACTCACACACCTTATTCTGTTGATGAAAATTTCACTTAGTTCATATACTCCAGTGTGGGACAATCCCTCTCACATTTAGCTGCTGTCCTTGCTGAGTAATTGGATTCGGTGCCCCATTGGCATTCTACCCGACACTTCAACATCAATCCGAAATGACAGAGAACTTGAACATGACACTCAATTATGGAGTTATGCTTCACGACCTACTGTGAGAGCTCATACATTCTATTCAGGGCTTAACAGATTGAGGAATTACATTTGACACTAGCAAACAGAGACAAGAGACAGAGAAAGCACAACTAAAAATGATGACAAAGGGGAAAAGAAGAGATTAATAGAAATACGAGGAGGGCAGGATCCGGTTTGATTCCTATGACCTTTGATTAAGACTAACTATTATGTGAATCATATGCGGGGTGTTTCCCAACAGGCTGAATCTTGTTCCTTTGCATCATAGGCCCTCATTGTCACATACACACCCACTGATGCATGGAGACAGGAGATTAAAGCACAGGACCCTGCATCACAGTTCAGAAGAGGTGAGGGTGAAGATCACTGACTCACATGGAATTTTTGGGTAGGAATAATGCAGTGCACACACACACACCAGAACGACACCGGAAATCTTAGATGATCTGAGTTCCTGATATCCAGTACAGATGTAACTGTAGATGGAAAATCTTTCTCAGCTTAGTTTTTTTCCCTGAAACCCGGACTGCGGGAGCATCGACTGCTATCTCGTTGCGGTCTCGGGACCACAGCCTGCTAAATAAATCATTTGAAAGATAACGTGCCTCCCCCCCTAAACCACTCCCCATACTCCCTCGTAATTAGAAAGGCAGAGCTATCCGGCATGGTTTTCTTGTTCGAGGGACATATTTCACACCCCTGGTCTGTGGTCCTCTGTTTAGCTTCCTGTCAGCCTAAGTGGATTCACATACTGTGTGAGATGAACTGAATCAGCAGGAGGGAGTTGGCTTCCTTTGTTACTTACAGTAATACCCACCCACTGTATAATATGATACAAAACATACATGCATTTTCATTGCATCTGCTTTGATTAGTCTAACGAATATTTCATTGCAATGCTTTTGCAGTTCCATAATGAAAATATAGTCATAGAGGCAGAATTGGAACCAGTATTGGGGGAAAATGTATCTTCCAACATCTACTCTTATAATCCTTTTTGTATGTGTTGTGAATTTAAATGTATTTATTTTACTTATTAAATGTATTACATTTATTTCATTAACATCCTTGAGAAGAGCCCCACTGTGAAATGGCCCGAATACATCTCTTGGCAAGCATAGTAACTGTCCAGCATTTGCATTTTCCACAATTCAATTATCACGCTTGTCGACTGGTTGGCATGGTTCGCAGCCCAACCACCCCACCTCATCACAACTGTGACTCGAGCTCAAATAACTGAGCAGTGATCTACACAGCGGTCCTCTCTTCTGCCCCACTCAAGCCTGACCCACTAAACATGACAAGCTGTGTTTTTTTAAGAACTTGCATGAGGTGAGACAATATAATTTATGACATCCTACAGGATTAAAACATACCCTACGATTAACTTATGGCAGCTTTGCAGTCAAAAAAAAAAAAACTTTTAAGTGTTTTAATGCAGAAAGCACATTTCTGGAAAGTTTTTTTTTGCAGCAAAATATAAAACAGAGAACATTAATTTCTGGTGTAATCACAATGCAGTTTTATTTCACTCTTAGTAGTTTGTATTATCTTTTATTTCATTTTATGATTATTTTCTTTTCTTCTATGTAAAGCACTTTGAATTACCATTGTGTATGAAATGTGCTATACAAATGAACTTGCCTTGCCTTGCCTTGCCTTATGCTTTGAGCTACCAACCTAGTCTTGCACCAATTACACAGCAATTCTACAGCTATCTCCAGTTATTTATTTGGATTGCAACATGTAACTTATATGTACTTCTATGTATTTCTTCTTGCAATTGTCTCCATTGTCTTGATGAATGACCCGTGTATAATTAACATGGATATAATGATAAGGTAAAAAAAAATGAGTAATTCTTACTTAGTAAATTAACTTTGAGCAACATGTTGGTCTTTTTTCACTTTGGTTTATTACCCAAAATGCCACTTTTTCAATCTGCCCAGCACTCTCGGTTATCTATAAAAAAAAATAATTAAAAAAAAGCAACTGTCTCCTGGCTAACTAGCCAAGCTGAGTTTTTTGCATATACAGTAATGAGGAAATTTTAAGCAACACCAAGCTATAACAGTGAACACGAAAGGAGGAAATAATTAAGAGAATGGAGCGAGGTGAATAGATGACATTGCTCGTTCTTTTAACGTGAATCGTTTAACCATTGGCATGATTAGTTTTGTACTGTGTATAACTAATTATGTTAGTATCCTAGTACCTAGACTATATTTGTAGGATTAAGAAACAAATTGTACTTACGAATGAGCTCTCGGAACGAAACTCGTTCATATGTTGGGGACTTTCTGTAATATATATTACACATACAAACTAGGGATGTCCCGATACCCGGTATCGGCCTCGATACCACATTTTCCCCACACTGTCCCCAGGCCCCGCCCCCAACTCAGAGCAGGAAGAAGGCAAGTCGAGACATATCAGCCGTGTGGAACTATTTCAAAGTGAATGAAAGATGGCAAAACAAAGGCGGACGGCAAATTGTGCTCAGCGAAATTGTCCAGAGGAGGCTCAAAAGGTAGCGCATTTAACACAAGTAATTTAATCAAGCAC
>JAQMYG010000019.1:12612134-12626598 GCA_030014215.1 Clariallabes teugelsi | reverse complement strand
ACACAGGTCTGTTCCCTGCGTTTGTATTATAATCCGGCTAAGCATATTCACCACGAGCATTTTTCTTTCCAGGAAAGACAACAAAACGTAGGAGTCTGGAATTGTAACATCATCTTCCTGGTGTTTTTCAGGATTCCGTCAGACCTCCTGCAAACTTGCAGCCACAGAGAGCTTTGTCACACTCCAGAGCCTCTTTACTCAAAACTCTCCCTTTTTCTTTTCTGCATTAATGCAGTCATTACTGGTGAAAGGATATAAGAAATGACTCAGAACATGACACATCATAGTAGAGTAACCACCGTGAGAGTTTTCATCTCAATTTCCTTGCAACGGTAATCAAAAGCAGATTATCAGTGGCGCAATAATCATAAAATAAAGGTGTGTGTGGAGGGGGAAGGTCTAGCAGATGTACAGTAACTAAGATGTCACTCTTACAGAAATGGGTTTAAATATAATCTAGGATGATAGAATAGCAATAAACATCTGCACTCACCTTAAGCGACCCTGCACTCTCAGTAAAAAAGGGCAATAAACTGGATGTTGCTGCGGTGGATCCCCAAAGCACACATTTTCTGTACATTCAGCAGATCCATTTTAGATAACAATCTGCAGGCTCTATATGAGTACCTTTAATACTTTAAAGAATAATGAAGATGTACTTTATATATCTTAAATCATTTTTAAAAGGTATCTGCATTTGCAGGTATTGTAATATAGAAGGCCAGGAAAGGTACAGTTTACAGGTACTTTCATCATAATGTCATCTTTTTCTCCAGGATCTTAAACTGTATCACTGACATGAACGAAAGCAGTAATAAACCCACTCAGGTCTGTGTCAGGTCAGGTCAGTGTTCTTCTATGCAAGACTTTCAAACCAATACTACAGTACATGATGTGTCTATAACCTCAGACGGAGCGTCAGATTCAACCACACAGGGATTTAAATGCACTAAGTACAGAAGCCTCACCTCAGTTTCTTTGTCTTGCTCTCCTTCCTGTTCAGGACTCCGGGCACACAGTTGGTGAGTTCGGTCCAGTCCGCGTGCAAGCCGCAGCTCCAGCCGGTAGAAAAGCGCGAGAAGAGCCACGTCTCTTTGCGGTTCGGTCGGTAGCAAGTGCACTTTTTCTGGCCCGGCCTGCAGTCGCACGGCAGCTCCAGCCGCACATTTTGCACCAGGTGCCGTCCGAATGTCGTGCCGCCTGTTTTTTGGATGTGCAGAAACACAATCACGTCCTCGCCCTTGATCTCGAAGTCCACACTGCGCTCCAAGTCCCTCACCGGGAAGTAGTACTTTTTCACATAGTGCGGGTCCGGTGTAGGGAAGATGGTCATGTCCTCCTCGGTGAGGTAGCCATGCGCCGGGAAGCCGAAGTTGATCGCACCGGGCGCTACGTACTGGTACAGAATGAGCATGAAGAACACGGAGCCAACGACGATCAGCACGAATTTGCTGGCCCGCTCAGCCATTGTCCTTCCCGCGATGTTCATCTGTCACCATGTCTCACACAGCGGGGTCTCGGGGAGCGGGTTTGGCTCGGTGCTCGCTCGCGCCCTCCATACATCAGCGGCACCCGAGCGGCTCGGCAGCCCGCCGCGCGCGCGCACACATTAAACACTGACACATTATTATCCACCGAAAGCTTGTCTGGCGCGAGCCTGGTCCAACCGGAAACCCCGAGCGTCTGAAGCGGAGCGATCACGCGCGGGACTTTCGGAGATTGATCGTGCTTCCGCTGATCCGCTGCCGTCTCGTACGGCTTCCTTGTCTCGTGTGATCATTGTGTAGCGCTCGAGCGAGCGCACAGCGACACCCACTAACTTACGCGCACACGCACGCACACATACACACAGTTCACAGAGAGTAAAAGCAAGCCGAGCGTTTTAATACTCTGGTTGGTATCCAACGCCGACTCTGTATTTGTAAAGAAATCCACTTCGGAGTTGATCGCACCTCGCACAAAAAACGATGAAGATAAAACAGATAAAGAATAATTTCCCTTTGACTACCAAAGCTCCAACATAACAATAAGCAGATGTATATAACTTTGAACAACAATAATGCATTATGCATTATGGAAATAGAAAATAATATTACAAATCTTAAAAATCAACTTGCATTCTGTTTGGGATAGGAAATACATTCAGGAAATAATACACTCAGTAAAATCTGTATAAAGATCAAGGATGTTCAAGAAACTACAAATATTTTCATATATTTCATAGTTTATCATGTAAAAAAGGTTTTTACAATTGCTACAAAGCACTGGACACCATAATTCACAATTATAATCTTTTCACACATGCACACATTCGAAAACCATCATTAAAAACACAACCACGTCTCAAAATAAATGCTTTCATCTAAACATTATGACTACAATTCATCAGCAGCACAATGACCAAAACACTAATAAGTGCATTACCTTTAGCATTCCTAAACATGAACAGTAAAACATTTAAGGATTTTGAATCTCCAGCTGTGTACAACTCTACAGTCTTCCTTAAAGAACCTGTTTAGAATACTAAGTGTCCTTAATTCTACAATGAACCCTTGTAGGTACAATAAAATACTGTATGTACTGTACAGTACATTGATAACAGAGTAACTTTTTTCCATTTTATAGGTCCTGTATTTTACTAGTTACTTAATAAGTTAACGTAGGTCTCAGAAGTTCTCAAAGTCCATCTGGTAATGCTCCAGCTGAAATAGCTGTCATATAAGCTTTTTATAACAATAATTCTCTCTGTTTTGATCTTCTTCCAAATGTGCCGTTTCAGTGTTTAAGTAAAGTTATTGTGGAGCCACAACCCAGCACACCAGGGAAAAGCAGAGATGAACAACAAGATGGGAGGGGCTCTTCTTATATGAGGTCACATAAGGAGGGAAATCCACTGTGGCGGTCAAAAGTGTTAAGACAACATATGCCATGTAACATGCATGTTCCCACCGAGTAGTCCACAAGTGGTTATAATAGACAGAAATTGCACTGTAACATCTAATTATAAGTAATCAATCAGCATCCCAAGTGTTCTAAGAACTGTTAATTACACTACGGCCTGCAGTACTGAGAAGAGAGCAGCTACCTGCCAACACCCACACTCGAAACCAGACATGGAACCACTTTCAGCAAGAAAACACTCAGCAACACTTTGTCTACTTAATAAATGCTTTTAAGCCATTTTAAATGACCTTCATGTGGTTTCATTTATGGTTAAGGCAAGCTAAAAGGTAACCAGTATTTAACACATGGCTGAATCCCCAATCCCTCTCCAACCCCAATCAAAGACACTACTTTATGCAACTAAGTTATTGCATACCCTTGCTTACTAGCTACAGTATTTGAGATTTAACCCTGGAATCAGAAAGTTAACATACTGTAGGTGATATTCTTAAGCAGAATAAGTGAAAAAATTAAAGCAAACTTATGAGATTTAAAGGACTGTCCACCACCTTCATGGTTTATTCTTCTTACCGTTTGGCTACATATTACCACTAAGAATTTACACTAACTGTTGATTTCTATCTCTGGCAGTCACAATTAGTTAATTCCGCCAGTGGTTGAATGAACAAATAAACCATAATCGTGCATATGGCTGCATCACAGCCATGCTGATATTCATCACAACAGCACTCCCTCTTGTGTGATATTGCTTAATTATACTTTTCTCTGTGCAAAAACCAGATGATGTCCCTCATTAGTTTGAGCCTATCTGGCTGAACAGTTTTGCTAATTAGAATTGTCAGGTTTAGGTAATGAATGGAACAAATATCTGGTAGGGCTGAATCCAGTGTGTCCACCTCTGCACAAAAAATGTTTTACCCTAGGGAATTCTCAAGTGAATTTCTGTGAGAAATTTCTGTACATGAAGCAATCAAGCAGGCGTGAATTAAACGTGTGACACCAGAGTACTGCAGATGTCTCTTTGATTCTATGACCAGCTGGATCCAACAGGTTTTAAAGAATAAAGGACTTAATAAATACAGTAAAGGTATTAATAAATATTAATTGTTGTATAGCAATTTAAATGCAGACTATAAGAAATTATTAATATTATCTTGATTGTCATTGAAATGTAAAACTTTGGTCATTAAATCATTGTATTTCAACTTTGGTATCAATATTTTTGGCCCCCCTGTAGCTGGTTTGTTGAAGCCCCAGCCAATACAGACATGGCACAAGGGGGATGTTTTTTCCCCCTAAAATAACTGAAAAGTGAATACTGTATTCATGAATCCCATTTAATTATTGTAATCATTCATTTTGCTTGGAGTCATGGTTAAAGCACTAGTTTTTAAATCTTTCAGTTACAAAATGAATGGCAGAACCTTGAACATTTGAAATACACAACAAACAAAAAAAATCAAATGTGCTGGAAGGGGGAAAAAACACATTTTCTAAGCATATCTTGCTCTTAATTATTCCACTTCTTTCATGTGATTAATAAAAAATAGTAGGATAAAAAATAAATTAACTTAAAAGAATAAAATGACTATTTTAGAAATAAGCTGTAAACTAATGGATGACTAATTAATAATCGTGAAATGTATTTTCGACACATGCACATGATTTTCTTTATTTTTATGATTTTTTTTAAGATACTAAACACAACACACTGTGCTATACAGTATGGACTGATTTGGGGTTTGGCCTATAGCAACTATTGCATAGTATGTCTGTACACATCTGTACATTTCTGTACATTCTTTTTCAGTAAATACTGTATCATGGTTAGGGTTGTAATGGACACAGAGTCTATCTTTGGACACTGGTTGCTGAGACACCAGTCTGAGATTCACTTGTCACCTGGGGCAAGTTTAGCATTGCAGGGGCAGTCGATCTCCTGGCATGTTTTTGTGACATGGGGGGGAAACCAAAGAACCTGGTGGAACCCCATGCAGCACAGAAATAACATATGAAACTAAGACAGTTCAAACACTAAACCAAGCTCAGAATGCAAAACCAGGACGAATATAGCCAAGCAGCCTAATCGGTTTGAAAGTACAGTGTGTTGTGAGTTCTGAGTGCTTTTTAAACTTAAAAAAACATCTTTTTTTCTACTTACAGAATTTCCACTCACTAAATGTGTTTGTTGTTTGTATTGCACACCATTCCATGTAACCTCTGGAGAAAGTTGTGTTAAAAAATGTGTATAATATATATATTTTTAAAGTTACTCTGGCATCAACATCCTGTGCCAGGGTTAGAAAGCCACTAAGATAGGTATTGATGGCTCATGCTATTTTTTTTTTTATTCAAGCTCATGATCCGTATCTGCAGGAATTTATATATTGCACTGCTGCTGTGTCTGGCTGATTTTATGTGCAAGTGTATGAGTGTTCCTCATAAAGTGGATGTTAAATGTATAAAATGTGCTTTAACAAGAATTCCAAAATAATTACCCAGGGCTGAAAATGTTAAAGAAGCAGTGTGTAATTTTAGAGACCTCTGGTGCCAATGCAATGAATTGCAATTTTAACGAAAACTTCACATACTTATCTCTTCCCCGTAACCAACCCTCTACCCTTTTATTAAGTGTTTCTTTATATTACTGAATATAAACCTAAAATGTATTATACACAATCTTCCAAAAACAGAAGGAAATTTAACTGTGGTATATAAACATAAATAACGTTTAGGGGTCTAATTTCCTTTTACATTATCAATGTTAAAAAAAAAAAAAGTGTGTAACTAAGACACATACCATTCACTTTTGATGATCATATTGGGGATTGAGAGCTGTTACATTAAAATGTGCTTTACTTTTGATCCTTTCCATCATCTGAGTGCAGGTGTTGCAACCTATTACCGTTCAAATTATATTTGTATATGTGAGTGTGAGCTACAGTAGCAGTGGGTGGATTGCTCTTGACCCCTTTCCAGTCACACTGTGATCATTCCTCTCCATAAAACACACAATAAGATTAAACCTTCATCTGACACATGTACGGATACGGAAATGTTCAGTTTAGTTTCAACTGGTGTTTCATAGTTTGTATGTTTGTATTTAATGCATTAGTGTCAGTTTTAAGTTTAATGCTAAACAGCTCTATTCTGCCACTGTATGGATGTTAGGATTTGGGAATGTACTATACAGTATGTGCTCACTTATTTACCAAAGTGTCAGTGCGAATTGATAAGCATAGGAACAACTGAACAACATGATTTAATATTGACCCTGTAAACCACAGTCGGGTTTAATTTTTAGAAAGGAAATAACTGTTAATTGAACTGCCATGGCTTAAGCCGAGATACAGATTGTCCAATATCCTCAAATCATCCGGGTGTCCAGAAAGTGAAAATTGCATTTCCTAAGTTTAATTTTAACCTTATCAGTCCCAAACACTAATGTTGCATAGCAGCTAATAACTATTGAACGTGGATCGATATCTTCAAACAGGGAAGAGGTTTAAAAAAAAAAAAAAAGGTGTAAAAGTGTAATACTTAACTACACTCATCTGAAGATCATAAATGGATTTACACACAATGAAGTTTGGTGAAGGTGCACATGAGCATAGTCGGGTCTCATGAGGCTAAGTCAGTTTGTGAGTAGCCTCTAATCAAGGTCAAGGCAGAGTAATAGTTTTAATTTCTGTTACTTTTCCCATCTTTAAATTCATCCCCTGTTCATGCTTACTTTTAGCAAATAGGACAAAATCCAGCAATACAACATTTTATTATATTAACAGTATTAATATGTGACGTTATTATCCAATATTTCATCCAAACGCTTTTTTAATCATATACAGTGAGGGTCATAAATATTGGGACAAAAGTTAACTTCGGTGACATTCACTATTTTTTTTAAACAATAACGATCAAGACAAGAATAATTAGTTATTTTATCCTATTTTGTCAATACAACAATCAGTATTTAATAAGTCTTGTATTCTTCAAAAAAAATACGTCTGCAGTATGGTGTTACTTGCTCAATCCAGGACAGCGTGATTGCTTCCTCATACTAGTTTTTCAGTTAATTAGCACCAGTCTTCAGCCAGATGAACTAGAGTAATTAGTGACATCACCCATTTTGTGCACAGGGAGAACTTCAATACATGGCATATGGTGTCTTAACACTTTTGGCCCCAGTGTATATGAGAGGTTGGTCTAAATGTGGTAGCAGGCCAAAGAACATTTGCGTTTAAAAAAAAAAAAAAAAAAAAAGACATTAACATAAAGTTTCATTTTTTGCATCAACTTGTGTCAATTCGTTTTTATCAAACTATTTTCCATTTTTGTGGAAAACAATCAACATCTATGTCAATTGCAATGCAGGAAATGTTCACAGAATGGAATGAAGGAGAGACACTGGGGTTGATTTCCTCCTAGATTAATGCAACCTATAACTGACAAGTCGTGTCAGGTGATCACACACAGCCTGCAACACCCTTACACTTTATGTGCATTTGGGTTGAGATTTTTCAGGCTGCTTTGCTGACATCTCTGCAACAAATCATCAAACACTGATTAAAACCCTGCAAGGGGGAATTATTTTTCTGTATCTTCCTGTTTCCCTGAAGAGCTTTGAAGCAGAAACTAAAAGTAGATAGAATGAGCACGGATTGCCCAATCATAATACAAATTACACTAGAGGAAAAATGAGAAAAAGACAAAAAATAACGCATTGCAGACATGAAACAAAAGAACTCACAATACAGCTCCTTATCTAGCTTCAGGTTTGTGCAATCGTTTCCTCACATCATTCTTACATTGCCATCTATAAACCCTTACACAACCTCAGTAGTGTCATTTGTCGAGCTTAGCAACTTTATTTAAGATCGCATTCAGCCATTGGTCATCCCATGTAAATATTCACGTTATGCTTATTTAATGTATCATTACAAAAACAATCATGATATTGACTGCACTATAAAATTGAGTGACACTAAATCAACACTAAGACCCATGGTTAATAAAGGGCATTTGAAGCAGATCACATGAAATCTTGCCTTGGTTAGCACATTGCAAATGCTTTCCTGACATTAACCTTAGCTATTTGGCTTTAGGGCCTGAGAGCAGTGAAGCGTGGAGGCGGCTGATCTCACCATAAAGTGCAAGGACACAGTACCCCGAACCCCCCTTTAATTGCATTTAATTAGGCCGCTTTGTGACCAACGGGCTTAGAATCTGACCCCTCCTGGGAGGACAAGTACTGTGAGCCAGACAAACAATCAATCAAGTGAAAAAGAAACATGAGGCAATACATTTGGCATTGTAGATCATTTCTCTCTGGTTTTTAAATGATAACAGTGAGCCTTGTGATGTGCAGATGGTTTGTATTTGGTGAACGCATGGAAAATATTTCTGAGCGTGTGTGGCACCCTGTTATATTTTTAACCTTAGCCTGTCTACAATACATAATCCACAAAACAAAGCCTTTTTCATGTTCAACTGGTAATTCTACTGGATTCTTTAGAACCATGGATGCACAAACTGTACTTTTTGTCTGCTGACTGTTTATTCAGTACAGTTTTTACATGATGGTTACTGAAAATAAATGAAATAAGTATTATAGAAAATAAATAATTAAATATTGTTGAAGTTAAAGTTTGACAGATTTAAATCTAACTGATAGAGCTAACTGATGTATATTGTCTCTGGTATTTTTGTAGATACAACTAAGTGATCCATCTGTTAAGACTTGAGAAAGTGGATAAAAGACCATATGTTTAGCGTTAACCAGCAAAATAAAGGAGGAGATAAAGGAATCGACAAATCATATTTGGATTTTAACAAATGGGATGATTTCTGAGTAAAAGTGTCACTCTTTAGGGCTCCCAAGAGACATCACTGACTAAATATAAGCTGCAGCACGACCATGTATAATGTTTAATACAACCATGTTTTCCCTGCAGCCAAATGCTTTAAAAATTAGTTGTGAGATTCAAAAAGTATGCCAGAATACACTGCCTGGCCTTTAGGTTTGAGGGCAGCACACAATGTGGTGGTCAGTTAATGTGTGAAAATGATCCCTCATGCTCCCAGAACCACTATTTCACAATTTGTGAATCATGGAATATTCCTGTGCCATCAGCTCAGCCTAGAGCGACTGAAGCAACCTCGGATCATAACACAGTGAGCAATATGCATGATGATTATTTCATGCGCTTCCCTTATTACCCTGATTGCTATCAACCTATTACTGTAGCATAGGGTCAGTCTGACCACATGACCTTTTTCCATTGCTCCAAAGTCCAATCTTTATGCTCTTTAGCAAATTGTAGCCTTTTTTCAGATTAGTCTAACTAAAAAATGGTTTTCTTATTGCCATACTGCTGTTTAGTCCCAATCCTGTGTGTATGGAAATGCTCTTACTTTCACTATTAAACATATCTATGTTTACTGTTGGGTTTTTAACAATTTAACATCAACCAAGTGTTTAAGTGATCAACCATCATGTTTTGAACTGGTGGTAAGGTGTTGGCCAGCTTACCATATTAGCATGTGGCAGGTAAATCAAAAAGCAACAACAATAAAATGGAACAAATCAAATTAACACAGCAGTGGTAGAACGGAAAGTTTGCTCTCAGATTTCCTGTTGATTGAAAAACTGGAGCAATGAGCACTGATTGTTATGGTTCCATGTGTATATTGATTCGCTGAATTATACACTGACCTTCCCATTGCCAAAGTTACTGTGTGGTGTGATGCCATTTCTTAGTTGTAGGATTTTTTAAATTCAATTTAGGAAAAAACGGAAAAACCAAAACGAGAAGATTAAAGGAAAAACCAAGATAAAGTGTCTAAGCTGTTGGGCCACCACAAGCCTCTATAATAACTTTAATGAGCCTTGGTACAGAATGGAACGGTACTGGATGGATGAAAACCATTCTTCCAAAAGATACAGCACTGTCTAATATGTCATGATTGAGATATAGTGGCTGTAAAGACCATAGTATAGAGTTTATATTATATTTATACTCATCAGACCTTCAGTGAGCCCTTGTGCCTGGTGGAAAAGGACAGTGTCTTTTTAGAAGAGACCACATCTACCAGGATATTAATGTTTCATTTGTAGGATTATCAGTCAGAACATCTTTGTATTGATTTACGGTGACTCTTTCCTCTAAGGGGACAAGTGGAGCCAAACTATGCCAGTAAAATGCTTCAGACAGCATAACAGAGCCCATTCTTTTTTTTTTATTTGTAGGCTTGTTTTGTTGTTTGTAAGTTTATAGACAGATATTAATGGATTCAGTAGCATTTGGAATAGTCAGCAAAATTTGTATTGTTTTGTTAGGTTTAAATGATGGAAAGCAAAATATAATAATAATAATAATAATAATAATAATAATAATAATAATAATTAGAAAGGTACATTTCCTGATGAAAATGTGATTGGTGCTTGCTGTGGCAATACTTTGCCCTCTGGGCCATTTATAATGACAGTCTACAAAATCAGTTCACTAAAGTGATTGCTAGGGCGTGGCTTGACAGCTTCACAATTATCCTGAGAGACTGATTGGTTGCCTGCGGGGTCAATGTACCCCCTACCCCTTAGAAAAGTCATAGCACCCCACTCTTGAATAAGATGCACAATTTGACACCTCTTTCATGGGTCTACAACAAACTGTATGTATTTATTATATATTGAATATTTAATATATTCAAGACAAATTTATTTACTGTCTGTGGCTCATTTTTTGTATTTTGAGAGTTTATCTCACAGTAAGCATGATCTTGACCTTGAACAAGGCCACTGCGCTGCATTTGTGGTTTTTGTTGAGTTTTGTAAAGTGTGCTGAAAAAGCACTGTTGAAATTTTTCCTGTCTGCTGAGCCTTCTGTACTCGTATATACTGGGTTCTGCACCCCCTTTCTATGACATTATTTACATGATGTCAGGAACAAAAACTACTTTCAAGGTCGCAAAGTGTTTTATTATTTTTTTTCTTGAGTAATTGCAGCAGTTGACTTCATATTTTGAACAGCTGTTTACTATTGCCCTTTAGTTTTCACGTGCAGATCCACACAAACAAAGCAGCATGGGCACCAAAGACAACCCTCACATGAAGTGATTAATATAAAAAAAGATTTCCAAGACTTTGAAGATTCCCTTGAGCATTGTGAATAGTCCCACCCACAGTCTGCAAAAATCAGGGTGTTCATAAAAAGAGACATTTGGTTTCACCAAGATTTTATGGCCAGCAGAGGAAAAGATATTGCACACATCTGGCCTGTATGGGAGGTGGAAAGAAGAAAGCAATTTTTTTTTTTACGTTCAATGTGGAGTGCAGTATGAAGTTTGCACAAACACACAAAAAGCATCCTGCATCAAAATTTTAAGAAGTATTTATGGCCAGATGTCACCAAAGAAGAACATTTGGCATGCAACTCAAGATGGCCCATCACCAAAACACCATCCTCCCAACATAAATCATGGAAGCACATTGGTACTGTATAGACTGGGGATCCTTTCAAGCTTGAGAGAAGGACTGATGAAATCCAAGTATGGGAAGTTTCTGGGAAGAATGTAAAAAATGCAAAATGTCTGGAATAGCCTTTGCCTCAATTAAATTTCAAATCTACAGTATGGAATGACTTGAAAGGTTGCTACTGTAACTATCTTACTATGCATAGCTTTGCTTGACAATCCACCTGAAACAAGTATTTCCTTATTAAATGCACATGCAAAGACATGTGTGTGTGTGGTGTAGAAAGATGGGGTTTACTTCCTCATTGCATTGCTTATTTCCGTCCATATCTGTGTAACATTAAGAATAGCTGTCACATTACCAGGCAGTATTGCAGATGTGAAAAAAATCGCAAGAGAACTAATCCGCAGTTGTTCGATTGTATTGTTATTAATCATACTGCTATCTTACTGTTCAATAATACTTTATGACACTACGGTTCCCACAACTCAAGATAAGTTCCAAGTGCAATATCTGATTACTAGTACATTTGTGAAATATTCTTTCTTTTCATTTACACTACATTTCAAGTGCAATATCGGTATATTAATTATTTTTAGTGCAATATGTAACTGTGTGCTATATTTAATTCTATTTTTACTTGTATTTATTGTTATTTTTCTTACATTTTTTGTTTCTTTAAGTAAATTTTTTTCCTTGTCTAATCAATTTTTTCCCTTACTTCAATTAATCAAAGCAACTGTATAACCAAGACAAAGCAATTTCCCTCTCGGATAAATAAAGTTCTTTGAATCTGAATCTGAATCTGTTTTTTAAAAAATCAGGTATGAGACCACACATGGCGCTAATAAAAGAGTAATGCAATGCAGATACAAGAGGAGATAAAATAGAACAAAACTTTCAACCACACAATGAAATTATAACACTTAGGCAAAGAAGTTTAATGAGCCAGCTTGAGAAAGAAGGGTTTTAATTAGACAAGGATTAGTTAACCATTATAGGCATGTGGTCCATTAACCAGAAACTTACTGACCTTTGTGCAGAAGTAGTCATATGCACAGGTAACATAAGTGTGTCCATGTAACTAATAATTGTGCTGTTGTGTCATTGTGATGCATAACAATGAAATGCTATTTCATTTGTAACTATTTGAAATTTGTACCAGCGGATTAAAATAATCTGGATGTCCTGACGTTCATTGTGATCTAATAAACATGTCTGCCAACTAAGAAGAATAATGAGCCCATTTAATTTAAACATCTTCCACAGGCAGACTTATCAGTGTGGCGCTAATTCATGACAATGCCCCGCTGTTATAAGTTCTTAAATTAAATGAAATTATTAAAAGACAACAATTATTTAAAAGTTAACAGAGTGAAAAAAGGGAAATAAGAATAATAATAAAAAGTTTAATCTTGAACCCTGTCCAGGGTGTACCCCGCCTCGTGTCCAAAGTCTCCTGGGATAGGCTCCAGAACGGCCCCCCCTCCCCCACCGCAACCCTGAATACAGATTAAAGCGGTATAGACCATGAGTAAGTGATGATGGGTTTAAATCTTACAATTAAATAACATATAAAGGGAATAAAATTTACATTAAAACACTCATTTTAGTTAATATTTCTACACCGGTCAGCCATAAAATTAATACCATCCCCAGGTGAACTGAATAACATTGATTATCAATTATATACCAGTACACTGGTGATGGGGTGATGCACTCAAGACTTATCTATGCCTCAAGGGACCAAAGACCCGCCCATCCAGTCAGATCCCACAGAAAAAAACAATGTAGCACAAATAGCTGCACAAATGTAGGATAAATTGTCAATGCTGGCCACAATAGAAAGGCATCAGAACACTCAGTGCATCACAGCCTGCAACACACTGGACTTACAGCAGACAAAGAGTACAAGGATGTTGATCCACCTCCACATTCCCCTGATCTTAAACTGACTGAGCATCCATGGGATGAGGTCCTGTGGAGTCATACCCTGAGGGACCTGGGCTGTTTTACTAGTACAAGGGGAACCTACACAATATTGGACTTGTTGTTGTGGGGTGCATGTTAGTGTCTCTTTTACTAAGGAATGTAAGAAAACATTACCTAAGGCTCAATAAAAAATAACATAATTTCTATTCTCTTAAAAGCCATCTAGATTTTACATAACTAAAATCTAGATGGCATTTAATCTATCTACTGTAAATGCACTAGTTGTCTGGGGCAGTATAAACTGTCTGTATAAATACAAAGTAGACTGACATTTCAGTGGTGGGTATTAAGGCTCATTCTAACAACTACATTGGTTAAAGTTTTAAATGTTTAGAACCCCTTGTAGCTGTTTGTAAAGATGATTGTAGAGAAATGTAATTCTGTACTTGTAATTTTGTTTCTTTTTAAATGTAGAAATAATTGTAATAAAGTAATTTCACTTTGTTGCATCTTTCCTCTGTAAACAATGACACCCAGTGCTTTTAAATACTATTAGAAACAATGCCTTTGTTTATTCGTTTCTTAATTACAATGTATTAATGTGACATTTATGCTAGTATGTGGTTAAAAATCATTATTTTACTTTTTACATTTACATTTCATTTTGATGATGCTTTTGCTTAAAGTGACTTATCATTGACACAGAATACAGAGCAAGCTGAACATTGTAGGGTTTGAGATGGTGCTTAAGGATGTAATTTAATATCTTGGAGGTGCTGAGATGAGAAATCACAGTGCTTTTGATCCCACTTCCCCAGATCAATCTGTTTGCTTTCAAACATGGTTTCAAGTTTCAAATATTTTATACCCATATAATAATTCTAAACCTGGAATAAGTGCTCACGTCTGTCTGTCTGTCTGTCTATCTATCTATCTATCTATCTACCAGTGGCATCTGCTAGCTTTTGAAACAGGGGAAGCTCATATTAGGCCTTCATCATAAAATTCATTGTTATATGTACGTAAATTCTGGCTAGTTTCCCCTTCCACAAGCTACTTTAATTATATGAACTAACTAACTAACAAGGAGCAAAGTCAAGAACGCTATAATATGTTTTTTTTTTTATTATTTAAAGAATGATTTGTACAAACAAAAAT
>JAQMYG010000019.1:12537872-12550306 GCA_030014215.1 Clariallabes teugelsi | reverse complement strand
GTTTACAATTTTTCTACCTACCTTTTATCTCTTCTCTTCTCTTCTCTTCTCTTCTCTTCTCTTCTCTTCTCTTCTCTCTCTGTCCCTCTCTCTGTCGCGCTACATATGCCGCTTCTGAGCTACCAGTGATCCTCCCCCTCTGCCCTCTGGACCTGTCTGACACATCCTGGTGCCCCACTTCTGGTTGGTGATCTCATCACATGAAGGTCCTGTGTAGTCTGCTTGGGATGCATGTGGAGTGACTGAGGACGGTTCTACTTCATCATGAAGACAATCCTGGCCCCGGCTGATGAAGACAGCTGTTCTTTGAGGACTTGTGACTGCAGTCGCTCAATAGTTCAGGACTGGAATTTTCAACCTTCTACCTGAGCCTCCAATAACAACCTAGACTCCATATTATCTTAAGGACATCATCTGTTATACTGAACTTCTAGCCGCCTAACTAACAGCCTGACTGTACAACAATTCCTGCTATCCAGTATCACCCAAATGAGGATCCTTTTTGGGTCTAGTTCCTCTCAAGGTTTCTTCCAATCGCCAGCTCAGAGAGTTTTTCCTTGCCACCATTGCCCCTGGCTTGCTTATCAGGGACAATCTAATGATTTTGATTCATATATCACTTGATACTCACCTTTCATACACATTTTCATAATTTTTCCTTGATTGTGTAAAATTGCTTTGTATACAAATAAAATTGAATTGAATTGAATTTTTTAAGAGAAAACATGAGTGAAAATAGGACTCTAATAGGTGTCTAATAGGACTCAAGTTCATATGTAAGGCCAAACAGAATAGCACAATCATCAAACAAAACATGACAAGAAATAGAATGAGGAGAAAATCCCTGTTCAAAAATTTGCCCACCTTTCATTCTTAATATTGTGTATTGTCCCCTTTAGCATCAATCATGGCATGCGGTCTATTGTAATAATTGTGCATGAGGTTCTTAATTCTCTTAGGTGGTATTGCTGTTGATTATTTATGGCAAAAAAAGCCTCCAGTTCCTGTACATTTTTCTGATTGGATTGCACAAACTGCACGTTTGAGAGCTTCCCAAAGTGGCTCAATGATATCGAGGTCAGGCGACTGCAGTGGGCGGCACTGTCACCTTGCACCTCCAGGGTCCTTGTTTTTGAGCAGTCTGTTTGTAGGTGTATGTTTGATAGTTATAACAGGGTAATAGTTTTTAAGTGAAGCTATGTCATCTGAGGTCTAACTAAATGTTGACTCTAAGCATTTAGTTGACTAATCAAGTTCTTTGCAGGTCAGACGGTGATCCAATCATAACTGATAACAGTGGGAGATTACTGATAAAGCTCTGTGCAGTAGTTGATGTCACGAATGAGGCAGCTGGGTTGAGGCGAAATCTCCTCCGGTGTGCTCTTTACCTTGATCAAGGCACTTCGGGGCTCTCAGAGTCTGAAAGAAGTCAACAACAAAGTAATCTAAATTTACTTCTAGTACACTCACCGATCCGGCGCTCTGGTCTCTTTTTATAGCCAGGCTTTGACTTCAGGATGTTGAGTATTAATGCAGAGCCAGCCGTGCAGGATTACTGTGCCGCGCCCCTTTTTGAAGAGCCTTGTTGCTGGCCTTGGTGCTGAACATGCTGCCTGTTTTAGCTGTGCGAGAAGCTGTTGTAGTATATAAGGAGTTGGCCTATGGACCATTTTTGGGCATTCGTTTATGCAGAGCTCTGTTAAGGTCCTGCCATTTTAGTTGGGTTGAGGTCTGGTTTTTGACTAGGCCATGCCTAAATGTTGATATTTTTATTTTTTACCTTTCTTAGATTTTCTGGTGTGCTTCAGATCATTGTCATGTTACATGACCCAATTTTAACGAAGCTTTAGCTGTCAGACTGATGTCCTTACATTTGCCAGAATATTCTAGTATATAGAGAAGTTTATGGTTGACTCAGTGACTGCAAGTGCCCAGGTCCTGCTGTTTGGTTTTGAGCATTAAGGCCAAACTACATCTGTCCATAAGACATTGATCGAAAAGCCTTAAGGTTTGCTCAGATGTAGTTTTTTGGACTGCATTTGAGCTTTAATGGTATTTTTAAACAAAAGCGGTTTCTACTGGCAACCAATTTTAAGCAAACTGTACATGATCAGTCTTTTTCTACTTGTGCTATCATGGACATTTAATTTGTTCAGTGAGGCCTGTAGGTTTTTTTTATTTATTTTATTTCTCTGAGCATTGCATGGTGTCAGTCTTTATCCTGACTCTCAGGATAAAGCAGCTAATGGAGATGAAATGAATGAATGGTAGTTAAATTTAATATTGCTGGGTAAAATCTTAATATGATTGTATGTGTTTAGCTTCTGTTTGATGTGTAAGTTCCTTTAAGGTGACATTGATTAATGGTTCTCTGAGTGATGCACAGTTGAGCTATAACGTGGGACCAATTTAATTAAATTTAAATATATATTAAATAATGTTCATATACCAGGGTGAGTAAAAAATTATCCTTACTTAATCTGTAGAATTTATGTTAATTAATTTTCAGAAAAGACAAAGATGTAATTTTTAGACACAGTCTCCTTGCTTTTCAATACCTTTTGTCCATTTGTCAACAAGCTTTCTATTCCATCATTACAAAAATTATCAAGGCTGTTCAAAGACATGAATGCATCGCTGTCCTCACTTCTTCATCAAAAGTGAATTTTCTTCCCTGTAGGGGTACTTTCAGGAAATCAAACAGGTGAAAGTCATATGGAGCCAGATCAGGACTATAGGGAGGATGCTTTAACACCTCAAAATGAAGTTTTGGCAGAGTGTCGACAGGGTGGGTAGAAGTGTGCGGACATGCATTGTCATGCAAGATTATAACACTCTTGGATAGCAGCCCTCTGTGTTTAATCCAGTGTTTGGCTTCAGCTTTTCAAGGAGCATCTCACTAGAACAAGCACGGTTGATTGTTGAACCTTTTTCCCGATGTTTTAATACTGGCCCTTGAAAATCCCAGAAAGCATCAGTTTCTCAGCTGATGGTTGACTTTTTCTTGGTCGGTGATTGAGGATGTTTCCATACTCTGCCATATACACTCAGGCTCAAAGTGAGGAATCCATGAATGGCTATACATCCTACCTAGAAAGGTTAAATCTCCTCTTTTATAGTCTGTGTATTAAAAATGTATGAGTAGTCGCAAATTCCTACTATGGACATATTTACGACGACACCTGGCTCTGTAATGGCAAGGGCATGGCACTTTGCTTTGCGCACCCGTGATGATTAATTACCTCACTGTCCTTTTTAATTTTCACTTTTCCGGATTACAGCGGAAGGGGAGTATAGAAAAATGACTTCCTTTTCAGAAATCTCAGGATTATGGAATTTCCTGCTACATATGGCATGTGAGATTTATAGGGTTGCGAAGCCTGCTTGCCCGCAGTGATGCTCTGTCCTCATGCTGTATCATGGAAGTCATATCATTTTGCAAGCCATTCGTCTTATCCAAGTGTATATAAATCACAGCATACCTTGGCCCACATAGTTTTTCAGTCATAAGAATTCATTGCGATCCAGATTACTGTTGATTCAGCATGGTTAAGCTCTCCCAAACTATAATCTGGGAGTTTTGTTAATACAGTAAGCATACAACAGAAGAGGAATGTAGAGGGAATTGCAAAAAAATTGATCATCATTTAGCTTGTTCATGTGCAATTTCACAGAATTCTGTTCCACATCTGAGGATCATTTTTCTCCTCCATTTTGGTGTCGTCTTGAATGATCAACCGTGGCTGGGATCAAATTTGTCTCACTCCGGTCAGATCTGTCATTGCTGTGAGCAGCATGACCTTTTGTTGTGTCCTCACACATCAGAGTTGTCTAAACAATTCCCTTGCTGTCCGCAACCTGCCCCCAATCCCCTGCCCCTAGTGCGCACACACACACACACACACACACACACACACACACACAAAATGCGGTACATGCTGCTAGAGCCCAAAAAAGCACAATAGTTGTAATTTCAATTAAAATAAATATTTATGATTTATGTCTTGCTCAATTATTTAAACATAAGCGGCAGTGATAGTGAAATATGATAAAGTTTGTCAGTTGCCAGGTGTTGTATTTCAGGTTTTGCTGCATTAAGTCACAAGTGGACCATTTAAATTGTGACTTAAGGAAAATATATATTTTTTTATTTTTATGCACCCTGTTGCTAGCTTCAGTGTTGTCTTGCATAATACAGTCCATTTTAAATTGCTGCCATAGATATTTTCTTCCATGGACTGGGAGTTGACATTTTTTCCAATTTCCAACTGTCAAGATTTGGGGAGCCTGTGTTGACTATAACCTCAGATTTCTGAGTTTGGCTGACAGGAGTGGAATCTTCTTCTGCTGTTTTAACCCATCTGCCACAAAGTTCTACATATTGTGCATTCTGGGATGCTTTTCTGTTCCACACAGCTATAAACAGTGGTTATACAGTATTATCTAGCTTTCCTGGTGGACAGGACTGAGAAATTATACAAGATTTACATATTTCCAATTATTTTACTTCAGTATAACCCTTCTGGGGTTCCTGGTTTAAATCCCAAATTGTGTAAAATGGAAAGCTAGTACTGTACACTATGTAGAGTGTAAGTTAGTATTGTTCCGCACACAAAGTATAGTGCCCTTGATCAGGGGTTAGAGAGGGTTTTGGGATTCAATCTTGTGTTAGAAGCAAGTCAGCTTTGTAGCTCATGCTGACCATGATCGCACGTGCAATTACTAAGGAGACAATTACTATGTGTTTTTAAGATGACATACCATTATCAGACGTGTTATTAGAACAACAGATATCCATATAGTTAAACATCCCAATGCATTTGGGAATCCCTAATGTCCAATCAAATTAGTCAGTTGGAACTAACTGTTATGTAAATGAAACTTTTCTGTATGCGCATGAATTTACGTATGCTTTGCACTGCATTATGTGTGCAAGTGTACATATTCTGCTAATAAAGTAAATCTTATATAAATACCGTAAGTGGATAGTTTTTGACAAGTGCTGCAGCACGCAAATTTGAGACTCTTTTTGTTTATGTTTCATTTCCAACTACTGTCACCTCCTTCAGTAGCTAGGTGGTGGATTTCAGGTTAGAGACACTCTGAGGTACTCTGAGGATATCACTGTGACAGCCAGTGATGTATGGGAGGTGGAATGAAGTGAAGTGTAGATTCAGATTACTGGGATGTTATTTTAATTATTTTCAGTAGAACTGTTAGAATATATTTTATTTCCCCCACCTATCAAAGTGATTAATAAGGCAAGAGTGGATGATGGTGGATTGTGCCTTAAATAACACCACCAGCACTTCTAGTACTGTCTGGCATCCACCCAAAAAGCATGAGTGCATCAATTTAGATGAACACATCCCACTATGCTATGATTTTATTTAGCATATTTCTTCACCCCCCTGAAATAAATTCCTGTCTATGCCACTGCGGTGTTATTTGCTCTCTCACAGGCGCAGAACATTCTCGTCAGGAGTAAAGGTGACAACAGGTTATCGTCAGTTGGCCCTGCTTGTTGTTAGCGCTAAGATCAGGTATACCCAATGTTATTCTATACAAACTATGATACATTCTATTACTATTATTACTTAAGTTATTGGTTTCTACAGTATATTCCTGCATGTTCTGCTATTTTGTAGAACTGCTGGAGCGACGTATTTTTGTACACCCAATGCAGAGGTCTAACAACTTGCTGGAGTGCACACATAAAAGATGCAGTGACACTTCAAGCCTTCAAGTCCCAATTTCCAAGTTTCTGGGAATACAGCCAGGCTATGATTATACTGGCATGACGTGCCAGTCAATGCTAACAATTTGACATGCCTGGCCACTGAAAAACACTCAAGGCCTGACACATGTAAATGTGCTGACAGGGCTCACACCCAGAAAAGTGCTGACACACTATAAATCCCCAGCATGCAGATACACTCTGGTGCAGTAAATAGATGCAATATGCTGCCATGACAGCTGTCTAAAGCTTATGTGTCTGTATCAGAATCTGTATCTATTATTGCGTCTAATTGCCTTAGGGAAAAATAAGTTCTTATTTAAATTAAGAATTTGAGTTTATTGTTTTTATTCATTTTACTATATATTATTTAAAGACAAATAAGACTTATTACTAAGACAAATGATGTGGGGCTTATAGAGCCTCAAGTACGACAAACAATGAAGCATTTCCTCTGAGCAGATATTTTATTGACAACAACCAGTATAAATGAGAAGAACTGCACCCCTCTTTGCATAAAATGCATAAAAGCATGTATACAGAATCAGATATATATCCTGCCAGTCTCCAATTCCCAACTCTCAGATCTGTGCTTTTCATTATTGGTTCTTTGAATTATTGAACAAATGACTTTAGGCTTCCAGTTCTCAATTCCCACAGCTCGAATCTTGCACTTGTTCCCTGACTCATTGCCTGCTGAGCCTCAGCTATCCTTTTTTGAAGCAATGTATTCCATTTTCAACACTTTCTCCATTGCCAACAGTGCACTGTAACAGTACACAGTGACTGAAACAATCTCCACTGGGAGACAGGATCTCATTACATTTGTCCAAACATTTTTACAATTCTGTCAATGCGGCTTTCCTGCTATATAACTATAAGCCCAAAAAGAACTTATCCCATTCACTTACAGTAGATGCAAAAACATAAGCAAAACCTGAGGACTGTGATTTAGGATTTGTTGGAAATAAAATTAAGATAAGGGAGGGAGAGCTTGTTATTTTCAGCTGTCCTGTGGTAATAATTACTACAGGCAAAACATGTGATGTCCTCTCCCTACACAATAAAGACTATATTGAGAGTAGCCAAGTGTCACATATGGAGGAGAGGTAGGATGCAAGTGCAGATAGTGGTTTAATTTAAGTGGCATGAACAGATAATAAAAAACAATATAAACTTGGTACAAACATGAACATGTACTGTAGCTAGTTAACAAGGTTAACAACAGTAAACCAAACAAAAAAATTCAATAGAACAGATGCAGCACAAGGAAGCATGTGAAATAAACACTACAGTATATATAGTATATAGTCCTTCTTCTTCTTTCATCTGCTCCCATTAGGGGTCGTCACATCCGGCCATTTGTCTCCATCTAACTCTGCCTCCCACATCTCCCTTTGTCACTCCAACCTCCTGTATGTCCTCCCTCACCACATCCATAAACCTCCTCTTGGGCCTGCTAACATTCTCCTCCTGCTTGGCAGCTGCATCTATAACATTCTCCACCCATTAATCCATCCTCTGCACATTTTCAGATCATATTAATCTGACCTCTCTTACTTTGTTCCCAAACCGTCCTACCTGCTCTACTATCACTCTAATATACTTATTGCTAATCATGTCCATTCTTGACATTCCCAAAGCAAATCGCAGCATCTTTAGCTCTTCCACCTCCAGCTTTGCTTCCTGTCTTTTTGTCAGCTGCAACATCTCCAAACCGTACAACATTGCTGGTCTCACTACCGTCCTGTAAATTTTGCACAAGCCAATGTTGTCCTAGTGTCTCAAGCCCGGATGAATGAGAACAGTTGTATCAAGAAGGGCATCTGGCGTAAAATATGTGCCAAATCGATATGCGGATCATGAAAACGTTCTATATATACAGACTAATTAGATGGGACAAGGTGCATGTCAATATAATTATTGCCTTTATTTAAGACCCCTTGTTTAGTTAGTCTTTGTCTTGCATTGTTTTTGTTATTGTGTTCTGTTTGCAGTTCTAATGCAATTATTATTATTATTATTATTATTTATTATTATTATTATTAAGTATATTTAAGGGACAGTTCATGTCAATATTTCTGCAGGGAAAGTTACTCTTATATGCAGTTTAAATTTATTTTTTGTATGGTCTATATTATTATATGTTATTCATACCCCTGGTTTCCTCAAGTGATGTACAAGACAAGACGGTTTAGTAGTGTCTAGACCACAGTTAGAAAACTGCAAGTCTGAGACATAATGTGCACATAAATGCATAGCCACACACACACACACTCACACACACACAATGTACGAAACTGGTCAATGTCATAACTTCCCATTTCCAGCTCTGTACATGAATTTTAACTGTAACTCCTATGATGAGTCAGGACACTTATTTAGACTTATATAGAACACGGGGAGAAGATGAAAAGGAAATTGAGGAGGGAGGAAGAAAAGTGAAGAGGAGAGGAGATGAGAGGTGAAAATTAGAACAGAGTAGAGGAGTGAAAAATATAGAAAATTGTGCGGAAATAAAGGCAGCAAAGAAGGACAAGCAATGAGAAAGAAGAGGACTCTGAGAAAAAAGTAAAAGAGAGGAAAGCCAAGCAGGCTGTCTGCCTCCGCAGCGGGGGAGAGAGAGTTAGCGTTCGTATATGGAGCGAGGAACAAGGTCAACACTGCCCACGGCAGATCATCAGACTCCCAGAATCCTCTCAGAGTCCACTATTCAGTACGCGGATCATAGCAGGTGGGAGGAAATGCCCATGACCTGAAATCAAAAATTCTTTTAAGAGTAAAGAGTGGGCTATTTACAGTAATATATGGAGAATGAACTGGGAGGGGCTATATAATGTAAAAAGAGTAATGGAGTTCAAAGCAGACTATTCCCTTAGTGTCCTGTCAATTTGTATTGTCATACAATTCATATTCTCACAAAACAAAATAGAATGCTTATAAGGTTGTATGTGCAGCATGGGAAAAGAGGGGAAAACTAGAATTTAATTGTAGAATAAACTGTGTACAGAATAGTGATGTGGTAATATCCAAAGTCTGAGACCACATTATATAGTATTTCTTTTTTTTTTAATTATTATTACTTTATTTAAAACTCACTCTTACTCTCACTCACTCATCGTCTATACCATTTTGTTCTGTATACAGGCCTATCCCAAGAGACTTAGGGCACAAGGCAGGGTACACCCTGGACAGGGTGCCAATACATTGCAGGGCACAAACACAATCACACACTAATTAACCTACTATGGGCAAAGACATGCAGATTAATGCCAGTTAGCCTAATCTGCAAGTCTTTGGACTGTTGGAGGAGACTGGAGTACCCAGAGGAAACCCACCAATCACAGAAAGAACAGGCAAACTACTAAGCCACTGTGCTGCCTCATTTAAATCTGAACATAGAAAGAAACATTTTATAATGAAAAAAATTATGTTGAATATTTAACATTCTGCACTATTTTAAAAACATATGTAATACTGTTAACTCCTTTGTACCTTAGGTTGCTTCCACTAAAGCAGAGAGAGAGTAAGAGGGAAAGAAATTAATGTAGATACATCTAAGATTCGAAATAAATAATACCTTTGCATTGAAATTAGAAAATGCATAATAGAAGTATTTTCACATAATAGTTTTAGACCTGAAGACCCCAATGTACATGGAACTGACACTGACTGTGCATCAGAAGACACATCCGAGATTGTTTGCCAATAAGAATTTATCTAAAGCTGAAGAGATAGGGTTCAAATTTGAACACTGTATAACACAACTATCAATTATACAATTTAGACCATGCAAATCTAGTCATAATAATTTGCACTTATGCAGTATTTCTCCTTTGACAAAGAAATAAAGAGAAACCACCAGGCTAACAAATAAATAAATAAATAAATGTGTTATTTATAAGAATGTGTATACATGCAAAAAATATATATATAAATTAAAAATAAATTAAAATACTTATTACTTATCATATTTGAATAATAACCTTTTTCATCATGTGCTTTTGCATTAGTAGGGATACAGATTACAGAGTAATTTCTCACCCGTCTCCAGAGTAGTTTTCTGCTCACATCCCCAACCGCGGTTGCTATTATAATTTGCTATACTAAAAGGCCAAGCCAATTTTAGGTCCTTTCTTACTTATCAGCCATTTTCTTTAAAAGAGATTACTTTCTCCCCCTCCCCTAAAAAAAAAAAAAAAAATCCAATACCTTCTTATAATAAAGCATGTAATGGCTCTGTCTGTGTGATAGCTTAATGAAAGAGACTCGGCATACACACATTCACACACCCGAATAAGACAAGTCACAACGAAACATCTCAATATCAATTATTGCAGTGCAGCCAATTACTGTGATTGTGTGAGCCTGCCTTTCTTTCCCTCATTCCACGTCTAATTAAGATGGGGGTACGAGCTGTGATAAATGTCCTCTTGCTGAACGTTTAGAGTCCTACTCAGCAGGGGTTCTGCTGTGAATTCTGTTTTGCAGACATTCGTTTTTAACTGCAAGTACAACAACTGTCCTTAAAGAGAAACAAAATCAGAATCTGAAATGTGGTCCTGCTTTCATCGTGTTTGCTGGGAAATTGTCTAAAAAGAAAAACCTGCAACATCTGCCTTATGTTTATTCAGGTACATTCAACCACCAAACTGCACCTCAATAATGCTTTGAAATCAGACTCTATAAAGACATGATAAACTGCAGGTATGCGTCACTTAACACATGCGATACGTTCTTGGAAATAGGACATAATGCAGTTTGGTTGTTGTGTGATCACCATATTATAAGCCTAAAGCTATGTGGGATTACTGCCATGAGATATATAAGATACAGGTAACAGAGACAATGTACAGTAACACCGATCCAAAGACGCACAAACTTTGCATATAACAGACATATAAGAGTAAGTCACAAGCTGTTGCTTACACTACATCTGCTTCTGTCTGCTAACCTTATGGTTTATAACATGCGAAGTTGTATGATGCATAAACAGACATTATACAGGACTATGATAAGGTGCTGCAGCCCACTAAACAAGTAAAACTAAACCTGGTAGATGAGGAGGCTGATGATGCCACAATCATTTATGTTTGGGGTCCAAAATTAACAATGCTTTCTGGGTGTTACTGGGTGTCTGTACAGATGATATTGGATGAATTTTTATGTTTTATTTTACTTAAATAAACTGAAAAACAAGTAAAATGACTTAAACAAGTTTTATGCTGTCAGTGTTTTTACCTCATTTGATGAGAAGAAAGTAATGTTAAACATACAAAGTCTTTACACATTTCCAGTTTTAAACTTTGATACACTGTTTAACTGATGTAACATAATATTTACATATTAATTATTGCTACTTCAAATTCAATTCAATTCCATTAAAAAAATTTTTATTTGCATAGATAGATAGAGCATCCAATCATATCAGTTCACTGAAATAGTCTACAGTATGTCTATGAGTCCTAAGGCAAATCTATTCACAAAAATGCTTGGCTAAATAAATAGGTTTTTAGCCCTAAACACTGAAACTGTGTCTGAGTCCTGAACCATAATTGGAAGGCTATTCCATAATTTGGGGGCTTTGTAAGAAAAAGCTCTGCCCCCTGTTGTAGTTTTCATAATACACGGTACTGCCTGCGTCCTTTAATCGAAGTGGGCATGGCCTAGCAGTTCACTCAAGTACTGTGGCACGAAACCATTTAATGCTTTATAGGTCAAAAGTAGTATTTTAAAATCAATGCAAAATTTAAACTGGAGTTTGTTTATGCACCTAGTTGAACATCTAGACAGTAAGATGTTACAATAATCCAACCTAGAGGTGATAAAATCATGAACTAATTTTTCTGTATCATATAGTGACGATATATTCATTATTTTGGCAATATTTCTGATTTAAATGAAAGATTGGAATCTATAATTACACCAAGGTCTTTTAGTGCTGTACATGTTGAAACAGAAAAGCCACCCAGAGTTATTGTGTGATCAGCAAGCTTACTTACAATATATCTGCATGTGGTCCAAATACCAGTACTGTACTTCTGTCTTGTCAGGATTAAGCAGAAGGAAGTTAATTAGCATCCAATGTCCTTATGTCCTTCACACAATAACATTTCACACAAATTAAATGTGAAATACTTAAGTAAAGTGCCTTCTATAACAGAGGGATTCATAATTTATGTTCATTAAAATAATTTTAAAAAGTAACATTGCATACAGTAACATTCCATTTAACATCTTATTAAAAATTATACCCTTATACCCTTTCACTCTGCAATAGTCTTGTTCTGCTGAAGCTACAGTAGAGAATTTTTTTATTTTTTAGTAGCAATAAAGTGTGATGCAGAAACTTGTTCCATCATCAGTGAACCCTGAATATACTGCGTGTCAAAGGCTTTTTTTTCCTGGTTGATGTATAGGGACCAAAGGAGATTAATAGCAAAGAGCTATTAGACATCCTGATGTAAAAATATATGCCATTTTGACATCATGACACAATCTCATACTGTAAGTAATGGAGAAGAAGTGAAAGGATATTGAGGCAAAATGAAACATATCTAAAGCGGTTAACACTTTAAGCTCCTGGGCTTATATTCACTTATTTATTCAGTAATTCTTTTTTTTTTTTTTTTTTTAGGAAGTTGTCACGTTCTGCTGGATGTTGGACTGTGGGTGTGGATGAGGCATAGGCGCAGAG
>JAQMYG010000019.1:12466192-12477604 GCA_030014215.1 Clariallabes teugelsi | reverse complement strand
TTATAACCCATATGGAGCGTCTGTTCTGTATTTTCTACCAGTAAATTAACACTAGGTGTAAAACTGTCTTTGGCATTTAATAGCATTTAAAAGGTGTACAGAAAGTGGCATCAGCATGTCTGAAATTAACTTTCCTGTTCTAGGCTATCAGATATGGAAAATCTGTCTTCTATATTCAGAACTAAAATTCACAAATAACAAGGAGCAGTTGTTTTTGTGCAGCATAAAGCAGTGAAATTATAAACATTCCGAGTCCACAATTATTCTTATTATTATTATTGTTGTTGTTGTTGTTGTTGTTGTTATATTATTTACTAAGTGATTTTCGCTTTTTTACACTGTATAACAAAATGTTTATCTGATCACCTTGTCCACAGTGAAATGAGGAATACAGTTGCTTAGCAGCTGATCGATAGAACATAACAAGAAGATGATTTACCTGCTTCACTGAATATTTACACAAGTAACGCTCATGTCACTATTTTTGCTTGACCGCTACAAATAGCAACAGGCAAATAGATACACATTAGGGTTCAATGAAAATTGAAATGAGAAACAAGAGAGATAAGAAAGTAAAAGCAGATCAAATGTCAATAGCAATTCTGTTCAGCTTCAAGAGGACATTCAAGATAGAGAAGAAAAGAGGAGCTCTATTCTTTTTTTAATTGCCTCCAATTCTGCCTAATAACAGCCTTCTTTTCAAAAGGGCTTGTCTTGACAGCTCTTTTAAAATCAATTTCTATTTGCCCCATATTAGCTTTTTGTAGATAAAAAAAAAAGCCTGTTACTCAGCAAAAGGATTTTTCTTCTCATCAATAAACTACAAGAAGGTGAGGCATTTAACCAAGATGGGCTTTAACTTAATGGGTGAAATCAAACATTTTGTGTTCTTGAAGAATGAAATGAGGCCTGTAATACACTATATTGAAGTTTTTCTGTTTCAAATTATCTCCAACATGTATGATATTGTCCAATGTGAATGTATAAACACACACACATACATATTAATTAAAATGAAATAGGGTCATTAGTACCCAAGACTCATCCATGTCTGTGGTAAGGCTAGCCTGTGTTGTCCAGTCCCACGTAAAAGTCAATGTAACACACTTTGCTGAAAAAGGTGAAGCTGTCTATGAGAGAAAGGTAACAGAACAACGGGCACATCACAGCCAGCCATGTAAGGGACAGTATCAGGAAAAGAGTTCAAGGTTGTTGATCCAGCCTCCAAATTCCCAAATCTCAATCCAACCGAGTATCCATTGAATGAACTGGAAAACCAAATCCACTCCGTGGAAGCTCCACCCCGCAATCCACAACACCCAAATAATCTACCACTTACCACAGTACGTCCCAGTTCCAGACACCACAGCACACCCCCAGAGATCTTGTGAAGTCTTGCCCCAAGGGGCCAAAGGTACATATACTGTAGGGAATCTATATGATATCCATCTTAATGTTTTGCATTTTGTGCATGTTATGGCTGAATGATGTACATTTACTAGTAAATTAAAACATACCGTACATACTACACACAGGTTTTAGGGGCATTTTAAGCTTAGACAGAATTAATGATCAAAGGCAGGAATATACCCCGGAACCAGAACATCACAGGGCACCATGCAGAAACATTCACACCTATGGTTACTTTTTCTGGCTAATCCACCTGGTGACCTTTTGAGGGGGGGACTCATACACAGAATTTGTACAGAAAATTTACACTAATACTAAACTGGCTTAGGATCAAACAGGAGATCCTAGAGCGTTGAAGCTGCATGCCATACTGTACAGTCAGAGGTGGAAAGTAATGAATGACATTTACTCGCATTACTGTAATTGAGGAGATTTTTTGTGTACTTCTGCTTTTTAAAGTAGTTTTTAAAATCTGTAATTTTACTTTTACTTAAATGTGTTTTGTTTAAAGTATTGTACTTCAGTACATTTTAAATCATATTCGCTACTGAGTAAAAAATAAATGAATGAAAATGAAAAATAATCCAAATAATACAACGGGGACGGAAAAAAATTGCACCCCGGAGACCACTGCACTGATTGATTGATGGGCGTGGAGAACAAACGCACTAATTTCACAAGAACGATGGAGATGGACAAAACAGATGGCAGCGATGCAGACACAGCTGAAAGTGAAATGCCAACAAATTCTTATGAAGCAAACCCCTGTTCATACTGTATTTAAGCGACCACTTGGATTTCAAGCACAACAAAGGGAACAGATTTATTATGGAAGGGTGTTCCATCCCACCCCCGCTATTAAAAAAAAAGGAACTCAGTAACTTTTACTCTGAGTAAATTTTTAATGAGCTACGTTTTACTTTTACTTGAGTAGATTTTTATAAGGGTAACTTTACTTGTACTTCAGTAAAAGTTCACTAAAGTAACAGTACTTTTACTTAAGTACAAAATTGTATTACTCTTTCCACCTCTGCATACAGTGCATCACAATGAGGCTGGGAAAAAAGGAAGACTGAACCGGATAGAAGTGCATATAGGTATTTTAATGAAATTGCAGGCAATCAAATCCAAAGCTGCAGTCAAAAATTATGGTCTACAGAACAGGCAAAGAATCAGGCAAACTACAAACATCAATATGTGGGCAAAGGAAAGAATCATAACCAAAGTTAAAGTCAAGGGCAAAACCAAAATATCTATCATCAAAAGGATTGAAAAGTTCATGTAGACATATTACTTTGCAAAGTGGATGCAGCAATAGAGTCTTAAATACTGTGTAGAGCGATTGTAAATAGTTGTGTGTGAAGACAGAGGACTGTCACTCTTTTGAATTAGCTTTTTTCATGAGCAAAAGGCCACACCAAAGCTGTCAGATTTGAGTTTTAAATGAATCATTTAAAAGCAAAATTTCAGACCATTACTAACTTTGGCACATAATTTTCTCTGACACAGGACGATCATTTGAAAAGTGCTCTATAACCTTATTTTAAAACCTTTAATCTTTCACATTTAAGCAAACAATGACACCTACTGTAGTTCTTATGGTGCACTTTAACTTATAAAGTTCGCTGACAAAAAGCTCAACAATAAAAGCACCTTCCAATAACTTTATGAAAGAAATGAATCACATTTAAAAAGAAGCTGACTTGAACTAAGTCGAAGGCTACAGTAACTAAGACTTACTTAAACCTGACTGACACAGACCTGTACAAGATATTTCAGTCCATTTCTTGCACATTATTTATCATTTCCACAAAAGCTCTTTTGCTTCCTTTTTTAAAATTAACTAAACAATGACAAAATCAAGGAGGTTGAATGAAACCGTTGACAAAGAAATGTTATGAGGTTGCCATCCATCATTGCATCCATCAATGTGGTCTACCAACTAGCCAAGTACAGGTTTGAAGATTGGGTGGAGGACCAGAGAGAGACAAAATAGAGCACAAACATAATTGCAACCTCAAAATCTGGATGGATGGATGGATGGATGGATGGATGGATGGATGGATAGATAGATAGATAGATAGATAGATAGATAGATAGATAGATAGATACAGTAGATAGATAGATAGATAGAATTCTGTATTAATACCAAAGGTATATTATTAAATTCACGTCCAACAGTGCTGGTGTGGCCTCTTGCTCATGAAAAAACTAATTCAAAAGAGTGACAGTTACCGGACTTCAAATCATACACAACCATACACAGTCACTTCACAAATTCAGATTTTTCCCTTGACTTTCACTTTCACAGTTTATGATTTTTTTGCTTTGTCCACTTATTGATATTTGTAGCATGTAGACGTTTCGAGGACATACGTACAGTACGACAGTAAGTCTCTTTTACAATTCAAGCAGTTTAGTTTAACATTTACAGTATAAGCAGGAACCTGGGGTCTTGAAGGTCGCTATACAGTGGAGCTAAAAACTAATTAATTAATTAAATTATCAGAGGATTAGAGATCTAAGAACACTAACTTAAAATTACTTAGTTTTATCAGCAAATTTCTTCTACTCCGCTCATTTTTTCCCAATGTGTTAACAGGTGATTGTTCTATTTTTCTGCTTTCATTTGCACCAGAATAGAACAGGTCTGCTTAGTGAAATTCAAAGTGTGTGACAACCAGTTCACAGCCACAGCTGCAAAGCACAAGGTGTCAGTGGAAAAAAAGGATTTTAGTGCCACGAAATGAAACCTTGATTTATTCCCAAACACAAAAGGCGATGCATCATTTAAGTGGGTAATGATTCTCCCTCAAGGGCAGTGGAAGCAGCAGGAGAGGTAGAGGCATGACCTATAAGGTCGGACAAAGTCTGCTTCCCTGTTCATGACTCCACAGACCTGTCCATGCTGATCAAGCACACTGGCCAGCTTTGAAACTTCATCTGAAGCTGCTGAGATAGGGCAAATAAGTCAAGTGAGAAATGCTTACGTTAAGGACAAATTTGTACAGGTGAAGTGAATGCAATGAAACACTGTCCATGGGGAAAATGGCAGCACAATGCCAGGTTATCCCTGTTCATTACATTCTACATAACAAAAACATTTCAGCTTATAAGAGATTTATAAAAATAACAAAAAAAAATTCTATTAACTCAATTCATGAAGCACATATACGAAATGTTACCAGTAATACTTAGGTGCAACAAACATGCGATTACTCTATAATAAAGCTGCACATTTACACCATTATATACCACTAAACTGGTGACAATGGTTATTGTCTCAAAGCAGCTTCACAAAATTATGGAAATGTGAATGAGCAAGAAAAATGTGTACAAACCATAATGATTAGAAAGTCCCAGAGCAAGCCCCTGAGCAAGCCAAGAGTGATGGCGACAGTGGCAAGGAAAACCTCCCTGAGATGGCAATAGGAAGAAACCTTGAGAGGAACCAGACTCAACAGGGAACTCATCCTCATTTGGGATGAGTTAGCAGGAATTTTATGCCGACATACTGTGTATTAGACAGCTGGAAGTTCAATATAACAGAAGATGTCTAAGTAAACATGGAGTCCAGTTCGGCATCAGCATGGCACCAAGATGAGTTAGACAGCTGCAGAGGGCAGGGGGGGTCTGGATCACTGGGAGCTCAGGAGCAGAATGTGTAGCTCCAAACCATCACGAAGCAGAAAACGGGGTTGGTCCTTCTCTGGAAGCCTCAGGATCCTCGCAGGGTTGGCCTTTGTCTACTGAAGCTGGCACAATCTCTAGATGCCTCGGGATGGGTAGAAAAATAAAGAACAGGTGGCAAAGAATTAGCGTAGCTGCTGTTCTAGACTGGCTAGATACATGGGAGCTAAACCATTTAGGGCTTTGTGTGTAATTAATGCTAGTTTGTAATCAATTCAAAACAGGTAGCAAGTGCAGGGATGATAGTATTGGGGTTATATGATCTGTATTGACTAAGCATCTCAGAATAAAAAATCACTCCTAAGTGGCCAAAAATTCTCAGAGTGATGCCATTTTGGAGGTAGGAGTAGGAGTAAGAGTTATTTATCAAGATTCCTAAAATAGGAAAATACTTCTATCTCCACAAAATGCAGGAGAGCAGCGTGAAATCAACAAAGAACAAGCTGCGTTCATGTGCGGCTCTCACATTAAAATAATCATATGTATACATACATTTTATATACTCATATTAAATTATTACGTTTTATTTTTACAGGTAAGAGTAGGGCATATTTTTGCTTTAATTATTTATTTACATTTTACTATCTCTTCCACAAACTAAACATCCTCTCTCCAGTTTCACTTTCTTTTCAATTTTTTTTTTATCAGATTATGACAGTTCTACACAGATCTATTATAGGGGCTTTAAACAGTTGTGATTGGAGCTGATTAAGATAACGTCATGCAGCATCTGAGTCATACTCTACTCTGAGCTAGGAATATTTTCAAGTCCTAAATAAACTTTGAGTTTGATTCCTACGAGTGATTCTGAGATGCTTAGTAAATACAGGCCCAGATCTTGACTGTAGTAAGACTGTAAAGTAGAATTTACCTGTGGTGATTAATTAATTATTCAGTTGCATACCGCACAAGATGTGTTTAAAAAAAGTATGTATTTTTTTGTCCAAAAATGACTTTTATGAGCTCTGTGTCACTCAACATTACTAAAACATTGCTCCTTCACACGTGTCTCTGCCAGAACGCCATTTCCTTACTAATCCTAACCAGTTAGGAGACCTCCAGGGCACTCCTACATTTTGGTGGAGATGGGAGTCATTTCCTATTTTAAGAATATGGAAAAAATAACTCTTACTCCTACTCCTAAAAGTAGGACCAAAACCGCATAACTCTAAGAATTTTTGTCCACTTAGGAGCAATGTCCTACTCTGAGATGATCAATACAGGCCCTGGTCTCTGGAGGCTCCATCCAATAAAACAACAGCACCCAAACGATCCTCCACTAATATCCATGTGCCAGACACCGCAGCATACCCATGAAGGTCTTGTGGAGTCTCCAAAGAGGCCAGAGCTGCCTGGCAGCACAATATTGGTCTTAATGATTTGTACGTATTTAAATCTTATGGCTAATCAGTAAAATCTCTTTCTATCCCTCCTGCATGTTTTCACCTCAGTCAACCATAATAATGAAATTATTAATTTCATTATGCGTTTAAATCAACATTTAAAAAAATTGTAATAAACAGTTAAATAAATATCACTATACATTCACCTTTTATCATGGATTAACAATTCATGGAACAAAAATCACAATGCTCTTTCATGTGAACTAATTTGAGTAAACTGAATGATTAAAAAAATTATTTGCTCTCAATGAAGATGACATGGTATCGCTTTCTAAATCTTGAATGAGATAAATGGGTTTTAGAAATGTCTCCTGAGACCTGACCCATTTCCTGTCCATTTAAACAGCACAAAGAAGTACTTTCAGGGGTTTTCTGTGCTGATCTCAGACAGTAAACTGGGGAGGAACTGGTATGATGGACGACTGTAATTTCTCTTGTGGTTCTCATTGCTGCGGGTAGAGATAAGTGAGGTCCTGAAAGGCCCCTGTTCAGACAAAGCTATGCCTATAGAAAATAGTAAAACCACAGAAGCAACTGGATAGAAATAGAATCAAGACTACAGAAGAGAAAGATGACAAGAGTAGAACACTCTTTCTTACCCATTCCATGTCCAGTCATTTCTACTGTGAAAACAGCTAAAAAGCTAAAATTTAAGACGATAGCACAGAATTACTCATCAATTGATTGCAGTAGTTATCATTTCAAAAACAAGCTAAGCTGGTTTTTACCATACTATTGTGAGATGATTGCCAGATATTTGACGACAGCATGACTGTCTAGTGTCGCCCATGATTTGCTCGTGTCACTATAATTGATGTAGGAGTGTGCCATTCTTCTCCTCCAACTTGCTCTCTCTAGCCTCCTCGGTAGGAACGGCTGTAGTTTCACCCAGGTAACGACCTCGGAACCTCCAGATGGTAGTTGCAAGCACTTTACTGCTGGCCACTCAGAAGTCCTCAAGAAGCTATTATAACATAAAATTTTGTTCACATGCTGGATGTCAGCCAGAAGGCGCTGATTGCCTTTAAATGCCAGTCAAAGAGAGACTCCTAATCATTATAGAGATATTGATCAGCAGTCTGAACACAACCAACTGAACCAACCTTTTATATGAGACACGGAGGACAGGTTGAACCATATGCCTAAAATAAGGAATGTACAAGCTAGTGCAAAAATATTTAAGTTTTGAAGGTTAATTTTACAGGCTTGAAATCCTAGATAATATGAAGACAAGGTTCCAAACACAGACAGCTATTATAGTGACTGAATTAATACAATTTTCTATAAATACATCTATTCAAACACAAATTAGCTGCCACAAAAAATAGGAGCCTGATCTGCTTAATCATTCATGAACGTGAACTTTTCAGACAGTGACCTGTTGTCCAGAGGGCTACTCTAAAATAATATAATTAATAAATATAAATATTGTCTGTCTAGTGATTTATATTAAAAAATACCTATTTTAAAATTGTAATGTTAATTATTGCAAAAGCAATGCATAATTTAATAAAGCAATATTCAAGTATTTTGCACATGTGGTCCCAATCATCAAGTTGTTGTTTACCATAATGAGAAATACATAACTATATACTGCTCAAAATTTAAGGGAACACTTAGTCCTGGTTCAACTTTAACCAGACATATACATACATGGGACATTCAAATGAAAGTGTTTCCTGAGCAGTATATTTAAAGTAAACTGTTTTACACTAGACATTTAAAATTGAAAATAGCAACAGTTATATGTTTTTTACATCTGAAAAAAGGCATATCTTTTCTCAGTACTTTATATTAGTCCCCTTTTTATTATATCGGTATAGCCTTTGTGGTGTTGGTGGTACTGTATAATGCTGGGGTTTCTCAATTCCCTAGTAAAAAAGGTTATTGACTTTGAAAAATATTGACATTTTGATTGACAACAGCATATGATGGTTGTTGTGACGTGATTTGGTACAAAACTACTCATAACGTTCCTTCTACTCAACCTTGTAATTTAATGTATTGTGCAGATATAACTGGCAAAGTTTGATTACATTCTATCTAGCCAGTTTTGTGTGATGCTGTGACAAAATTGGCTAGGCAGACATACAGACAGACATGCAGACATACAGACAGAATTTTTTCTGATATTGGTTTCTCAACCTCCAATGTATGAATTGTTAAAAACCTTAGATAGGAACATTGTCATTTATATACAGTACAGTACAATCCTAAAGTATTGTTGCAATTTTAGACTTGCACAATAGACGTACTGTGTTGCATAAACAAATTTAATTGCATTACTTAATGTTGAATTGCAGAAGTTTATTAATATAACTATAATAGCATATAAATCTATTAATAGGTCCTCTGTGTCGACATGTAAATACATAAATACATATATAGCAGACATACTAGATGGTCTGGTAGTCCCGAATAGAGTAAGTGTGTGCACAGAAGAGAAAGTTAATGCCATGCATCTCAACCTTATGCATCTAGTACTAACCTTGCAGAGTGGCTCTGAGCAATAACAGCAGTGTTTTAATCTTCAAGGGTAATTCCAGTCCCAATATAGCCCACTGGTGTGATGCTGTCCTGGGGGAAAATTTGCCCTGGTTTAGTTGAACATAGATTTTAGCACCTGACAAGTAACTTAGGATGTTACATACACTGTAAGGTGTAAAGAAAAAAATGGGGGGAAAGGATGGGGTTGTCTTGTACAAGTTAAATTGTCTTGACCTGTTTCTAGTAGCAAGCTATAGTTTGTAGCAATGATGACTGAATTATATGCTGGATAAACTGTACTTTAGATAATGCTTACTGTTTGCCTGAATCTATAATTAATAGTACTACACAGTTCAAAGAAAAAAAGTTTATAAACCCAGTACTGTAATAAACCCAGTACTGTAGATGGATCATTCATGGATTCATTCATTCATTCCAATCAATTACAGTCATATGAGGTGATTAAACAGTGACACGCATCTTAGATTTAAGCTTAACTCAAGCTATAATAGTTGCGATGATGCTTCCATAGTACATTATCAGCAGTCACATTACAGATGCAGTCCCTGGTATAATGAACATAAACTTTTACACAGTTACAGTTACATTACTGTAAGTCAAGAAGAGTAAACAAAGATTCAACCAAAATCATCTGCTAAAGGTGAAACTTTAAAGGGGACATTCAATAAAATGTTATGTATTCTGTATGTACAGTAGTGTACAAAACAACCTCAGCAGCAACCTCATTTCCCCTCTGGTCTGTTTCAATCACTCAGCATTCAGCATTACCAATATACTACTGTAATAACTGGCGTGAACAGTCATCTGTCATCTTCAGCACCTCTCTGGTTCATGCCTTAAGAGGCTTTTATGTTTGGATATTATACAGGACACTGTGTGGCTAAGGAAACAAAAACGTTTTCCCTGGAATTGGCCAGGTACAGGGATTGCAGTGAAAATGAGAGCCAAAAACCTTCCCAAAATAAGAAGAACAAAAAATAACTACTCCTCAAGACTACATAAAAAAAAAAAAACAAGAAAGTCTGGTTTCTTGGAAGTAAAATATAAAGAAATGAGGGTAACTCAAGCTTTTTTTTTTGACCCTGTATAATTTTATTCTGTTTTATATAAAAAAGAACAAAATAATTTAAACCATGTGCTCTACCAGATAAAGATAAATTAGAAAAAAAATCATTGCAAGCCCAATATTGCAAAGACATTCAGCTTCTGACTGAAACTTTTATCTATTCAAAGAAAATACACCATGAACCAAGCATGAGCCAAATATTACAGGCTTAAAAGCAAAAAAACAAAACAAAGAAAAATCAATACAGCTTACTCGTGTGTGTGTGTGTGTGTGTGTGTGTGTGTGTGTGTGTGTGTGTGTGTGTGCGTGTGTGTGTGTATGTGTGTGTGTGTGTGTTCATGTGTGCATGTTTGATTATTAATTTAAAAAATTGCGTTATTACATTATTATTTTCCATCATTTTATCATTAAGATGAACTAAAATAGGAGCTTAAAACAGAACCATATAACATTTTATGGTCTTTTTTTTAAGCTTTGCAGCATTTTATGATTTATAGACCCATTACACTGTTTACTTTAATCTGTTTTTAACGCAGATGAACTTTTCCTGGGTTGTGTTTTCAAGCAACTAAACATACTGAATTAATTACAAGTACAGTTTTTTTTTTTTTGAAAAACACAAACATGAAAGAATTTTGTACTGTGCACTTCACTCTGCTTTGAAAGCTCAAGAGAAGCAATTCACTCCTCAAATGTAATGCTATTGATTTCTTCTGTGTAGGCAAAGCAGCTTAAGTATGTCTTAGGTGTCTATGCTATTAGAGTGTAATCAGGTATTAAATTCCCCTCAAGTCCTGCAATTAGGTGTAATCTTCAACATCCTCTTGAGGAAGAATGAGTAATTTACTGTCACCTGCTTTTCACATCCCACAGAGTAGTGCGATGAAGAAATTTATTCTCGAAACACTGGTGAACAGTACTGTAAAATACTGTACTGTTAAATACTGTATTTAGCATACTGTTCAAAAATTTATAGGTATACAGGAACTACGCAGAAATTAATGAATAGTTCTTTCACAATTCAATCTGTATTACTCATTATGTATGTTAGTGGGAGTTCACTATTACCTATGCAATAATTAATTAAGTTTTCCTACCTTCCTACCTGTTGTTTGCATGTATTTTTCTATATAGAAAGAAAATTTAAATAAAATTGCAACTTGTTACTAATGACTAAAATAGGTTAAAGTATATTAAGGTCGCAGATCTTCAAGTGGAAGGTAAGGCTAAGCTAACGTTAATTAATGTTGGTATGGCCAGTATTTCATCAGCAATTATAAAAGTGCTAAATAGTTAACAAGCAATTTTACAGGAGAAATGTACTGTAACACTCTG
>JAQMYG010000019.1:12391741-12411394 GCA_030014215.1 Clariallabes teugelsi | reverse complement strand
AGAGATATGTCACACTTAAATGGTTCAGATCATCCAATAAATTAAAAATGTTAAACGAAAGATAGCCCTAATAAATACAAAATGTGTTTTTTAATTACATTCATTAAGGGAGAAAGGTGTTTGAACCTAATTGCCCCTATGTGAAAAAGTAATTGTCTTCCTTGCTAAATCATGAATAAACTGTGATCAACCATATTTTTTGGAAAGCTGAGTTTATTAAAAAAAAATTATCACTTCACTGCATATATCGTTTTTACTCTTTTTGCTCTTTAAGCAGTCTTTGGCACAGAAATTTCTACCGGGAGTAAAAATGTTTTATATTATTTTAAATTTCATCTGCCATACCCAGACCTGTTGAATCAAGAAATCAATTAACGAGAACCCGTCTGACAAAGTCAAGACACTAAAGGTTTTTTAAAAAATAACACATCATGCTGTAATCTAAAGAAATTCAACAGTTGAGAAACTGAGTAATTGACATGATTCAGGCTGGAAAGGGTTACAAAGAGAGAGGAAACTTGAGGTTTGACTCAATGTTTTGTCCTTAATAAATGAAATCATCATTAAAAAACTGCACTTTGTGTTTACCTTTCACCACGGTTATCTTTGTGTAATATTAATATTTGTTTGATGATCTGAATCACTTAAGTGTGAAAAAAAATTTTTTTTTTAAATAATAAAAAATGAAAGGGGAAAATAAATATCACAGCACTTTATGTCCTTCCTGGTAGAAATTGAAAATCTGACCATTTTGCACCAACAAGGCATTTCCACCAAGAAGTCTTTGACTCACCCTAAAATATTTTCACACTGACATTTCCACGATTTAATCAGTCCTTTAAAAAAAAAAAAACATATTTGCCAAGCATCTGGTTTTAAATATACTGTAGACTACCTGTGAAAAACTGTTGTCTTGACTGACTGTCATGACTGTCAGTTACTCTTTGACCTGTCTAAAATGAATAACAGAAAAACAGACAAGTCATAAAATACATTTCCTGATGTTTTTTGGGGGAAAATGTTTAATGGCATAAAGGTGGTGTTTCTTTATGCATGATATTAATTCAAATATCTTGAACTGCTTATCTTCAGCTTCATAATAAAATACTGCATGAAACTGTAAGTTACTGCCATCATTGTTTTATTACAATACAATACAATACAATACAATACAATACAATACATACTGTATACAGTGCATAGATAGATAGATAGATAGATAGAGCAAAGATTGTTGTCTTCATTACGGCTACCTACTATACTAGAAAAGCAAGGCTACAGCAAATTTGCTTTGTTCTTTGTTTAACTTTCTGAATAATAATTTCTCAATTTCTCAATAAGTCTCTGACCTGAAGACTTTGACAATGACAGACTGGAACTTAATGAGCTTCATAGCAGCACCTGTGGTGTAATGCTAATCCATAATTAGATCTCCAAAAAACTGACTAAAATATATGATTTCTACAAGCTCTTCACAGGCAACACAGATTGCAGAGTCATTTGAAGGCTTTTTTTTTAAAGCGTAGATCCTGCCATATGTTGCGATCCAAGCTATCACGATATGGTAATGGTGCAGCCTCTACCCAGAGTGTTGTTTCTGGTGTGCAGTGGTTACTGATGTCCAACCAGCAAAAAAATTTACATTCTTTGACACCACCCTCTCCACCTGATTGCAAAGCCCTATCCCCCATTCCACTGACCCGACTGAATCTTCAGCACATTTAATGCATCAATGCATCTATGATAACTTTAATGGGTTTGTTCAAATGCACAATATCCACATTATTAAATAGGACAAGCAGCTAACCAGGACAAACTCAACTCACATGCCTCAAAAATGTTTCTCATTAATCACTGCTGCCTTGAGTTTTACTAACTGCTTACATAGCTATTACATTAAATGTCACATCAAATGTTACATAAAAGAGCTACACAAAGGACTAGCAGCAGGCAGAACATCAATCATAATTTAGCTACAGTATGTGCTGCATTCCCAGGAATTCGCTGCATATAGTCACGGTACAAGTGTTAATCATGCTGTCTGCTGACACAGCCTCTGCAAGTGACATCATTCACAATAGGATGGATGATACACAAATTTGTCAACCATCTAACTTATTCCTCTTCTAAAGGGATTTTAATAATGTCAACCACTTTTTCACTACACTTATGTTAAGTTAATTTGTTAAAGGCCCTATTAGAAAAAAAAGAGTTTGCAAGGATGTACTACGTAGTTCTATCACACACACACACACACACACCATCATCATAGGGAGGAGTGGTGGCTCAATCGTTTAAGGCTCTGACAGGAGTCATTGACAGGAAGGTTGGGGGGTTCAAGCACCAGTACTGCCAAGTGTCCAGTGTTGAGCCCTTATGCAAGGCCATTAACCCTATCTGCTCCAGGGGCACTGTATCCTGGCCCTAGCTTCTGAGTAGATAGGTCTGTATTAACTATAGGTAATCTAGAATTTACAAACAATGATTTATGAAGAAGAAGAAGAAAGCTAGTTCTGGCGCCTTCAAAGCGGTATTCTAATACAGGAAAAAGAAAGAAAATTGAGAAGGGAAGAATAGAGTAAGGAAATGATGTAAGGAGAAATTACAGGCTACAGACTGCTGGGAAACCATGTGGAAGGAAAACAAACTGAAGTGAATTCTTTAACAGGCTCGTTGGGCGATCTCCTTAATAACTCAACCATCTGCCTGGGAACCCTCTCACCACATCCCTCTCCCCAGCCTTTATTAACTCCACACAATCATTTCCATTTACTCATTTGGCTGATGCTTTTATGCAAAACAATTTACAAGCAACAGAATGCAACCGAGCAGGTGCTCTGGGACACAAATCCTCACAGCTGAACTTCTAATCATCATTACATGAATTACTACCAGTAAAAACAAACCTACATAAAAAGACAACAGGAAAACCCGAAATGTGACATCCCACTAGTTTTATTGCCAGTGACATTACTGAGCCCGATTAGTTCAAGATGATCTGTTCTAGTTTGATTTAGATTTGATTTAGTACTTTGGTATTACTCAGTCCTGCACTTTCCTCTCGCTTTCCTCTGATTTTTTTAAATCATTACTTTAACATAAAACACTTCCATTAATGCAACTCATGACACCTTTGCAGTTTGCACAACACTCAGGAAGCTTTAATCAAGAATATATCCATATGATGACATTAATCCTCAGCTTCCTCTATAATGGGTGGATAATTATTTGGCAGCATATAGGCAGTTTGAATTATTCATTAAGCATTTGTAAGATTTCACACTTAGACAGAGACATAAACAGGGTAATGATAAATTTTTTTAAACACCCCATCTCACACTCAAGTAAATAGTAAAGTGAACCAGTGGGCCTGAGGTAAGGCTTGCTTAATTTCTCTTCAGTGGACAGGGTTGAGCTCTACTGTCTCTCATCTTAGGCATCTTCAGTCTTTCTATCTACAGTCAATGAGTTTCAAAGGGATGTTTCAACAGCATGCTTACACAAGCTAATTTGCTGTCAGTATTATTGCATTTTTATTACATGAAAATCAATAATTGTTTCACAGGTGTGAAATCTACATTTTCACTTGTACAATATATCATTCATTAAAAAAAAAATCATTAAAACAACTTTTATTAATTATTTATTATTAGAAGACATTATATTTACAGTACCAGTCAAAGGTTTGAACACAGCTTCTAACTGATGGGTCTTTCCTGATTTTATTTCTTTCCACATTGCAAAACAATGCTAAATACATCCAAAATATGCAATAATATCCAATTGATGTTGAAAATCTCGAGTTGAGATGTTGTTGTCTGCTACTTTATGCTCTGTAAAGCCTTCATAACAGATTTAATCTGAGGTTCTGTAAATTGGTGGATTTTGAGGCTGGTAACTCTATTAATGAACTTCTCTGCATGCGAGGCTTTTGGGCTTGATTTCCATTTTCATGAGAGCCAGTTTCATTATGAAGCTTTATGGGTTTTGCAAATGCACTTGACAATACTGTTCTTGCAAGAACTATTTCATGTCTTAAAAATAATATCTGGCAGTTGTTGTTATTTAATTACCTAATTCTATATATGTTATTTCATAGTCTAAAAAAACACTATTGCTCTAGAATGTAGAAAATAAATGCAAACTTGTGTCCAAACTTTTGACTGGTATTGTATATAAAATTTTGTATTGAGCAAAAGTCTTGAACCACCCCTCATTCCTTCATATTTTGCATAAATGACCAGACATTCTTGTATTTTAAATGTAGTCTTGGCTCTCTTGGCTCTTGGTTTTGGAAAGTTTTTGGCTCTCCTTTTCAGTCCAGTCCCTGTACCCGAGCAGTTTCAGAGGAATGTTTTTATTGTTTTTTTTTTTAGCCACACAGTGACCTACTGTATGAATCATTCAAGCATGAAAAAAAACCAAGGCATGAAAAAGTGAGAAACAGGTGCAGATGATGACAGATAATCAGGCCAGTGAATAGTATACTGGTGATGCTGAATGCTGAGTGGTTGGAACAGACAAAAGGGGAAATGAGGTTGATGCAGAGGTTATTACATTGATCAATTTGCAGCCCATCACAGTAAAACATTTTTTTTCCATTTCTTTAATTTTATCTACATAATTGAATTGAATATGAAGAAATGAGGAACTTTTGCACAGTACTTTTGTAAAAATCTGATTTTAAAAAAGCATGCTTATTTAGCAAAGTACTAGACATCAGACTGACTTTTTTACCAGTAATTTTTTTTTTTACTTGACAGAAAACATTTTACAAACAGATTTTTTTTTTTTTTTTTTTTACCCAATTTTCAGAATACATACCTGTTTTCCAGATTTCAAGAGAATTGTGGAGAGCAGAAAAAGAGGGAGACGTTTTTGTATTATTTTCCTTTTATACAGATAGCCTCAGGGAGTGCTGCAATCCCATTGTCTAATGTAGCACATCAAATTCAACTGGAGTAATGCAAGCTAAGCAGAAAGCACTGATCCCAGAAGTAATTTATTTTCACTTACAATGTCAATAGGATACAGGGTTAAAAGAAAGGATGGGGGGAACGACTTTCAGAAACCAATATAATGCAATAGCCGTATGATGTCATCATTCCGATATAAAATGCATTGCAAGAGAAAGTCAGCAATAGCACTGAAATATCACTGCAGCAATCATCCGTCTTGAAATACATTTTATCTTACTGCCATACACTGCGTGTGCAGACTGGTGTCTGACAGTGATATGTCAGATTAATGCTGTGGTGTCAGAGAAAAGGAAATATAACTTAAATCTGAGCAAGTTGAACCATAAGAAGGACATGAGAACCGAGATATAAATTACAACACCATGAAACAGAGACAGAAATGGTAGACAGACAGATTATCTGTAATCTAGAAGACAAAAAGTGCCACAAAATCTATTTTATGATTTTGGGATTTATAATGTCTACCTGCTTCATCATTTCCCTTAAGTTCAATCAATCCACGAATGTCACAGAGCTTATTTTACCTATACTTAGAGAGAAAAGTCATTCAATTCTTATAACCCAGAAACAAGAAGCTAATGTCAATATCTGGACTTATGTCCACCTTTCATAATGGTCTGTTGCCTCTAGTCTCTGATCCTATAATGACAGAAAAAAAGAAAAGAAAAAAAAAACATTAGGACTTGTTATGAAATCCATGTACAATTGTGCTCATTAATTCTTCATTTAAAAATGTTAAAAACATCAGGACTGCTGCACTTTAGGAATATTTTAATGTTAAATGTTGCTTAATGTGATTCTGCATGTGTTAACCCAATTTTTAATCATATAAATAAGAATGAAGTGCAGAGTATACCTAAAATTGTGGTAAGATTATATCCTGTAGAAAAGCTGGCCTGTACCTTCCGGTCTTCATCATTCATAATGATATGTAATAAAGTGTCATATATCAAGTGTAATTTGAATACGAAACAATATTAATAGTAAAAACTTCCTTAAAGAATTAACAGCTGTGTCTCTGTTGCCCTATTATGAGTTTAAAATATATATATATATGAATGAATGCTATGTACACACCCTGTGAGTTTTACTTTTCATAAAAAGCCATTAAGCCACATTAATTTGCTGCTGTCCTCTTGCATTTACTGTATTGTTGCTTTTTAGAAACCTTTAGAGAAATACATTCCAATATCATGAAATAAAGGATAATTCCAGGTCACAGTTAAATATATTGCAATATGGTCCACCATCAAAAATAACTTTCTTTTTGAGGGATTAGGGTAAAAAAATCTTTAGGTATTGACTCTTGGGTTGCTTTTTATAGGCCCGAGCCAGGAAAGAAGATTGGCTCAAGCGCTTGTGGCATTTCAGGAGCTGCCTTTATCTTACGAACATGCTCCACCATCCAGACATTTTAATTCCTTCTGCATTCTGTATGATGTCGGCCTGAAAAAGTTCAGCTTTAGAGGTAGAAGTGGTTCTGCTGTCAGCCATGCCCCAAAGGATGACATCCATCAAAGGCTTTTGTGTGACATTTATTACATTTATAACATTATCAAAAGGGCATCCGACAGAGGTCCCTGGTGAAGACGACTTTATAATCGCTCTTATATCTGCTCTATTCTGATGGGTCTAGGATTATTGCACCAGCTAAAAATTGCTGTGGCCTCATATTGCCTGACCCCAATAGGAACGAAAGCCAGGCAGTGGCACAAGAAAAGAGATGAGAAACTATCAAGTGGAATAAAGTTTAGCCAATGTAGGACAGCCAGAGACATGCTTTTTTCCAGACATTTGGATTGCAGATATATAAATCGAAATTCACTTTCAGATGGATAAGAATCTGAGGCCTGTCAGTCATAATTTTTTCCTATTTACAATTTCTTGCCATTTCTAATATCAGACATTATCAAGAAAAAAATAAATCTGGAGATTTATTAATTTGTTCCTGCCTTCAGCTCCAGTGCATAATCACCATATGTGTGCTACTGTATCTGATGTTAGTGTGACCTGCAGATCCTAAAAAACATTCCTTACGTATATTGCTGAATAAACTACCATAGGAATATTGCTTCTCGCATACTTTACATTAAACAGATTGAAGCACAGTGTGGGATGAAGGAGTAGAAATAATGAGTGTGTAGGTCTTCCTGATAGCTCTATTACACTGCTTTCTATTACACTGAAAATGAGTATCATCCTTAAATTTTTTATTTTATTTTTTTAAGTGTAAATGGAATTAGGCCTGTGTTTCAAAACACCCTTTAACAATAAGTTATCTTTAACCTCTGAATGGGGGGGGGGGGGGGGAGTACCTAGAGCACCTTCTCTCTTGTCATGTAAAGTGGCCAGCTGTAGCACCAGAGCTTCAGGTTAAGGCCAGTAGGTCCTTCAATGCAAAACATCTTGAGGCTGACTCATCACACTGATTGATCTTTCTACCTATGGTAGCCACCATAGCACATGTAAATGCGCTGACTACCACATCCTTGCTCCTGGTGGAGGTTAATATGGTGACCAATCTGCCACCATGCCCTGTTCTGTTACCATGCCCCATGTTGAAAGCATTGCTACATCACCCTGACTGACAGAATGTTGCAATGCCGCAATCATGCACCTGTATCTGACTCATTTGCACCTGAATCACATCACTGCTAAACTCTGATACAGGAGTGTCTGACAATAAAAAGTTTGAAAATCCCTGATCTATGTGGTCAGAAAATGGTTATTTTAAACTATTTTAAGTGCACAAATGAATCAATCCTATATCAATTTGAATTAATATTATTTTAAATGAATTAAATAGCAAGATAAAGTCATGTACAGAGAAAATTAATGCTGTCCTAGATGTTGTTGTGTCTAAAGAAAAAGGTTTTATCATTTCTCATCCAAGAACTATGGACATTTGAGAAGCAATCATCTTTACACTACAGATGTGGACATGCCATAGACCCTGAAGAAGCACAAGACCTGAGTTGGTGTACAGCTGTGCAATTTTCAGTCAGGATGCAGAGAAGTGATGCAACACTTCAACATATAGAAAGCCAATACAAAAGTTTTGAACTTGGTTCTTGTTGTAACAGGAAAGCAGTGGTGTGACCTTAGTATAGGGTCACATGAGAAAACTTCAGGAGAGTGTGATCGAGTGGGTGGCAATATTCTGAACAATCTGTGCAAGAGATATGCTATATGAAGTAAGACCAACAAGAAAACAGCTACAATGGGCAAGTTTAGAAATACCTTTAGATAGATTCTGTAGTCAGAAATAGTTGGCAAGGTCTGAGGGGTTAATGTGATTGAACATTTAAGATGTACACCATCTAAAAACAACATCAAGGCTTTTTTCTGCATATACTTGATAGGATATGTGGGCGTACAACATGGTGACAAGATGACTGACAGGTTCAGTGTCAGTATGTATGTCATTCGAGTTTTGTTAAGATTGAGTCAGCAAAGATGTCAGCAATGCAGTTCAATATCTTCTGAGAAATTCGGGATGTACTGTAGGTGACTAGACCAGTGATTTAGTATAAACAGAGAACAAGAGAGGACCCAACAATGACCCCTGATGGACACTGGTAGTAAGATTGTAAAGTCACACAGTCAACAAATTATATACTGTATGAAATACTAATTTTCATTAAATGTCTTAGGCTCGATCAAATATAAGTTCCACATGTGGAAATTTCCATTTCCATTCATCACAGTAAAAAAATAAAAAAGAAAGAAAGAAAATAAAAAGATTTCAAAACACAGCCAAAGATTACAGTTTTAGAATTTAACTTTTTTTATTTACATCTAGAAATTTGATCCCTGTACATTTGCTTTGTAACAATGTAATTTGTTAAAACTTCTATACAAATTAAACTGAATTAAATGAAAATGTAATTTAAAAAATTACTGAATTTATTTTAAAAATTCAAAATAGGCTCTATATATATACGGACACATCAAAGTCTCCAAAAGTCTCCAGTAACACCACAAAAAGTCGCTAGATTTGTCGCTAGTCGCTTTTTTAAAAAATGTGTCACTAGAGGGGTCTGAATACTTGCTAAATATATCGCTAAGTTGGCAAAACTGGCCTGGCACACTAGTCCTCTAACACTAGCTTGTTCTATTCTTTTATCTCATCTCCTTGCTACATGCACTGTGTTATTGTGTTATGAGACTTGTTATAGCACTTGCATATCATTGCTCTTATTTTTTTTTTAGTGCTTTAATAAAAAAAAAATTTATATATATATATATATATAATCTTAGGTGATACTGTATACCAATGTTTTAAACAACAGCTAAGTTTTGATCTAAAAATTTGATCGGTCAGACAGTGCTCTAATTATCCATATTTACCCCTATGTTACCCATTATTTCCTACAACTGCATCGGGTCATTTCACTTTGTGTATCACATCATGTATACTGTGTGTTAACCATTAAAAATCTACTACTTCCTAGTTTTGAAATGGCAAACCATACATCTATTCTACATTATTCTATAATATATAAAAGCTTGTTAGTTATAATTGAAAAGGAAGAAGAAGCATCACTTTTACCAGACGCATCATTAGCATGAAGTACAACTAGCAAACTAGCTAGCGATCTAACTTACATTATAAAAATGAGGATGGCTTTGTGATGATTTAATTCCACCAGCATTAAGAAAATAAACATTTTGCCATATTGTGTCCAAAATGTCACTTATGCTTTAACAATTTAATTTGTATTTTTTTATCTAACTGTTATATAAGCAATATCACCCTCGCAATCATGAGGTAACTAGCTAAAGCAGTCGTGCCTAAGGCCGAATCACGGTCATACCAATATTTAGTATAACTCCTGCAATATTGTTTAAATATAATCCAAAGGATATGGAAAAGAAGGATTGCAGGTGATCAAGTGCAGCCTCTCGCAAATATACCCCCGGCTATTGCTTTAAACCTATTCATATCTTCCCTGTATTACACATGGCTTTATGCACTATGAATTAATTTACTGCTCCTGCAGGTTGGTGTTTACAGGTCATTCTGCACCTGTTCCTCTGAAATTAGCCACTGCCTCATTTTCAAGGTATGCCGATATTCATTTTCTTTCCTTTTTTTAAGATTTGCCTGTCAAGGTTATTCTTTTTTTGTAATGTCAAACCTTAGCATTAACCACTGTAGCCTGACAAATCATTTAGCGCTAGAATTTTCTTTCCTTTGTCTCTATATTCTGGTTGTTCAGGAATGTTGATTTTAAATGCCATTAGACAATTGCTGTAATTAATCAGATGAGCAAATTACTTTTCACACTTTTAGTCCTTCTACTAAAATCTCTTCACTATGTGGCTGTACCACCAATGAGTGCCAATGCTGGGCAGTTATTAATAGTCATGCAACTTCAGGCTCCTATCTACTTGACTAAGGGAGAGACCTACTGTATATGCAAAAATCAGGTCAAAATGACCAATTAAATACATGTGAAGAGCTGTTAATATCTAATAATAACATCCCCCCTTTATATCAATAAAGGTTTTTTCATGTCAATAAGATTAGGAGAAAGGAAAAGTGGTTACTGTACTTGTATCTGTGTTGGCAAATGTCTTTACCAATAGGGGAACTGGTTGTTTTTTACCAGACATGTATGTTATTATTATGATTATTATAATTATTATGTAAGCAGTTATACAGGCAATAACAATTATGGCCATAACAAAATGGAATTGGACTCATGAGCACACTGTTCCCTCACCAAGGTGAAGAAAGCAATTTCTAATTAACAGCATTGTGGCTCTGTTGACAACTATTATAATGTAGTTATCACTTTCCAATTTGCTTATAGTTTGGACAGAAATGAAAACTCTGATGACCTCTAGTGATTCAGATTGGTATTACAAATGACAAGAAGGATGTTTTCATACATATGCTGATCAGCTGTAACATGATGATCAATAACAAATGAACTGAACTCACAGCCCGCCACGCACAGGGCCAAGGAGACACAACCCAGCCTCCAAACTCCCCAGATCACAATTCGATCAAGCGTCCGAATAAGTTCAATCCATCTCACCCACAGCACCGAAAGGATCTGCTGCCAATGCGCTGGTGCCAGACACCACAGCACACCTCCAGAGGCCCTGCAGACCCACAACTCCAAGGGGCCAGAGCTGCCCTGGTGCCAAAATGGAACTCAAAACCTTGGTTGTTTTAATGGTAAAGGTTTAAATGTTATGGCTGATCAGTGTACACCTACTCACATATTGACTTTCAGTAACTGCTTTGTCCTGATCAGGGTTGCAGTAGATGCAGCTGATCCTGGGAACACTGGTTGTGAGGTGGGAATACACACCGCTTGGGACATGTACAGGTAAAGTGTAGACTGTGCGCACGCACACACACACACACACACACACACACACACACACACACACACACACACACATATATTCAAGCCAACAAACAGACAACTGGACCACTTTGTTTCCATAAGAGACAAATATTGGGATAATTTAGCCTGAGTGAAAATGTAAAACTACAAATTGTATCTTCAACCTGCATCTGCATCTACTTAAAGTGTTAAACCTACTCCAGATCCTCCTGGTTGATTAACCGCATTCACATGAAAACCATGTCCTTGACAGGGTCATGTCTAGTCCCTTTTTCTTACCAAATATAAATGCTAAAATGCGTTTGTGCTCCAGCAACTGAATTTCAATCACTACTAAATTTCTCTTTCATCCAGCAGCAACTCAGCATTGAGAGCGTGAACATCACTGGCTGCCTAAGTGTGATGGATGAATCTGGACCAAGACCCTGTCAGACGCACTTAACCGACATACTGATTAAATATGGATGGACTAAGTTCTAACGATTTTTAATGTTTTCAAGGACCATAGGCATTTTACCCTGAGACACACACAAACAAAACACAACAAAGCAGTTAACATGCAGAGCTCAAAAACAAAACCTTAACAGAAGTAAAGACATAAAACATGACTTTTCAGTTGCACAGAGTTAAATAAAATCTGCAGTTTCAGATCATCCCCACTAAGGGGCAGACTATGCACATCTTTAAGCTGCAAAAGGGATTCTTACACAACTACAAAGAAACCAAATACATTCTGTATATAATTAATCACACCAGGCCGAATATTATGTGCATATCATTTGGAATGATTGAATTTTAAAACATGCTAGTGAGTGGAATGGGCTCCTGTATGGTGCTGAAAACAGGTTGAGCACGAAACAAGCCGAGGTTATTATTCTATTTTATTTAATTTTGTTTTTCCATTTCAATAGCTGCACTGGTGGGAAAAAAAATGAATGTGTCTTTTGCAACTTAGTGGATATTTAACAATGTACGGCAAATGCACCACCATACCGAGCTGTGAAATGTAGTGAGGTAAAAGTGAAACTAGACAAATAAATAATGAAGTAAAGTACAGATATGGCTCTGGGGGACAAAAACACTGCTATTTACTCCAGAAAACTTGTGGAAGATGGATGGTCACAAACCATCAGGCAAAGCTGAGCTATTTGCTTTTTTTGCAAAAAGAGTGGTATAAGATTTCCCAAAAGCAAGGTGAAAAACTGGTGGAAAGCATGCCAAAACGCATGAAAGCTGTAATTGCAAATCCACCAAATACTAATTTCTTACTGTTATTTAGCCAAAGCATTAACACAGATTATTTGCATTTTGTTTTATTACAATACATGCACCAAAACAATTTTCTAGAGCTATAAATGAAAGTTCTACGTACAGTAAGTACAGTACCAAAGTATTTGTACTTCACATTACAGTGATTTTTTTTCTTGGGCTATTGTCCCATTATTTTAGGGATCGCCATATCGGATTGTTTGATCTAAGAACACTTCATGTCATAACCCACACGATTTTTCCGAGTTTGGGACTGGCATTGAGTCTCTGTGGCTGTACTGATTTCATTGTAGATCTTTTTGATAGTTATTTTACATTCAGCTTAACTTTTCTATATGAGATTGGAAGTGTGAGTTATAATGTTAGGGATTACATTACCCTGAACAGACTAATGCAATAAAGATTATACAGTACCAGTCAACAGTTTGGACAAAAGTTTGGATTTGGAGTTTTATTTTTACATTCTAGTACAATACTGTTTTTTTCCCCCCAAAACTATTAAATAACCTATAATTTAAAAAAATTTAAAAACATGGAATTAGGTAAGTAAGTAACAACAGTTACAGTGAGTTGCTATTTTAAGATTTTAAGAAGGTCAGCTATTCTGGAATAGTTCTTGCAAGAACAGTATTGTAAAGTGCATTTGCAAAACCCATCAAGCACCATGATGAAACTGGCTCACATGAAGACCAGCCCAGGAAAGCAAGACCAAAACCTACCTCTGCTGCAGAGGAGAAGTTCATTTCGAGTTACCAGCCTGAAATATCACTAATTAACAGCGCCTCTGATTAAAGCCATTACTGTAAGTATCTGACACATCTCAATATCAAAGGAGATAACTGCATATTTTGGATGCCTTCAGCATTGGTTTACAATGTAGCAAGAAATAAAAAGAAATCAGGAAAGACTATGGATTTAGAAGAGTTTCAATATACAGTATGACTTCCCTCACACTTCATGACATCTCCAAGACGTAGCAGAAACTTTCCCCATCATCCTAATGTGACTTTAATTAGCACCACGTCTAAAGTGTACAGGGAGGCACATTTACGATGGAAATTCACTTGTTCTCTGGCCAGTGAGTCAGAAATGAACAGATCCTGCTCTGGGAGTCTGTATCTGCATCTGCAGCAGCAGCAGTTTGTTGTGTTTTTTTTTTTTTTTTTTTTTTTGCACCAGTTGCCTTTGTAAACATTTTCATTCTCCCCTTCCGTTCCCCTTTTTTTTTTTTCTCCCTGCAGACCCTGGCATCATCTTCTGGCTCCTTGCTCATGTCGTGCACATTCGTTCCCAGCATACCGCTGTGCACTGACAGCACTGTCATTGTCTCAGCGGTCCCCCAAGCACCCTGCACACTTCAAGAAGAAATGTGTCTGTTGGTGACCTATTAAAACTAGCAGATGGCCAGAGCTAGGCGCTCTGTGTCAGAATGGAAGAGCCCGAGTAAGAGAGATCTACATACATCCACTCTAGCCGTGAAGAAGAAGTGTCTTTGTCTTCTATGCATAAATTCTTTCACTATTGTTTCCTATGCACAATGAGTTTATTGTGGTGCTGTGGATGAGGTCTGGTTCAATCCAACTTATTTTTTTAATTATTATTGTAATTATGCGTCTATAAAATAAGAACTATAATACATACAATCAGGTCCAGAAATATGGAGGTAAAACATACTAAAAATGTCTTTGGGGTAAATGAGCGTAAACTGATATGCAGTATATGACAGAAATCTAACCTTTAATTCTTAAATAAGAAAAAAAAAAACCTTACCTTACCTTATAGTATCACAGCTGGAGATTTGCAGAAGGCGGTGGGATTTCAGGGTCACCAAGTTTCCAGGCCAACAACCCATTTACAAGGCATGCCAAAAGAAAACTTTTTTTTTTTTTTTAATCTAAGCAGAAAGTTGGTCAAGCACATAATCAACACAGAATAGTTTGGTGGATGATCTGTGGTTGTTTTCTTACATTGTATACATGACATTATAAAATGCATGAAGTCTCAGGAAACTTTAAATTAAATTCTGACTGCCTCTGCCAAGAAGTGTACATGACAATACAGTATGTGTGTTTACATGGAACCTTACGTTCCTCTAATAATTGGAATAACAGCTCAACTGAAATAAAAAAGCACATTGTAAACCCCTTAACTGGGACAGACTGTCCTGAGAATGAAAGGAGTGTTACAAACCTTTTATAACCCATTTAATATGTAAATATTAGCCATTTAAGCATTGTATCTGATTACTTCTCTCTAGTTGGACGATTTTTCGGTGCATGTTTTTGTCATGAGCTGCTCGTAATTTTATTGTCGAGTCACATTTTGCTCCTCTCTGTTGCAGTTCACTTTTGTCAGGATCCACTTCTGATTTAATTATGACACAGCCCCTGCTCACTCTTTGCCAGAATGTCTCTCCATATTTTGTTTAAGCTCTCCAAGCTTCATTCCATTCCTGGATTTGCCTGTGAATCAGATTTTGCCTGCTTTGGACCTGTTTACAACCTGCTCATTGGTTATTCTGCAAATCCGTTCTGTCTCGTACTCTGCCCTGTTTTTGTTTTGTACTATTTGTCTACTGCATACAGTATATGACTTTTTTGACTGGTTGTTGAAATTAGATTCTGTCGAACGTGCACCCCCAGGGTACGGGTTCGATTCCTGGCCGGGTTCGATTCCCACCTCAGTGTGCATGGAGTCTGTATGTTCTCCCTGTGCTTGTTGGGTTTCCTCTAGGAACTCTGGTTTTTGTACCCTGCGATGGATTGGAACCTCGTCTCATGCACTAAGTCCCCTGGAATAGTATCCAGGCCCCCATGAGCCTGTATACTGTATAGGATAAAGTGGTATAGACAATGCGTTAGTGAGAGAGAGTGATATTTTTATTCAGTCGCCGTTTCTCTTTTTCCAATCTTCACCTGTCTGACAGAAGTGGAACCGGATCTTTTTTCTCTATTATGAGACAATACTCACGACTGTGGTTAAAAGTGATTATTTCGGTTATTGTTGCCTTCCTGTTACCTTCCTGTTACCTCAAACCTGTCTGGCCCTTCTTTTTAAGAACTCTCTACACAATGAGGCATCTCCAGCTGCAGAAAACTGCAGTTTTGAAGACAGTTTAATGCAAACTCTAGAGACTTTAGTGCATAAAAAACTCAGGAGATCAACAGTTTTTTAAAAAGTCAACCCAGCCTGTCTGGAACCAACAACCTTGCCATGGTCAATATGACAGAGATCAGATTTGCAGTAGTTTTTATTTCCTTTTTAACATAATACTAAATCAACAACCCCCCCCCGCCCCCCCCCCCCCTTAAATAAAAAGTAGCCTGTTGTCCAGCCCACCTAGATAACAATCTCTGAGTCTGTGTGAAAAGTTCTGTTGCACAAGAATCAAATAGAAATTCTGTTTGAAAATCAGGCTTTCAAGTTCAGAGCTTTAGGCTGAACCAGAGGCAGTGAAACCCCAGGGCCTAAGGAGTTGAGTATTGGGGGTCTGAAATATATCACAGGCTAGAGGGGAGGTAGAAGGGAGATGTTAATAATAAAAAGACAAGAACCATTTCTTTCTCAGTGTGCATTGCTTACCCATAAACTTAGTGTCTGCAAGTGTGTAAATTCACTGTAGAAACTTACGAGTGTAGTGGTATGCAGCAATTCACCATGTACTGTGATAAGGAAAGTGTTCACGTTATATTAACAATGCAGTGTACTGATACAGATCTGTAGTTAATGGCACTTAAGTGGCCATACTGTGAGGATTTTGAAACCAGGCCAAATATTTTTAAAGAACAAACATACCAGGTGAAAATAGAAAAAAAAGGAAGGCAAAGTGTATGCCAGTGTGAGTAAGTGAAAGATGGCCAGAGGGTGGAGTAATACTGTAGCATGAATCTGGAGAAGAAACAAAGAAGAAACAAAATGTCTTCTGCAGGAATGAAAAATGAACTAAAACGCACTATAGCCAGGTCCCTAGGCTAATCAGGAGAGTTAAGAATTATTTTTTCTAGGTAGACCATGTTATGTCTGTATAACTGTTAAGATTAAAATGAATGATGAACTGCTTGAAATGTCCATCTCACTTCGATCGCTTAGCAGAAGAGAGGGAGAAGAGGTTTTTAAATCCCAGGTCATTTCCTGAATGATTACAGAGTACATAGGTACAGTATCATGTCCATCTGTTACTACATTTGCATGTTCTATGGAGGAAACAAATACATAGAAATGAACCATAGGAAGTAGTGCCATATAAGGAGTGAAGAGGAAAAAGGGGGGAAAAAAAGAAATGTGAGATGACACATTACCCAGATAGAGACATAAAAGAGACTAAAAAGTCCCATTGGAGGCTCCCCTCGAGGGTGGCCTAACCATTTGGTGAGATTTAGGCGAAGCACCTTCGGTAATCTCGTTCTTAAGCGTTGGAGTAGCATTCGGTTTGAATATGAGATCTTGCCACAGTTTACACCAATTATGTTTTGCTGGTTACCAGTGAGCTCAAGTTGTGTTGAAGCTTTCCATTAATGTTTATGTTTATTCCCTGTAATGATGTCACTGAAGATGACTTGAAGTAAACTTTTTTACTGGTGTCTGAAAAGTATCCAGTTTTTGCCAGATTGTTTAAATTCAATACAACAAATTGCCGTTCTTAAGGTCTAACCATTTCTAAACATTTGTACTCCCAAAGTTCTACTCACTGCATATTTCAAGAGACACCATACACTGTCCAGACAGGGAACATTATACTTTTATAGATTTTAATCTTACAGACTTCATTGCATCAATAAACCATAGAAACAACCCAGCTTGTGTGCAACTATAATATTATAAGCTTTACCAGCACACAGAAAATTATCTTCAGTACGGTTTATTACTTATAGTGTATTATACTGACCACTAGTGGCCACTAATGTAGCCTGGAGAAAGAACTCTTCAGTACAGTAGCTGGAATGCTTCACCAATTCACCTTTGTTTTGCCATCATTAAATGACAATTCAGAATATGTGCTTTTCAGCCATGTCATGCCAACCAAACTCAAACTTTTCTTATCTACACCTATTTTAATGACCCCTGTGTCCCATTTGTGTTTTGGAGGACATTCACTGCCTACTGAGAAAAGACACTAAAGTAGGCTGCCGTTGCTAGTGCCAAGGTGTAGACATTCACTCATTACTGCTTTTTCTCTCGGGTTTAGCTTTCTTTCTACAGGACAAAAAGATGCTCTTGGAAGTGTTTTAACCTGGTCAGGGTTGGATGATTAATTGGATTATATACTGCCTGGCCAAAAAAGTCACCATTTTGAAATTGTCAAATTATTGGGCTGCATAAAAAAAAGTATTACTGGAACTGGCTGAGGAAAACTTCAACACATTATGAAAACCTGAAAGGATAGTCCTGAAAACCATCAGCTTTGTGGAAGAAATGTGGTGGGAATGAATGAAAAAGAGAACAACCAATGTGAAAGAGTACAACCCACTTAATAGTAAGACTCATCAGGGGGGGGGAAAAAAAGGCGTCAATTAGCTAGGGAGCATAAAAAATGAATGGAAAAAGGTTCTGTGGTCAGATGAGTTTCACCCTTTTAGATATTAAATAGAGAATGACCCTATTCCAGAGCTATGGGTGCATAAGAACAAAGAAGAAAGGGAAGAACACTACACATCTCTGGAGACAGTGTTATGATCTGGGATTGCTTCAGTTGGCCAGGTCTAGACTCTGCAAGATTATGTGGCAATAAAATAAAGTCAGCTGACGACCTGAATGTACTAAATGACGAGGTTATTACATAAATGCTGTTTTTCTTCCCTTTTGGCATGGGCATATTCTCGGAATTAAATTGTGAAAGAGTGGCTCTGGGAGCTTGAGGAATCATTCTCACACATTAACTGGCCTCCACATTGTGTGCTGTAATCAAAGCCAAAAGTGATTGAAATCTAAGTGTGTGACTTTCCTTTTGCCAGGCAGTGGAATTTTTTGGAAAAGAAAACAAAAAAAAACATGTACACCATGTAGTCTAAGGTTAAGAGTCTTGCTCAAGGACACAAACTTTATAATGAACAGCCCAAAAGCTTTAACCACTGAGCTGACATTGTCTGGCATTAGTGACATTAGTCTGTCGTGCATTAGGAACAACTGTTGTCAGATAGGCAAACAGTGAACCCTAACTCTAAATGTCGATAATTTAGAGGGAAGCAGAAGATCTGTCACTCTTACAGTGCAAACTGCACATGTTTCTGAGAAAGGGACATGACCTGATTTAGATAGGGATTCCCTGTCTTACCAAGAAATCTATTTCTGGTCATTTGTTCTGTTAAGCAATAACAAAAAAGGGGGGGCTATATTATACACTACATGATAATAACGCTATTTACGCTATTAAGGTCCTTCGAATAATCCTGAAAACCCAACATTTCACTGAACTACTTCACCAAACTCTAAATAATGTTAATGTACTTTCAATGGCGTAATAATTTTCTGTAATTTTGAATTACACTGTGTACCTTAATGTAATTACTTTTAAAGAAACATTACGTTCTCTTTCCCAAGTAAATGGTAACACCCCAGTGACAAGGTTAGTAGTTTTTTTTTTTTTCTTTTTTAACCCTACATTGGGAGAAAAAGAAAAAAAAAACATGCCTCTGGCAATTTGGACTGAGAGAGCAAGAGAAAATCATAAAAAATATATTTCAGCAGTTTTCCTAAACTAATACTAGAAAAATATATATTGGTAAAAACATTGAAAACCATTAATAGATTACTGTGAATCAAACTGTGAAAGAGTTACAGTGGGCTACAGTACATTAAGCGATTTTACTTATTATAGTAAATATTATATACTATACTATAATATTTATAGTATTATAGCTTTTTTAATTCAGTAACTCTTTTTAGTTTAAATGTAGGGTAAATTTTTTAGGATTGGAAGCTTTGCATAAGAAGCAAGTCAACATCAGTGATTCTAAGCCTTTACAGCAGTGTTTCTCAATTATTTTCTGTCATGCCCCCCTTGGAATAAGTAAAAATTTCCGCGCCCCCCCCTGGGCGACTTT
>JAQMYG010000019.1:12375045-12391641 GCA_030014215.1 Clariallabes teugelsi | reverse complement strand
CCCCCCTTGACGGAGCCTCGCGCCCCCCCGGGGGGGCGCGCCCCACTATTTGAGAACCACTGCTTTACAGTGACACGATATTAATTTTATATTTGCATAAAAATGCAGTGCAAGAAAGGATAAAATGATAACGGATACAAAATTAAGCAATATCATACTCGAAGACATGCTGTTTCATTGGCAGTAGACCGAGTGTCTACTATGTCACAGCTGTGCTGATATTATCAACAGATTTTGACTTGTTAGGTTATTCAACCGGTTATTATGCTCTTAACACTCCACAATTGGCTAAACAAGCTAACCTTGAATAAACGCTAATTATAAGCACTTAAGAGTTTCTCACTGATGCTAAAGTCACTTTACAAAAGGAAATTCTGAAGCTTTTAATAATTTACACATTTATTAAAGTCATACAGTTGCAATGTCATGCTGAGATTGGTTACTCATAACCCAGACTGAGGTCAATACGAAATACCCTAAACAGAGAGGGGTGTCTCTGTGTACCACTCAGACTTCAAATAGAAATGTAAAACATATGGAAGCTTAATTTGGCTTCAAACTTTGATTATTAGGGCTAATTAAAAACAATTATAAAAAACTGTTAAATTTTTTTTTTTTAAGTTGAATGGGCATATCACCTCTGAACAGTGGCGTGTCAAGAATATAAGGTAAATGTGATGTCATTGTACTAACGGTAATTATAAAACTATAGATCAGATAGAAATAAAAATCTTCCTAACTGTAATTCAATTTGGTGTCCATGATATAATGTTAAATAGTTAATTTGTGTTCATGAAACATTTTAAAATCTCAGTAAGCTGTTGATTCAATTTACATTTTCTTGTTAATTAAAATCACAGGTTAATATTAATGCATTCTCATAAACTGTTGTTTCTACAGTAACAACTTATAGACTTGTGTGACTTCATTAAAAGTTTAAAAGAGACAGATATGCACTATTTTTGCATGTTTAGAGTCAGTGCTAGAGCTTTATAACAGTCAGAGGTAAAGGTAAAGTCTTCAAGGATGGAGAGTTTTTCAGCTTCTAGAAAAGTTGACAAGCAGTATATGTTTGTCCAATTAACTTCAAGGAGGGAGTGACAGTCAATTATTGTTATGTACAGTAACAGTCCAAAGTGTTTTTTGAGTCAATACCCTTATTAGTTCTACAGTACTACAACTACTGTATAAATCCATATTATGGCAAAAAAAAACAAAAAAAAAACGGAAAAGACAGTCCATGATTGCATTAAGAACTTTGAATGTACTGTATTCCCAAGTGCAGTTCCAAAAAAACATCAAACGCTATAATGAAACTGGCTCTCATGAGGAGGGCCGTCCGAGGAAAAGAAGATCAAGAGCTACCTCTCCTGCAGAGGATAAGTTTATTAGAAATACCAGCCTCCAAAAAAGCTGATTTACAGCACCTCAGATTAGAGCCCACATAAATGCTTCTCGGAGTTCAAGCAGCAGACAAATTTCGACATCCACTGTTCAGAAAAGACTGCGTGAGTCAGGCCTTCATAATTTAATTGTGGGAAAGAAATCATTAATTCAGAAGAACAACAAGCAGAAGAGACTTGCTTGATCCAAAAAACAGAAGGAATAAACAATAGATCAATGCAACACTGTCCTTTGGTCTGATAAGGCCAAATTTTAAATTTTTGGATCTAACTGCCATGTCTTTGCTAGACATGCACAGGGTAAACAGATGGTTCATGAAGATGTGGAGAACACTGTAAAGCATGGAGGAGGTGGTGTGATGGTGTGGGGGTGCAGCAACAGGCCATCCGATCTGGTTTACACTTGGTGGAACCATCATTTGTTTTCCAACAGGACAAACCCAAACCCAAAACACATCTCTAGGTTACGTACTGTAAGAGCTATTTGTCCAAGAAGAAGAGTGAAGGAAGGCGACAGATGACATGGCCTCCACAATCACCTGTGGGATAGATAACTTTGGGACATCCCTGCTTCACTTCAGGCCACATCTCGCACCCCATCATTTATTATTTTTATAAATCCTTATTCCATGTCAGATTTTATTCTTTACATGTACAAAGTGTTTAGGAAAACCTTGTCTACATAAATAGGCAGGTTTAAAATTAACTGTGATTACCAAATGCAGGTAGGAAAAATGCTTTCTTACAAAATATGTTATTTTTTGTATAATCCTGTCTCATGCAAATAAGATCTACAATGTTCTTTGTAATAGGTTTAAATCTAAAATATGACAGATTTCTGATGTGTTATTGTAAAATATAGGATTAGTGAGAAAAAATTAGAATCAATCTCGCAGATGATATTATGAGATTATATACATGTAAATCTCCCATCCAAAAATATTACTTGCATTGATTGCTTGCAATTAGAGCATTTTCTCTCAAATAGTCATAAATCATGTCATCACATTTAAGCATGAATGCTTGGAGCATAAAAAATTTCTAATATATTTTTGAATATTTCATGTGCTGAGAGAATAGTATTTTGTACACAGAACTCTAAAACCTGAGCCAATTTTGCCTTCACGTTCCCATGAGCTAAACTCTCCATGCTAAAGTTTCTCATTCCTTTTTTCTGAAGAGGATGTTGTGAATCGGCTGCAGGGCTTTGAATGCAGGAGGAGGTTAATCTGGTGTAATGTCTAATGATGGAGATTTCCAGTGGGAACGCTGCGTGCAGTTCGAGCGCCGTCCCAGTTGTCCTAACTGACATGAAGAAATGAATGCTTAGAGTGTGAGCATCATGCGCTGGCGCTATCGTGACCATCTTCCTCATCACTTTGGAGATTTAGATGGAATCTGACAAGCTGTGGGACTCCTACTGCAACACTTATGACAAAGTGATAGAAACTACTAAGAACTTCTGAGAATATACTCGGTAGGTTAGAGAACACACACAGGTTCCCCACTCTAAGGCTCTATGCCGTTTGTGATCTGTTGACTGAAATAAATCACATTCCCGATAATTCTCTTCACAATCTTAAGTCTCACAACAACGAACCCTCGAGTTAAACAGAATAAACAGCAGAGATTCAGTGGAGAATTGTATTTAGCGCTGCTTTCTCTGGAAGTGACATCTCAATCCCGTGTTGATTTTCTGGAACACAATCTGCATATAAAACATCTCTTTTTTTACCGACTCACTTCATACAGTATACAATATGGAAGAATGTGCCACACTATGGCGGAGAAAGTGCTATGGTTTCAATTTATGATTCAGTGATTCAGTGACAGCTCACATATGGTAAGTTTTTTTTTCTTTTAATTAGGACACATCATTGTTAGCTTATGATAGGAAGAAGTAGACAAAATAATGAGGGCACATCAGAACACCGAAGTGTTACGAAGATAAATTAAAACAAAATACATTTTTTTTTTTTTTGCAATAGTGATTACAATAGTGATTGCAAATAGTGATTTATGCAGGCTACATTTCGAAAGCAGAACAAATAATGACTGCAATAAGAGGATCAGGTAATAAAGTACAGTATAAACCATGATCCTCTAGGTATGATTTTTTTAATATACAAAATACCATGAATATTTTGTTCAGGTTTAAAGGTCCTGTAATTAAATTTAGTGCTACCCTTTGAAATGGAAGGTACAAAATAAGAGAAGCAATAAAATCACAAAACAAAACAAAATGGATTAGATGACTGGCTTGGCTCTTTGATTGTGGCGTGGTTTATGTTATAAACGGTTCTATGATATTAGCTGCCTAAACAGATTTTTTTTTTAAAAAGTGCATGTTTTTTTTCACAATGCAAGAGGAACTGTTTCGGGTATTTTTCCGAAAATAAGACATTGCAGAAACGAATATAAAAATCACATAGCTGAAAGCTATTCTAAAATGCTGCAACCAAAATAATAATAATAATAATAATAAAAAATAACAATAAACACGAATCACACTCATACATAATGTAAATAGCAGGCTTAAATACCAACTGGCATTGCCGTGAGGACAGAAATTGCAACAGATCAATTCAAACTGGGCGAAAACGTTTTACCTTTACTCGTTAAGGTTGAGCACTGCCTCTTCGATAAATTGAACTGATGAAAACCCTGGGGAGATGCTTTCACGCTTCATCACTGGACATAAACGGTAACAATGCATAGTGGTAGAAGGACACAAAATCAACAGTAGAGGCCATCATAATAAGCGCTGTTGTGCCATTTTAGCATTGTTCCAATTATAAAACTGGAAAACATCCCATTTTGGCTTTAAAATGTCTTGATAATGGGAGAACTAATAAAGTATAAGAAAATATACATATATTAAATAAAAAAATAATAAAAAAAATTAAAACAATAACAACAGCAAGGAACTGTGTCCAGGTAGCTCATTCATAAAAATGCACTCCCCCCCCCGCCCCCTCCCCATTAACTATTATGAGCAAGAGATTATAAAAATTTTTTTAAATGAAATAAAAATGAACATTATGTAAAGCATGTGAGCTTCAATATGTTTAGCGGCTCCAGGATTGACCCGATTACCTTCAGGTATTTTACTTTTGCTACAGTCACTCTGGTTCTCAGTGTCTACATGAGGCTTGTGTCAGGATTATGATTCTTTACATCACTTTGTTGTATTTGTTGTAATAGCTCAAGGAGACAGAAGAGGCATAATCCTGGTTCAAATTCAGTTTTAGAAAGCACTGGGCAGGGAAATATTAAATGTACCCAACACCTTAATAATAATAATAATTTGTAACGTATTTCAACCTAAGTTAAGGTTAGCATCTGAGATTGCTACCATTTCTGCAAATTCTACATAAGATACAGTGGAGAATTGCCTGAAAATGTCTTACAAATGAATGATTTCAGTTTTTAAAAAAAAAAAAAAAAAAAAAAAACTGGTTTCAATAAACTCAGCACATCTTTCACACTACTTAACTATTATCTACAGAATGATTATTTTGGGCGACTCAGGCCCTGACCTATTTTGTCAAACTCTTGATCCAGAGTGTTTATACAATCACACTAAGGCTGTCTGAGTTTTACTCCCCCTCCTCCTCATTCCTGACGATTGAAGCTTACAGAATAGGGAATTTTCATTACAGTTCCCCAGGAGTGGCAGTTTTCGCTGTATCGTAAAGCAGCATCATATGGTGTCTTAATAACGCTGAGAGCTACACGTCTTATTAGCAGCCATTAAAATACATGATGTTACAGTGCGAGTCTTCAACTCTCTCCCGTAAGATACTCATAAGATACATGATACTTCTGCGTTCATAGCAGAAGCTTAAAATTGCATTACGTCCACGTTTTTTTTTTTTGTACCTTTAGAACATGAAACATGAGTTCTGCCATTAACTTCGGTTGACTCATTGATGACGTGCATTCTGAAGACACAACTAATTCACTTAGACTTTTGGATAGTAAAATGTCTGGTTGCACCACTAAGACGACATAAAATGATTGTAAAAAAAAACATTACAAGTAAACATCATATTTTTACTTTGTTGTGATTGTCTAAGATTCCACCTGCCAGGGAAAACTATAGGTCCCATGCTGAACGTGACAGTCAGATGTGGTCAATGTCAATGTCTGCAAATTCTCCAAATAGAGAGCACTGGTATATCCGATACTGCTCAGGTTCTGTTCCGGATGAAAGCAGCAGCAGAAGCACACAGGATCAGGTTGTCTAGTTTCAAACAAATTCCTTCAGGCTAAAGAGCCCAAGCACTTCTATGGTGGTTTATCAGTGGTGCATTGGAAACTCTACAGTCATGGTGCCGGAATTGTTGACTGGAAGGTCCAAAAGGTTGTTGGGTCGACCACCTCAATGGTCCAGATGTGTCACAAAATGTTTAACCTTCTAACAATGTGAAAATAATGTATGTGCAGGAAAGAAAAAAATTATAATAATAATACTTTACTTATTATTATTATTATTGTTGTTGTTATTATTGTTATCATTACGATGATGATGACGATGATGATTTATTCATTTTCTATACTACTTTTTCTGTACAGGATCACGGAAAGCCTGGAGCCTATCCCAGGAGACTTCAGGCACAAGGTGTTGTACATCCTTGACAGGGTGCCAATCCATCGCAGGGTGCACACACACACACACACACACACACACACACACACACACACACACACACACACACATCCACACACTACAGGCAATTTGGGAAGACCAATTAGCCTACTCTGCTGGGAGTACCTGGAGGAAACCCACCACGCATAGAGACCCAAGGTGGGAATCAAACCCTTAACCCTGGAGGTGAGGGCAACAGTGCTAACTACTACACCACCTTGCTGCCATTAATTATTATTATTATTATTATTATTATTATAGTCTTTCTAGAGCTTCTGCTCCCTGGATGCGTGCTGCTATATGCCAGGCTAAATGAGTCCACTGTTGCCAGCTGGAGTCCCTCCATGTTACCTGACCTTCCCCCTACCCCTCCCACTTAACCCCTCCCCTGCCACACCTGGCTAACCCCAGTTGCCCTGCTTTATCTCTGGTTGCTGCAATAGACTGGAAGGTACCCACCTTTTCTGACTAAACTGTCTCTCAACACGTTCTACTTATAGTTACAAATACACACACACATGTACATACACACACATACTTACATGTCTCTGACTAGTTCCTGCCTTTTCGGCTGCTACCCCTTAAATAATTTTACACGATGGCTTTTTAGCCTTCAAAATGTCTTTTTTTTCTTTTTTTCTTTCAAATAAAAATGACGAGAGATAAAAGTGACAGCGGATGAGATGAGATGAGATGAGAAGGGTTAAATGTCCCCAGAGTCACACCATACAAAGAGACAAATATTATACATTCAGGTGTGGTATAACACAGAACACAACTTTTAAGCTGTTGAAAGCAAGTGAAGTGAGTGCTTAGAGGTTATCCGGCAAGAACGAACCCAGAGACTCGCCCGCCAATCAAACAGACGAGCATGCCTAATGGGGAATGGGGAGAATCTGCTGCTTTTTGAGAGGTATGCTGGAAAAAAACATTTGGGAAGGAGAAAGACAGATAAATAATAAAAAAATATATATATTAAAAAAAAAAGAAAAGAAAAAAAAATCACACACAACAATGTCTTACAGAGGTGGTGCTTTTCCATGCTGAAAAGGTTATCATGCGCAAAAAAAATAAAAAAATTTTTAAAAAAGTCACTCCCCACTATGCATGCAGACAGTGGGGCATTCGTAGCAGTCTTGCTTTGATTCTTTTTCCAACATCTATCATTCCATGCTACACACAAAGTAATAAAACCATAATAAGGATCATGTGGCGCGCAGTCTGCAGGGTCATAGAAGTTCAAATGTATAATAACGTACGCAATAAAAGAACTAACTGTCATTTGTCTGTGCTTACAGTATGTGGTCCATGAATTTCAAAGTTGTACATTGTATGAGTTTGCTGCGTATGAGTCTGTGTATAAGTGTAACTAGTTATTTGGGCCTAGATCTATACATGGCATGGATAGGTAAAGTAGTATAGGAGCTACTCTGTACTTTTTTTTTTTTTTTTAATGTTTTTTTTTTTTTTTTTAAAATCATTGCATTTCTCCCTCTTCAGTTTTAAAAAACAGCTCCATAACATGAATGGAACAGCAGGGCAGTGCTACGCTGATAAACCAAGTGCCTTCATAAGCCAGAGGAGAGACAGAGGAACAAAAAAAAAAAAAAAAAAGGGACAGGTGTTGACTGTCTGGATGGTCACTTCTGAGAAAAAAGGGCGCCGATGGTGACTCCGGCTGCTCCCAGTGCTGCCAGGCCGAAAACTGTCTTTAAATAGGGCCAGGGGTGGAACATGGATGCTCGCTGATGACTGTAGAGCTCCACGAAGGCATCCTGGGGAAAAAAAGAGGAAGAAATAGAGAAACAGAGGTCATTCAGGACATCCTTTTTAGCTTGTGTGATGATTTGCATATTTGTCACACTTTAAACAAATTTTAATATCATCGAACACATTTTTATATTCCATAACCTACTGTAAGTAAATACAAAATGTAGTTTTTGAATGATGATTTGATTTATTAAAGGAAAAAAAGCTACACAAACCTGCCTGGGCCTTAATCTAATAACTGGTGGTGCCACCCTTGGTGTCAACAACTGCAATCAAGTGTTTGCGATATCTGGCAATGAGTCTTTCACATCGCAGGGGAGAAATTGTGTCCCACTCTGCTTTGCAGATGTTGTTTTAACTCAGCCACATTGGAGGGTTCAACCTGTTTAAGGTCATTTAAGGTTATCTTTGTGTAATATGAAAATTTGTTTGACGATATGAAAAATTTGCTTAAAGTGTGACAAATATGCAAAAAAAAATTTAAAGGGGGCAAATACTTTTTCTATCCAGATTTCCGTAAAGCTGCTTTGTGACGAGGTCTGTACAGTATAGAAATGAAATGGAACTGAATGAGTAACACTGTGCCACGTCCTATTGCAATTCTCCGGAATGATAAACTATACACTACATGTAGGGCATTTACTATAGATGGTGTGTGAAAGCCATTTTCGGGGACTTGGGGATTCCTTTCGTCTTTGCCCCTCCCAGTTTTCACAGTTTTATAAACCAGACACTTCACATCTGCGCAACCAGAATCCCTGCAGGCCACCAGTCAGCCCAAGAAAGATACAACGGGAGAAGGATGAAAACAGATGGAGGAATAAAGACGGATTTCTAGATCGTGTCTTTTTTAATTCAAACTTATCACAGAACAAATATCAGACCTGACACATATATAATAATAATAATAATAATAATCATGATTATTATTAGTATTATTATAATCTGTTTTCATAATAATAATAATAATGATAATAATAATCATGATTATTATTATTATTATTATTATTATTATTATTGCTAATGCTTTTCTTTTTTTATATACAGTAATAAAAAAAAAATACCCATGAGGAATACTGGGGTCTTATCCTTTAGTCTGTTCTCCGTCTCCTCCCTCCTACCCACAGTGCATCTGTTGCTTCCCTGTCCTGTAGCATTTCAGACAGCAGGCTTAAAAGCCACAAGGTAAAACCCAGAACAGTGCAGCCAAAACCCACAGCATGTGTTGCTCTGCGGGCTGCTGTCGCTCTGCACCCAAAATATCACCACTTATCTGAACCTTTGGCACGAGGAAACAGCCGAGTTCATCGTCCCTTCCTGCTCGCTGGACCATTTATAAGGAAATAATGAGCCTCTTTTCCCCAGATAGGTGACTGCGAATTAATAGCGGGAGAACCCCTATTAAACACCATTCCCAGAAATAAAATAAATTATGCCTGGCCTGAGACGAACTGGCGCTACTGCAGTGATATATTATCATAGATTAGTGGAAATAGAGGACATGGCTCCCAGCAGTCCAGACGCGCTAAAGAGCCTCATTGACATTCGCTTTCTTAGGGTAAATGTGCACACATTATACAATCCAGTGTTTTTTCTTCTTCATAATTAACCCAAGTACCTTTAGTTGCCCCAAGTCTATGCAGATAATGTGAGATAGTGCCTCTAGTGTCAGATATAGAGTGCTCGGTAATAAGTCATCCATGCATGAATAATGGCGAAATAAATGAGTTTGTTGATGCAAATATGAGGGGGGAAGATTATTAACTGCTTATGCATACGTATATGCATGTATGTTTATGCATGAGCATGTGTTCATCCCTCAATGCATGCTGCCTAATACAAAAATCAGGGATTTTATGACAGTTCGCACCAGAGCATCCTCCCGCTGCCGGCCTCTAGATGGCACAGTGCAGTGCCACCCTATGCCCTACTGTTTGTTTTAGATGAAACCATGTCTCATGGGCGCTGGAAAAGCCCATGGGGAGAGAAAGAAAATGAAAATACTCAGAAACAAAGCAGACATGGGGTTGATTGAGAGAGACAATGTGACAAATAGAGGAAAGGGAACCGTATGATTCAAGACAGAGGGAGAAACCGAACGGCGAAGGAAGGGGAAGAGACGAAAGAAGGCAGACTGAGAACAAGACGAAGTGACAGACGGAAAGAAAGACTGTACAAAGGAACAAATAAGAGAGAGAGAGAGAGAGATACAGAGGGAGGGAGTGGGCGGGAGTTAGAAAGACTGCATTGCAGGCGTTCCGCACTTCATGCGGGGAGAAGGCGCAGGTACACACCCATTAGATCAAACTACACGTATGAAGATGAGACAGGTGGTCAGCTTTGGGTGTGTGTGTGGGTGTGTGTGTGTGTGTGTGTGTGTGTGTGTGTGTGTAGGTGTTCGGATGCAACCCTGCTTCTTTCGCACCAAAGGGTTTCATGTTTTCTCTTCAACAGCTTCTCCAAATGTGCTGATGCAATATTAACTAGCTGGCGCCTTGTGAAAGACAGAGCGCTCTGCTTCAGTTTGCACTTGGCATACTGCTCTATGTGAGGAAAAGGTCTAAGGTACTGTACGGCGTGACCGAAAAACAAACAAAAAAAAACAAGGTAGTTTGCTCGCCTCGCAGATCTTTTCGAACTTTTCCACACTTTGTAGCGTTGGGATTGGAAGGCACTTAACTCTGATTGCACTGTGTCACGACTCGAACAAAAACAAGCCATAATATTGCAATAGGGAGAACAGTAAGGTCTAATGATACATATAAATGCAATAACTCAAAATGGTTTACTATTATCATTTGTAAATAACAGCTCGTGTACCAGGTACATGTTGCTTCCATATGAAATACAGAAACGCTCAAAAGGGGGTGAATACTTGTGCAAGCACTATCCTTCCAACCACACCATGAATGCACTGTCCAACTGTCTTCTTTAATAACATCTGGCACACACACACACACACACACACACACACACACACGCGCACATCACCCTGTTTTAATTAGCCTCAGAGTATAAAAGACAGACAGGCAGTATGGCAGGTTTTACCAACTCATATGGCTCAACTCTCACTCACGCCCAGCACTATCGTCCAATCGAGTCATTGTACACACATACGTCTACGCCAGCAGGTCATCAGCTGTGTCAATCATCAACATGACCAACAGTTCACTAGGTCACACCCTAATCATCTAATGACTGTTCGCTACCAGGACAGATGGACTGAGATCACAGTTTCTTCCAGCATGTGTTGCTGAGGCAGCACAACGTATTTAACGATGACACAAGACTCAGGCCTACAGAGTGTTTACACCACTAACAATGGCCACCAGGCTGAAAAAAAAAAAAAAAAAAAAAAAACATCTCCACAACATGGTGCTGCCACTCCCATGCTTCAAAGCAGGGATGGTATTCTTCAGTATAACTTTCTCCTCATTAAAATCACTAAGAGGAGAAAGGTTCTGAGGAATAACAATGGCCATAATTATAACACTCCTCCAAAAAGGATGGTCTTAGAGTATGTTCTTCCTAGAGATACAGGATGCCCTTAATAGTGGATGTACATACTTTGGTACTTGATGCCTTCATCACCTTGTGGTTTTTTTGTTAACTGGAGTGACCCAGGTGTCCCTGGTGGTCCTACACTCGAGCCACCAGATTACCATTTGATCCAGAGCGACACCTATCTAGTAATTGAGGGTAGATATTAAAATCATGCGGGTTTGGAACATATTCCGATGCCACATTTCATCAGACATTACAAGACCTCAGATGGCATACTTCTAACTGGGAACGCTAATACTCGAGATTATTTAAGTGCCTGATACTAAGGAAGAGATACTGTGAATGAAAAATGTCATTGCTTCATAAATGTCCACAAAAGACATTCATGCATATAAGGGACATTTTACAGGTGGGACAATCAAATGGGGCATCAGTGGCTAAAATCACCTAGCATGGCGCTTTTTCTCGTTGTCTACTGAAAGCGAGCTTCTCAAGAAGACATGGAAACCTTATTGAAGTAACTCGACTGAGTACCTTTAAGCATTCTTAGATGAACGCAATGTTGCGTCTGTGAGAGACAGGCGAGACGCAGTGGGAGTACCATGCTCACTTTCCATTCCCCCGTGATGGTGTGTAATTGTGGGCTATAAACTTTTCATGTCTCATTATACTGCCATGCAGTGTGTGAGGTTTTTTTTGGGGGCGGCAACAGTTCGCAGGCAGTGCTGTGCAATGTGCCATCAGCTCATCCACCATCCACCCTCCACCCTCCTCCTCATGCCTTCTTCTCTCCCTCCCACAGAACCTGGATTCAAATGCTGTTTCACTCTCCAAAATACAGACACACACACTTCTATCAGGTGCGAACTGCTGAACGTCACCCACGTCTAAGCACTATGCCATGATGTTTTCATTACACCATGGTGCTGAGAGCAGTACGCCATCTCTCTCTCCCTCTCTCTCTCTCTCCCTGTCTCCTCTCTCTCTCTCTCACACTGTTCTTTCACACTTTGTCATGTGCAGATGGAGGCTTTCAATGCAAAAAAAAAGAAAAGAAAAACACCTACGAGCTTTATTCAAACGAGCGGCACTTTTTAGAATCCTGTTTGGAAGAGATGAAACAGTGCTCGATGCAAATAAAAAATATTTCACGATTAACAATGAGGGGAATTTTGCAGTACCTGGCCCCAAAGCAGTTCGCCAACACCAATGAAAATACACCAGAGCCACTGATCCAGGGTGAGAGCTGTGCAGGAGAAAGGTTTCCCTCCTAGCTGCACGATGACGATCTAAAAGAACAATGAGAGTATAGTTTAATAATTTAACTTGCCATTATTTAGTTGTTACAGACTTTTTGACTTTGTGCACATGGAAATGTTTATAGACCATGCTTCATAATGCTAGTTTGCTATTTTGGTTCACAGAACATCTGTTTCCACAGTAGTGTATTATTAACATAAACAAATATATATAAACATCTACAAAAGTTAAATACATTAAAGTTCACAGTTGTTAGTCCTGTATCTTGCCTGCAGGATGAAGGTTCCCAGGACGACGCTGCAGAAGATGGGGTTCCTGTGGATGGCTTCGAAGACGTTCCTCTCACCGTGGATCTTGCGGGCGTTAATCTCGTTGAAGAGCTGCATCATGACGAAGACATTGAAGATGATGGTGTAGTGTTCGGAGGGGGGCGCGTGGAGGGGAGCGTTGCGGCCGCTGTCGATGGGGAAGAACTTCTCTCCTACAGAAAGCGCCATTTCGTTTCAGTCAAGTTTGTTTCAATTCTAAATGCATTTATTCACTCATGGAAAACTGTCCTGAAACACTGTACCTAGGTCAGCATGTTTATATGGAAATCTTTGGTGTAGTAGTCAAAGATGGACCTGGATAGCTAAGTTATAATGACGTTTAATAGCAGAAAAAGACTTCGACCGTAAGGGATAATGGGCAGAGCTGGTGGAGCTTAAAAACAATCTTTTTTTCCCCCCTTTCAAGCAACATTTTCTACTGATGCCCAATGCCATGTCAATAAAGTCCAATAGAAAATTAGGAGAGATACTAAATGCTGAACTTGGAAAATAAACAATGTAATGAAGCAACAGTATGTAATTTGCTGAACTTATAGAGTATAGACGCATAGAGTCTTGGTTCAGTTGGTTAACACCACGAGATGGTCAGTGCAATGGTGGTGGTTAGAGCTGTGAATCACAGGTAGACCATTGATTCAATTCAACTCAATTCAATATTTATTTTCTGATTTGTCTCAAACAGCTACATTTTTTACAGGTTTTAAGCTAATACCAACTACTAAAAGTTTCTAATATTCACTGAAATGCTGTGTCACTTGTCTTGCTGATTACTTAAATGTCATGTCGCACACAAAATGATAATCTTCTGGTCCATTCCAGTACGTCCAGTAGGTGGCAGAATTGCACCAATCATACATCAACTCAAAAGCATAATATGGGATACTCTTGCAAAACACGAGTATTTGCATAACATGGGAGCGGTTTAAATCTTCTGCAAAAAGCTGGGGCATATTGTTAAGGACTTTAGAGCATTTAACATGTAAAAGTACTTAAACCAAGACTGCATGGTTACTTTGAACTGTGCCCGGTTACAATTCCTCCTCTCTCCCCTCCTATTGGCAGATTTTACCCTAGAAATACTATGTGCTCTAGTACACTTCAGTGTTTACATTCTCCACCAATAAACACAAAGAGAAGAAGAGAACGAGGAAGATTTCGCTCTACGCCTTATATTATTGATATTGCAGAAAAAATGTTAACAGTGCCCCTCCCATACCCTTCCTCGCATACCTTCCTGTTTTATCAGCTATGGCTGTGAGATGAGATTGGCACTGTGTGCACAAAGATATTGCTGGAGACAGATGATGTTGCATTCTAAACAATGGTCCCCCTTTTGTGTTTAGGAATGGCTGCCTTTGATATTTGAAACCGTGCTTGAGTACACCCTACTGCGCTTGAGACCACTACTTTAACTGGACCCGAACACGGTATTCAAATCCATGAGTGGGAAATGTACAGATTTCACACCCTAAGCAAATGTGTACCCTAAGGATGTGTGTCTAAGTCCCTGGTGCGAAAATACCCTAAAAGAATAAATTGATTCCTGATTGCTTTCTTTAGACGTAAATGATGAAGTTAAATACGGCATCACTATCAAACAGCATGGTGGGTAATATAAGAATTCAAAATGAAAATGGACCAAAATAAATAAAATAAAAAAACATACAATTTCAGTACTAAGGATGAATATGCAGGTAATTCAAGATGAAATTTACATTTACCCGTTCCTGTTGGTTGTAAAATCATTAAATAAATGATCTTTCTAGCTATCTAGAGTACATTTAGGCATTTGGCAGACGCTCTTATCCAGAGTGACTTACAAAAAGTGCTTTGAAATGTCCATCATTGGACAGATACTTACACTGGGTTACTAGGTTACTAACTGAAGTGGGGTGGGGTTTAATTAGTCCAAGTACTGAAGAAACAAATACGTCTTGAGTCGTCGTATAAAGAGTACCATAGAGTACCGGTCAAAAGTCTGGAGACTATAGAAAAAAATTTGGACACACGTTTAATTTTATTTTCTACATTCTAAACCCATACTGGAGATTTCAAAACTATGAAATAACACATTAAGAATTAAGTAATTAAATAACATTCAACAACAGTCAGTTTTTTTTTTTTTTTAAGACATGATGGTCAACTGTTCTGAAATAGTTATTGCAAGAACAGTACTGTCAAGTGCATTAGCAAAACTCATCAAGCACCAACTTTAGTGTACTAATCCCAGACCATACCAGGAAAGCAAGACCAAAGCTTACCTCTGCTGCAGAGGAGAAGTTTATTTAGAGTTACCAGCCTCAGAAATCACCAATTAACAAACAGAACCTCATATTAGAGCCGTTATGAAGGTTTTATAGAGCATAAGCAGCAGATGCATCTCAATATCAACTGAGATTACTGCACATTTTGAATGCCTTCAGCATTGTTTTATAGTGGATAAAGACATGAAAATAAGAAAAGACCATAGAATTAGAAGGTGTGTCCAAACCTTTGACTGGTAGTCTATCTATCTGTCTATCCACATACAACTACAGTACATAACGCTAATTTATTATTATTATATCTCCGTGGATTAGGAGATCAAAAGAAACATTTAGAAAGATTACAAGACAACATTCCTTAAATGCTGTCTATAGGCAACAGTGAACCTGAATGAGAACCCCAAAATCCCAAAACAACATCAGTTGTGTTATGATACAAGCACTGAATTACATACCAATTTGTTCTGCCTTGGGCGTAATACTCCTCCTAAAACGAAACAGCACTGTTTATCTCAATGAGAAACTTAGCCTGAGACACCCTTAGGCATGTGCGATGAGGTAGCTGCAGTGTACGTACAGCGTGTGAACCTCAGCAGTAATGTTTTTCAAAGGCTCGGTGGACTGCATTCAATTTGCATTAATTAATCCTGGCAGACGCTTTTATCGAAAACAACATATAAGCCGTGCAAAATCTAGTCCAAGAACAGAAACGAGAAGTTGAAGCTTTAAGCTTCCCTGAAGGGCTCAACACTGGCTCTCTGGCCCTCCATAGGGTCCAACTTTCACTCACTAGGACAGAATGCTAACCGGTCAGGCTCGGCTGCCTCGGGCCACCAGAGAAAGATTACATCACTGTGCGAGGTCAGTCATGTCAACAGAGTGAGAAAAGAATTCACAACTCAAGTGTGTGTGTGTGCGTGTGTTCATTTGCTCTGCTTTATAATATTGAGCAACTTTGACAGTTGGAAAACAAAAACAAAGTTGCCTTGTTTATGATGAAGATTTTCTCAGTTGGAGAACCCTGTAGGCAATGTAAGAGCACATTTTCTTAGCAAATAGTATGAAAAACATTTTTGTTGTTGTCGATGAAACGTTTCTGAAGAAAAAACATACAAGATGGCATGAACCAAAAATAAAGCTAGATACCGAGACTGGATCAGTCATTTAAGACTTAATTGCGGCATACATCCTTTTTTTTTTTTTTTTTCTGCCAACATCTGACCGTCCTTTATGAAGTCTTTTATTGTGAAGACATAAATCTACTGAGCAGATGAATGCTTCATTAGTAAAATTCATCATCTGCGGAGAAACTAATGGTATAAACACATACAAACTCTTTAAAGGCAAAAAAAATCCAATTAAAATCCTTTTCAGAAAGCTTATTCAGTGTAATACTTTTGACTTATGAATGGATT
>JAQMYG010000019.1:12349179-12368586 GCA_030014215.1 Clariallabes teugelsi | reverse complement strand
GGTATCGGATCAGTACTCGGTATCGGCCGATACCCTGAGCCCAAGTATCGGAATCGGTATCGGGAGGGAAAAAATGGCTTTTAAAGTCAGGCCTATCATTCAAGAATCAGAATTCTCATTATATACACGAGGGTGAAGCCAGGGCTGAAAGCATCACATCCGTGCTGATATCTGGCACAACAGCACGACCTCAGGTATGATATTGCTTTTATACAACAGTTCCACAAACAATATTCATTATCAACAGGTTATTATTAATTTGTTTATTTAACCAGTTATTTGCTCCAACAACACATATCGTTCTGCACCTACCGTAATTAAACAGCCCCGACTGCCAGAGCTGGCGACTGACAGCCACCAACGGTTGTGAAATTAACAGGGTTGAAAGTACTTTCAAATTCTTACCGATACTATATAGCCAAAAGATGAAAAGGCATAAAACCATTTTACAAAACATTTACAAAAGACACACCATGATGAGGCAGCGTTAGTAAAACACAATGTGTGCAAATGTTTTAAAGAAGGCCATACATATCTGAATGATGATCCCGGCTGAGCTGGGTCAAAGCCCATTGCAGTCATTCCCGTTATCATTCAGCAAGTTGGATATCTGATCCTCAAAAAATTCACATTTAACGTAGTGCCAGCTTGCGGAGATATACATCTGTCTGTGGGAATATTCACAATCATTTCCAGAAGGTGGTACCAAGAAAGCTCTCTGCCTTCAACCAGCACAGAAGATCGCTAATCTGGAGTGAAGTAAAGGAACATTTTGAGATGTTAAGATGTTAGATCATGGCTCCAGTGTATTGAAAAAGCTTTCTACCTTGATGGTATCCAAGAACTAGTAAAGCACTGGGATAAGTGCATTAGTGTAGCAGAAATAAAGGGGGATTTTACTGTCTGCTCAATCAAAAGTCCCGATTTGACTTAAACGCCCTCTATTATATTCACTACATAGTAGAGCCTTTTTATTCAGAGCTAAATTCAGTCCCTCTATTATCAATCCTAGTCCACTGTTTTGTCAACAGTTCTTGAAACGTAATTTTGGAATCTGCTTTTCCAAGCATGATAGTTGACATCTGTGCTGCAGCAGTAAGCAGTCTCCAAACTGTACTCCGACTCCTCCCTTTCATTTCGTGATTTCTTGTCTTGCTCAAGGCTCGGATCAGCTCTGTGTGTCCTGCTACAAGATCTCTCTATATTCACTGCTTACAGATGTTTATGGTGAATTAAACATCCTCCTTCATGAGGCCTCTTCATACAGGTGTTGCTGAGCTTTTCAAGCTGCACAGTTGAAGGTCCGTGGAACAAAAATGTTGATTAGTAATGTCATTTAAAGGAGTTATTTTAAATATGGTGTGGCATTTTGGCAGGGCATCGTTCAGCGCAGACATTCAGCGCAATTGTCACCTTAGCTAACATCATAATTAATTAGCTCCCTAGTTAAGTCGATGCAAACACGCAGTAGGAATCCTAACATTGGACGACAGTGGTAATTTGTTTGTAACGATGTTGCGATGACATGCAATGGTCATCATAAAAAGGTCCCAATGTTGGGACCGTTTTTTTTTTTTTTTTTAATTGGCATGACTATGACATAAAATGACGTTGAAATATCCCTGAACGAATGATCCAAACACAACATTGCAAGTGTGACTTCCAAACAACGACATTACATTTTGACCTTTAATTTCAGCACTTATGGCAATTAATATATATTTAGATCTGGCAAAAGTGCATTAATGGTCTCCTATGTTTCTAACAGGGCATAGAATTTCTATTTTAGATCGGGATGCAATGCAACAGCTTCCTACAACACTGCGTGTGTACCTCCTCACACATCTCTTAATTATATAATGTTACCTCTGTTTAATTTTATTTTGGAAATTTTACCGTGAGGTGCATCTAACCTTCCAAATTACCGTACTATAATACTGTGTCTGTGTCTGTATATTTCATAGTCATATAGTCAACGTTGTTTCCACTTTACTTCATCAAAGTCATTCTAACTTTCGAAAACAACCTAATACCAACATTGTCCCAACATCCATAACATTGTCAAATTAATGTCTCCACAACGATTTGACAATGAAAAATTCCCGCATGGAAGTAGACAAGTTACGTATTAGTAGACGTAGTATATAACTGCGAAAATGAGCAGATGGTAAAAACAAGAGCCTTAGGTAGCAGACTGATCAGTATTTAAATGCAGCACCTGTGTAATATGTCAATACTGAAAATAATAGTATTTCATGTAGAACTGCTCGAGGACATAGGGACGGGAAGGATTAAAAGACAGTTTCATCTCAGCCTTTTTTTTTTTTCTATCTTTAAAAATCATTCAATCTAAAGAAACATAAAAAAAAAGTCAAAATGCCTCTTAGCATGTTACAGCACGAACACAGAGCAGATTGAGGGATGAAAATAAGAGAAAGCGAGGTGCAGAGGTCACAAATGTGCACAAAAAAACAAGCTCCAGGTGAGAGGCAGTCAAGAAAAAAAAATATCAAAGCTTGTAAATCGAGGGCCCTTACCTCATAAATACCAGCAGTGTACTATCTAGTAAAACCTACCTCTAAGAACAGATTTAAAACACATTTCATCCCCTTTTCACTATACACTGAGAGTGCTTTGCAGCTTGAGAGAAACCACCCATGTAGTGCTTTTGTTTTGCAGAACTGTAATGTATGCTAATCAGTTTAAAGCTCTCACTGAACATACCGCCTGACTCTGGATATTTTCTAAGGGTGAAGATACGTGATATACTGCACAAATGCGAACAGACACACGCACACAAACACATGCATGTGAACACACAAAACTGGCCTTGTCCTTTTGTGTTCGGTGGCAGAAATATTACTATTACACTACTGTTTAGACAGAATACCTGCTTGTCGGGGCCTAAACCCATGAGGAAATTCTAGAATTGCCCTTGAGATTCAATGGTTTAGTCATTTTGATTCAGTCATTTGTCATTGTCAGTGTTGCAGATCAAGAGGATATCCTGTGATACTGGGCGTGAGGCTGCAATCCACCTGGGATGGAACACCGGTCCATCTTACAAGGCTCATTCAAGCCAAACCACAACTTTTTGACTTTATGCGCGGAATAACAGAACACAGTTTTGAGAGTAAAAACTACAGTACCTTTACAACTCTATATATACACTAATGCACTTACCCCAGTGCTTGGGTACCATCAAGGTAGAAAGTATCTCAGTATGTCAGAGCCATGATCGTACTGCCTGATTCATGTCTGACACACTGGCCTCCCAGGAACTCCTTTAATGGCCTAAATATGTGGAAAAGGCTTGGAACAAGGGAGGCAATCACTTCCATGAGTGTGCTGTAAAGTGGTATAATCGCGTAGGCAGTGGTAAAACGCTGGCCTCCCAGAAACCCCTTCAATGATCGAAACACATACTGTAAAAACAAGCAGCTTGGAGCAAGATCAGGAATGTACGGGGGATGTGGCAAAAACTCCCAAATGAGTGGCTGTAACGTACAAGTGGTGTTTGTGAATGATTGTGTGTAGGCAGGATCAGGGTCAGGCGTTCCACTCGCTGAATGTTTATGGTAATGACTGCTGTGTATTCCAAACGACCTTAGTAGGTTATCCTCATTGCACCATTCAAATACATACGTATGATGAGTGTCTGATCATACTGTGCCTGTGTAAATGTCAGTAGGGAAATCTGATCACAAGTCCGGGTTTGACTTGAATGCCCTTTAATATCATACACATATTGGTTTTATAGTTGAAAATATTGTATAATATAGCTTACAGAGGCTGGACCAAAAATAATACTGAAACTTTAATAGTACACACATACACAAACATGCATACAGGAAGACATGCTTGTAGTTGTTTTGCATATGCTTTCTCTTTTTGTTTCTTTCAGGAAACATCCAATCGATTTTTATTAAAAGTTCCTCAAAGCAGCAATTTTTTTCCCATGGCCCAGAGCGATTCATAGTGTAGCACCATACAGTACAAACATGCAACTCTGACACGCTATCTATTACAGACTGCTTAACAAGGATAAACACACTTCCTGCCTCATCTCATGGACCATAGAGGACTCGATCCCACTGCAGGGCCTGTGGGTTTTCTGCAGAACAGCAGTTTTCTTGGCTTCTACATCAAAGTGGGACCCACGTTAGGCCTATTTTCAAATGCACCACATAAAGGAATATGCGATTTCGAAATATCATTTGTACACTTTTCTGCCCACCATCTTTAATCCTGAAGGTTGTGATCTGATTGGCTCTTTGTGCTTCCATGTGTGGACAAAGACATTATGAAAACTCTGTGCCAAAATCAGCTTTTCGAAGCAAGATATAGTCACTGGACTGAAAAACGGTCACACAATCCTTTCATTAAAATTATTGAAGAGATTTGTGAGCGCAGGAAGTAAATAAGATAATCCCATGTTTGTTGAGGGGCTACTGGAAAAAGGTGTGCGGTTGATCATCTGGCATGTCAATCAATTCGCCTCTTTCTGCCGAAGTAGGCGGGTCTTGGACGCATTTATTCCCTAAATGTATCAGACTCATTAGCGAAGCCTTGTTATGCTGGATTTTAATATCCAAAACAGCTTTAATGCCTCTAATTTTTACCATCCAGAATTACTGTAGTTCTTGCTCGACTGTATTCGTTTTAATTGACACAATCTAGACGTTTCCATCAGTTTCCAATCGTCAGATAATCTGCATTCTTCCTTTCTGGGTTCTTGAACATTAACTCTCTAAATAGACTCTTTCAGGAGAAAAGCAGCAATGTGACTTCACAATGCTTCATGCCCTCTAGGCAGACTTTAGGCACTGAAGTTATGCCATAATTAGACACGAAATTCTTCTCTGAGGATCTTATCATCGATGAAGAAGAAAATGTCATCACGAAATCGAATCAGAAAAACAACACTGCCGTGAAACGTTTTTCACATGCACCTATGCTGACTTCAGCTATTGCAATGTCTTGTTTTTAGTTAAGTTGTTGCCCACATGCCCTAGTTGTAAAAAACATTACTTCTCAGCTCGCAGTGTGAACCAAGTGAACTACACTTTCCCAGGGTGCATTTATATCTGCGGTCTGCTAATTTAAACCTTCTGATGCTTCCAAACCCCAATGAATTTAAAATGGGGAAATACAGTAACAAAGGCATTTTGACCTCTGATCCATGAGAGGTCTTTGATCCGCTCCTAAAACTGGGGCGAATGCTGAGTTCGGATGAGGTTATAATGGCACCTAGTGTTTGTTTGAGAATGCTGTCAATGAAAACCCTATCAGTATCAATTTGAATATTCGAAATCATCTAAAAATGAAAAAAATAATAATAATAACAATTTAACGGCTCTATTGAGAATCCAAAAGTGTCTTACACATTACAAGCCACAGTGTTCAATCCTGATTATTTAGTTAGATCTATTTTGTATGTCAAGACGATTCAGATTCAGAATTAGAAGTGACTTTTATCTGACCCTAATGTGGACGCGTCTGTTTTCTGAAACAGCCTTTGCTTTGTGCCATCTTTGTTACAAAATGTCATATTTCTGTGACCTCTTATACAGTTCAAACAATGGATGCAATTTTAACAAAAACATGCTTGGGAAAGCAGTTAGTCAGCTGTCTTTATTGAGATCCAGAAGAAGGAACAAAGCCAGACGTCTCGCTTTAGCAGCTATTGCTAACACTGCTATGAAATCTCTGACTGATGACATCAACAACCTAACTCATGTGCAGAGGCAAAAAGTCTCATGGATTTTGATCTCATTCTCATTCAAGTTGCATGACCATGTATCGGATATATGTCCGATCTAGGACCAGATATGAAATGAACTCATTTCTGATCTGAAAAACATCTAATTTGTGCGCTCATACAGCCCTGAAAATCAGAAAGTCACATCAGGGTTAAAAAAAAAAAAATCAGGTCTGAGTCACTTCAGGCTGGTAACATGAACATCTAATCACTCTGTGGTTAATACCGATCAGAGTATAGACATGTAGATTATCTGGCTCGGATACTGTGCTCATTGACTCATCATTACATGTGACACAAGACTGTGCTGTTGAACCAATGATCAAACAGCTCCATGATAGCTAAACCGTGCATGTTTTATTGGTCGATTCAGAATCAATTCATACTTTTTAAATTATTTAGGTAAACTTGCACATTTTTAATGATCTAAACTTCTTTAAAAATATACCCTGCATCCATCTTCTGCAAAGTACTCTCATAATACTGCATTTTGTGTATATGGCCAGTTACCTACTGATCCGTAGGTATCAGTAGCAGAAGCTTGGTAAGAAAAAAAAAAGTTAATCACAACCACTCACTCACTCTATACCGCTATACCGCAGGGGGCCTGGAGCCTATTCCAGGAGACTTAGGGCACAAGGCGGGGTACACACACATACAAACCACTCACACACTACGGGCAATTTAGGAACGGCAATTAACCCAACCTACATGTCTTTGGATTGTGGGAGGAAACCAGAGGAATCCCACCAAGAGAAGAACATGCAAACTCCAAACACACAGAGATGGGAATCGAACCCGGACCCTGGAGGTGCAAGACGACCAAGTTAAGAACTAAGCCACAGTGCCGCCTTCATCACAACCATCAGCAACATAATATATACAGACTTATGGTGGTTTTAATGCTTCAAAAACAAACAAACAAAAAAAATCAGACAAGTAGACGGTTAGGCTTAAGTATCAACTACCAAATAGATGCATTCATATCCATACTCAGTCTGAAAAACATGCATTCACATTCATAATCAGTCTATATCAATGCACCCCTACTTTTCAGGATGCTAGAGTCATGAGTTCATCCAAAAGTTGTTTATTTTTACTTGATCTCATGCGCTACATCCTTTATAATTGATACAATGTCTAAGCATTCAGATACGCTCCGTGTATGCTTCACTAAGGCGGATGTTCAGCTCAAGGGTAAAAGGTGGACATCGGTAGCACCAACGACTGTTTGTTGGTTTTTCAGTCACATTCATACAAGCGACGAGTTCACAAAAAGATTGCCACAACCTGAAGCATTGAGGGTTGACTCTTTGTATTGTTAAACTATGAAAGAGCTCTGCTTGTGTCTATGATAAGTGGAAGCTCAACTGCCATGCCACAGGGTGGGTTGCTTTGATAAGTGTGGACTTATTTTTCCCCCCTCACTCATCTTTCTCTTGAAACACGTTTTGAATACTCTAAAAACCGTTGAGCCGTATTTGAAAGCTTGCCAGAAAAGAAAAAAAAAATCTGTTGTAGTAGAAGTATGTCTGGGTGAAGGGTTGGGGGAGGAGGCTAACCTAAGACTTGCCAGGTGCCCTTGGGTATGACAGCATAACTGCCTGCCCCCCCCCAACACACACATGCACATAAAACTCTCCAACCACTTCCTCCTGCCATTCTTCCTCAGACTAAAAAAGCTTTAGGAGATTTTCTTTTCTTATGAACTGGGCCTGTATCCAAGATCCATGGGACATCATATGAATCTTCAGAGCTGTACCGCAGATGCGAAATATTAAAGCTATTAGGATCTCCGGCACCATAAATTAACCGGACGTCCATTGAAATCAAAATGAACGCTAAAAATGGGTGATCTGTACCTACTATAAAACAGGAAGAGCGAGAAAACAATTTATGAGGTGTTGCCGAGTGCTAACGTTTACTCACTGATGAGTTTGGGGAGACACCCCGACTCAGAGCGGTTATTGAGGGGGATTTCCAGGTGTGGCATAACCAAACAAGAGAGTCTGGAGAAATATTTAATAAGAGATAATGAGATAAATGATTGTCTAAACATAGCGGATAGAAAAAGAGCAACAGGGAAACCCAGCAGTAAAATGATATAAATGCAGAAGTGGGAATGCGGCCAAGACGTGCTTTCTCCATCGGAGGGAAATTAATAGAGAGAGCAGAAAAACAGAGGGAGAGCTCTTGAGCATATTAAAGTCCAGCCTGACCCGAAGCTGAACTGAGGAAATTCCCTTGATGAGCATTTCCCCATCTTACAGCTCCAGAGAATAATCAGCATCTCATGCAAATTACCTTAATGCAGGCGGATTAACCAAATGAACGGGATTAGCAAGATAATCAAAATGTTATTAGCTATTGTGGAAAGAGGGCTCGCTCCTGAATAATCACCCAGGACTGCACCGCACCTGTTACTGGGATATTTTATGGTAGATTGGGATATGAAAAAAGAATAAATAAATAAATAAAATTTATATATATATATATATATATATACACATATATATTTACATATATTATCTTAAACAATTTTAAAAAAAACTGTGAAAATGACCAGCTGTGCGAAATGAGACACAAACAAGTCCAATTCTCAAAAAATAAAAAATAAAAATGCGCACGTCAGCAGCCAAGAAGTTTGACATGGATTCCAGCTAGTCAGTACTTTTGAGAAGTGCATGTACAGTATGTGTGTATGTGCTTGTGTGTTTGGGGTGTGGGTGTTTTAGTGGAGGTTCTGAGTCACACCGTGGATCAGCGGACCAGCGGTGCATTTGCATTAGGTGAAATCCCTGCACAGACGGCCGTGCGCGCTCAGCAAGGCTTTCGCATGCAGAAATCTTCTCAAACCAACATACAAACTCGAGCAACAAGCTCGCTGCCAGCCTCAGCATCTGGACGAGGTGTAAGGTGAAGTCTGTTTGTCAAAAAAATGATATTCGTTGGAGTTTATATATCATTTATTTGAATGAATGAAACTCTCTCATTATGACTAACTCTCCTCTTAATATAGTTTTTTGTCTTTTTCTATTTCTATTTACCCATATCCTGGTTTCTCTCTCTGAACTTATTCACTCCATCTGTCTCTTCTTGCAGACTGCTTCGAATGTTAGCCACACACACTCAGCTGGGCTTTGACGACCGGTCATTGTCAGCTTGGCAGGGCGACAGATGGGAGGGCCAGACACTGAGATGGCATGTGAGGACTGGCACAATGGCAAAATGACATGCTGGGCAATTTAGACTGTAGCTGTGGATTCAATGGTCCCATACTCATATCCAGTGCTCCCTGTTCAATCAGTATTACATGTTACGCCAATACGCTTCAGCCCCTGGTAGTTGTCACTTTCATGCTGTTTTTGCACATTAATTACTATTTGCACTGTTTGTCACTTTGTCATAAATACAACTGCACATCAACGGTTGCACTGCATTTCATTTATTATTATTAATTTATTTAAATGATTATGACTCATGACTTTAATTATACTGCACTATATATATTCTTGTAGTTTAGCATTGCACTAGTAACTTTGATCAGCTCTCACAATTACTTTGTGTCTACTGACTATACAGTATGTAAGATATACAATTTAGATAGAGGTTTCTTTGGGAACAATGAAGTATCGGACTGTCTGTCTATCTACAAGCAAACTGAGCACTAAAGGAAGCAAAACTTAAATATTTTTCAGCACACTCTAAACACGCCGAAGCACAATGGCTCGTGAAATAGCTGTGAAGGGATTTTTGGAGTTCACAGAGTTGGGCAAATGACTTTGCTGTTTGTTTGTTTTTTCTCAGAACGCCATTAGAAACACCTGAAAGATATTTTAAAATGGAAAACACTGCTCGAACCTCACACACTCTCATTTCATCGGTTATATCAAGAAAATACAATTAATGCACGCTGCCATGTGTGTAATTGTGTGCAATTCAGAAAAGAAAAAAAAATTACTGAATAAATTCTGACTCCGTTTCATATTCCATATAACCATTTAATTTGAAATCAAAACCACTGAAACTGTGAGATGGAATACAATAAATACAAGAAATTATTTTTCTTTTCCCTATAAATTATCTCATTTTCAAAAAAAATGCTTAGAAGTACAATAATCGTAATCAAGCTTTTGTATTTGTAAATAATTGTACCGAATTCTTTATAATAAGGAATAAAATACATACAATTACAAAGAAGCAATGCCTTCTAATTGCTAAAAGCTATCAATTGATTTTCATCTGAGATGAAATTATAGGTTTTCTTTTTTTTTCCCCCCCAGCATTTCACTTTTGTTTTAGCCATCCAGAGCAGACAACAGTCATGAAACCCAACCTGATGAGCATCAGTGTGGCTTATGCATAATTTAATAGCTCGATGGCTTCTGTAAATACATACTCTCTTATTACTACTACAAATGCATGAAATATTCATCTGCCAAGGGATTAAGATGGTGTTACATACAATATATCAAATATGTTTGCGTATAAACCCTGGAGGCTAGGCTTCCGGTAAGCAGAGCACCCGTTTCCTGAATCGTAGACACCTTTGCCATTGACGAGGCACCAAAAGATCCATCCATGGCGAGGTGGTGTGGCGAGTTCCCTGACAGAGTTAAGGAAAGGTGGTGGGATTGAGAACAGTGTCGGGGCTTGTGAGTCATGTTCAGCTGGAGCTGACTAAGAGTCAGCAGGAAAGATGGGAAAAACATGATATTTCTACGTGGTTGCAGCATGGTTGCAAACAATTGCTGGAGATTAGCATCCTTTGGCTTACGATCACTACAGCACATGGTAAATTTTCCCCAGGCTTTGCTAATTCGAATTACATGGTAGAATATTGCTGGCGTCAGAGATTCTGGTAGGGAGCAGGTGGTTCTGACTAAGACTCTTTTTATCTGTCCGGAAAGCTGATAGCAGCCAGAGATGAAGGGCTTAAGGAGACGAAGCCTGCAGAAACGAGCCTGGCACACACAGAGTCGCCAGCCCCCAGACGGCCATTCCATTTACAAGATAGTGCTAACCCTCACAGTCCTTGCTCAAGGTGGAGGCCCAGTTATATTAATGTGCCATTAGTGGACTTCCGCCAGGCAGTGAAAATGTATTGGGATCAGGTGGCTGCTATGCGACTAGGATCCCTCAGAGCCAGGCTGCTGCGGAGTGTATAGTCTGAGAGGTGATCCTGCAGGGCCTCACTGGGCCTCATTTATCAATCTTTTATTAAAGTCGTGTGTAAATGTTTTCACAGACCAATGCAAGCTAAAAATCCATACTAGACCGGGAAAAGTTTCAGTAAAACAGTTTTTTTTTTGTTCACCTACGTACGGTGATAAATGCCAATAAGCCATACTTTACCGAGTCAGGATTATTCATGGAACAGCTCATTTCCATCAGTGATGACCATAAAACTCCATTAAAAAGAAACAAAATGACTGGAGGGCAAAAGCTTCAAGTAATATTCCAATATGGAAGTGCCATTTATTTTGTCCTAATTGAGTAGCTAGTCTTAGATTAGTGTTCTGACTTATTCCAAGTCATTAATATGAAATAACTGGATATTTAAAAAGTTTTATTACATTTGTGGAATAACTTAAATAAATAACCAAGTTAAACTTGACAAGGTAAACTCACGCCAGTTCAGTCAAAATTCATATTAATCATTTTCATTATACATATATAGGGTGCTCTAGTCAAACTGGGACTAACTGTGAATGAGGACGTAAAACTGATTGACTTTTACAGAAGACTTCAAGCGCAATACGATGATGAAACTCTTCCGTGATTGACCATCCCGGTCGATGTGGTTCGGAGCCCACTGCTGTCATTCCGTGAACATTGGGCGAGTGGAACTCTTGAGCCACCTGTCCCAACACCACTTGTACTTTCGGCTGGGAGGTATTGCTCACATCTCCTGTACAGTCCTGACCTCGCTCCAAGCCATTTGCACATGTCTAGGTCATTAATGGAGCTCCTGGGAGGCCAGCGTTTCAGACATGCGTGAAGCAGACATGTCTCCGGTGTACTGAGAAGGCGTTCTACTTTGATGGTATCCGAGCACTAGTGAAATGCTGAGATGAGTTCATCAGAGTGCATTCAGCACAATCAAAAGTTCTGGGTTGATTCGAACGCCCCTCGAAGATTAAAAACATACCTACAATGATACAAATGGATTTTGGACAGTGAACAGTGTGTTTAAACGTTTGTTAAATAATAGGGTTAGGGTTAACCCTTCTGATTCCATAATGATCTAAAATGTTTCTACATATATTTTAAAAGGAACAAACTTCACTGTGCCCTTCACTTCTCAATTTCAAGTTTCGCAACTCGTTGCCAAGGTTATGTCAGAAAACTTTTCATTATGACAGAGATGATGCAAACAATATAAATTAAGGTTTGCTCTGCACATTTCCAAGAACAGATGACTCATTGATAATCACGATGTCCTTCTGAGAACCAGCCAGAAGACCAGATCATGTAAGACTTACTGGAACTGTAAGTCATCCAGCACACACACACACACACTTGTTTTATGGCTTTTGCAATAAGCAAAATTAATAATACATCTAATGACTTTTATGCCTAGACACTAAACGTAAACGTAACCATAACCTCTTAACCTCTTAACCTCAAAAACACACCTTCACAGCCCAATTTAATGGCGAATAGACAAAAACAGCAGCAGCTGGCTAGTGACACCCAATCCCTGTGCACTCCGTCATCTTTGTGCTGTTTATCAGGAAAAAAAACATTAGACAAGCATTATTTTCTTGTCCTGTCCAGACTCAGTGGCTGGCCAATTTGTGATCCCTACTTTCACAATCCTCTCACATAAAAACTCTGACTGTGTGAAGTTCAATATTCGGAATACATCATGTCCTGTGCGTCAGCTCTCCTCTCGGCTTTATCGATACTGGTTCCGCTACCAGTCGCTGGCTGATTGATCCTGAGCTGTTGTGTCTGATACGGCATTGATGTTTCTCAGGTGAGCACATCTGTCTGCATGGCAACACGACAGGACAAAGACAGACAAATTAAAACAAGAAACCCTTGAAATGCCGCGGTGACTGCTCAACTGGTACAGCCTGGCTTTGCTTCCGACACCTCAGGAATGGGGTTAGCTGTTGGTGCAGCATTTCTGGCGTGTAGGAATGTGCAGTGGTGGCTGGAAGAGGACAGGCGGGGGTGATTTTTTTATTTATTTTTTTTAAGCCCAGGAATGGGATTGGCCCTGGGACAGATTTCAAACAGTGTGGGAACAGAGTGGGATAGATGTGTAAGAACCCTGACAGGCATGACGCACCGTGTCAAACGCATTCCTCCTCCGTTACACATCACAACAGCCGTAGGTTCTGTGCTGATGATATTAGTCACTGATCTAGCGCTGCAATAAGGAAAAGATATACAACAACATATATACGGTACTAAATATTCAGTTACTCCAACAGCCTAATTGATATTCGAAGCAAATGATTGTACAAATGACAAGCATGAAGCATCAAGATGATAACTGACAATACAATATAACTAATATGTAATAGACAACTACGCTGGATACACTGATCCTTCCATTCCTTAGGTTCAGGGCTACCACACTTAACCCAACTCATCATCTAAATGCAGCAGCCTCACGTAACAAATGTCAAGGAAACAAGGCCAAAAAAGCTGGCGAAAGCCATTGTACCAGGGTCGCGGTTAGAAGAAGGCGGCGGCTTTAATGTCATTATATAGCGTACAACAAAATAGAGTAGTTAGATTAATTGGAGTAATTGGTGAGATCATGTCCTCATATGGTGCAACAAAATACTAGAATTGAACTTTCTGTGTAGTTTCAGATAAAGTCATTCCAGACAGAAACAGTTCGAGCTGCAGTAGAAGGCGCGTGTAGCCGCGCTGGGATTGGGTGTGAATCCGCTTATCGTGCCGTCAGAACAACAGTCTGCTTTTCTGCTTCGAAGATGGAATTTAAATTGTAGAGACTTTGCTTTTATCTTTAACTTTAAGTGATTTTTTTTTTTTGGGATCCTAAATAATCGACATTTGTGATCAAGTCAGGTATTAAGTTGCACAGGTTAGTTTTGCTCCATGGCCAATAGTGAGCTGTAGGTGAAATATATCAGTTGAACAACACCTTAACTTTGTGATTCTTCAACACAATTGAGAAGGTTTTATTTATTCCTAACAAATTATTAACATTTTAAACAAAGTCTTTTTTAAGGGTAGCAGGGAAACCCTGATGTCAAAATGAGGCTCAGGGTTCCCTCTCTCTCTTATTACATCATGGAATTCTCATTGAAATATTCTAAAAAAACACAATTTCAACAATGCAACAAACTTGCATTGGCAATATATCAGCAACCGGACAGGATACATTAATAACCTTGGTATCAAAATAGAGCTTGAAAATATGCATAGCTCAAATCACCTAAAATATGACATAATAACCTGACTTGATGTGGCAGGTCATAGTTGGTTTCAAACAAACAAGACACAAAAAAAACAGGATTCATGTGTTGAAAATGACTCAACGGGTCAACGCAAGTCATTAAGTACATACAGATAGTCAGCTGACTTCATTTTCTGCTACAAGGTCTACATTGAGCCTAGACCTAAAAGGCTTTTACAGTGGGGACTATGCACGATCTGCGTCCCTTCTGATCCTGCCACGCCCAATCTAGACTCGTGACATTAAATGACCCATTTCCATTGCACCAAAGTCCAATCGTTATGCTTCCCAGAATATTTAACCCTTTTTAGCAAAAGAAAAGTGGTTTTCTTACGGCCACACACTGGTTTAATCCCAATACGATGAGTTCTCCTTATACTGTGTGTTACCATTAAACAAGCTGTGATTTATACTGATAGTGTACATGGCAAGGATAGACAAATCATAAATTAACAAATCAAGCTAGCCCACCAATTCATGGTTCTAATTTGCGTTTTAACCTGAAACCGTAATTGTCTGGTCTACAAAGTGGATCTAATGTAATGTAATATAATATAAAACATCTGTCTAGAAATAGGCTAAATAGTCTTATATTTGGGTTTGCTAGAATCTTATATTAGGAAACTATAGATAAATCTGACTAGCTTCTAGATATTTTCACTTAATAAGATTTTTTGCAAGGTAATTCTTTTTTCTTCATTCGAACTAACTTTGCAAAATGTAGATGTGTTGAAATATTAACATTATCCATAATGGTTCGAGGCGGCATGGCAGCTTAGTGCCACTGTCGCCTTGCACCTCCAGGGTCGGGGTTTGATTCCCACCCCGTACACAAGATAAAGCGATATAGACGATGAGTCAGTTCGTGAGCGACTATAGTGGCTCATGCACACTATGGATCTTTTTAAACAAAGACTATTTCATTAAAGAATAATCAAGATGGTACTTTTCTCAGCAGATAAAATGAGGACCATGTCTTTCACAACATGTAATGTCACCAAAAAATGAGAAGTCAGCTTGGCGTAGTCTTCTCAACTCCTTCCCCATTTACTGAGTGTGCACAGCATCGGAAATGGACGAAGTAGCACTTATGTTGAAAAGAGTTATACTATCTTTCCATGCATTAGGTTTAGATCAAATTATTATGCCGTGCATCACAGTTAGACGGCGAAGTTCTTGCCGTTAGAAGATGAACGTGGAGGCGTCCGTTTTTTCCATTCTGGGAGGACGAGCATGCTAAGGTCAAAAATTCCGTAATTCCAACCTAAGTTGAGAGCAGCACTGTGCTTTGCAAACCTGTACAATTTCATATGTCTGAAATGATATTTAAACCTTTTTTTGTCTAGGTAAAGTGCTGCCTGCTTATCTTGACATTTTATTTAATTGTCTTTTTTTTTTTTTACCCAAGTGTGTGGGAGTACAGACTGGAGAGCCATTTATCAAACCTGTGTTTTCCTTTTGTATTGGTTTAAAATTCTAAATAGCATTCCTGGAGTTGATTTTTTAATTAGATATACATACGTAAACTCATATACCTATATCTCATATCGAAAATGGGATTAAAACACTACAGTGGTACCTGGCGAGTGGCGTAGTGGCAAGTTCTTAAGGTGAAATTTCGTATTGTAAAACGCTTTTTCTCATACAGTAGGAAAGAATGTAAATGCAGATAAACTGTTCCAGCCACCCAAAAAAATATTACCAACACTGATAAAATTTTTGCATATAAAATCAATCAAAAACATAAAAAAAACCACATGTAAATGAAGTAAAATATGAAATAAATAGACATTAAACCTCACTTTATGAATCCTCTTGGCACCGGCTGCTTTAAAATCAAACCTGAAAGTGGCTTCGTTTTATTCTTGCTACTATTGATAACATTCTTGGAACCCACGGTGTTATGTCTTCGCAAAATTTTGCAAGAGTTTAAAACCCCACAAAAAAAATATGTAATCTCTCTTCGCTTGGCTTTTGCTAGTTCGCGAAAAGTATGCAAACATGATGCACTGATTCAAACAAGTTTTGAACAGTTCCTGGACGTGCGCGCAACTTATGTATGCGTGCATGCAACGTAGACGCAAGCCGGACATACACACAAGGTAGGCGAAGCCGGACGTACACACAACATAGATGTAGGCCAGCATTTCCTGTAGTTCGGCTCGGCTTGGCTCAACTCAGTCGCTCATATGCAAAAGGCAAATTTCTGGCAAAATTTGAGTGCTTAGGGTGAAAATTGGTGAGGCGGGACGTTTATATGCTGAGGTACCACTGTATATTGCAATAAACCAAATGAATCATGAAAATTTCCCATCACTATGGCGAACCTACCGGTCCTGTGGGACTCACCAAACTTGCCAAATTAAAGGACTTTTAAAGTCTTCTGCACCTCAGGCATGTGGGCTAGTCATTTGTCCGATTCTATATATAACCAGATAGATCACATCAGGCACTCATTACCATCTAGCCACTTGTAGTGCGGCTGAGAAAAGAAAGCTAGTCAGGATGCTGCTCCTAAACTTAACTGATATGCGGGCAACGTGTACATAAAGGAGCGCTGGGAAATTTATCCAGCCATTCGTTACACTCTTTAGAGAATAATCTTTAAACAATTTGCATAATGTTTATATATAATACACGCGCCAGGCTTCGAAGTGCAGCTTCCTGGAGTCGACTGTATAAGCAAAGCAAGACATTACCTTGTTACGTCCGTACTCCTGAGCGCAGTTTAATCTCCATAAACGCTACAAATTAGACACAAGTCCCCTCGAGTGGCCGCGTGCGTACGTGTTCATTTTACGCACTGCTGAGACCTCTCACTGAGATGGGCGTTTATTCCACTTGCAGGTAATTGCAAAGCTCCTTACTTAGAAAGCTGAAGTAAGGAAGTAGTGTACGGGCTGCGGGAAGCAACATATATGGAGAGAAATGAGCATCACGATTCCTGGAAAGAAAAACCTCAAAATCCAAAATGGCGTCAAAGTGATAAGTAATATGAAATGGCTTTTTTTTTCTAATTTTTAAAATTTTCCAATTTATTCCCCTTCGAAACGGCCATAACAGACTCCTGCACTTTTCTGTCAGCCATGCCGTTGCCTCTAGTGACATTTGTCCCAGTTGAAGTCTGCTTGAACACAGACAAAACAAATGAAGAATGTACGGTTTTGACTAGAGCAGTTACAAAACAAAACTTCTCTCTCTCTCTCTTTCTCTACACACCAGTATACAGTATATGTGCAAGCTGGGCTGATGATTAGATCCTAGCACACGTCTCCTTCTTACTCATGCAACAACTCATTGTAGAGGTCAGTGTGCATTTTAAACGCGCGCACACACAGACTCACACGTCTGTAACAAAGCATAACCCTGCAATTAACATTGTGGTTTGTTTGCGTAAATGTCACGTTAAGCATCGGAATCAACAGCGTGCCATCGTTTTATGCTGTAATCAGAAACCGGTGTAACATTTACGTAGAGTATTTTTAACTTGGATATTATTAAATTCTTATAGTAATTTTAAATAATAATAATAATAATAATAATAATAATGACGCCATTAGGAAAGGGCTGTTCTTAAACTCTGGTGCAAAAGCAAACTTCACACGGACACTGCCCACTCAGCAAAAACACAAGCATGCACAAGAGGAAACATGAAACCACTGACCTCAGCCATCACTCAAGAGCTTAAATTCATTCATTTAACAGGCGGAATAAAGAGAACGTTTTCATTGACGGGGCGAAACGCGACCGCAGAACTGAGCGCGTGCTTTTGCAACGAGGAACGGTTTTCTACGGCAGCTTCTGAACCTAACATCTGGATGGTGCAGGCGAGGATTTCGCTTGGTTTACTGCCCTGCTTTTTCTCTGGCAATAATGTCAGCGCGTATCTGTGTTTGCTTTTGATTTCCCTTTAATCTTGTGAAATGTCACAGGCTTGATTCTCTGGAAACCTCAGCCTAGTTCTTAGAACGTGTCTCACCACAACCGGTATTCTTAGAGTTAGGGCTGAGGCATGAATTTTGAAAATTGTTTCTAATTACAGAAATCGTACAAGCACACTGTCATTTTGAAACAAACTCTCTCGACCCTTTTTCTCGTTTTCTATTAAGTGTATCACTGTTTTGTTTTGTTTTTCGATCACTGAACTTTTTTTTTTTGGACAGAGAACTTCGAATCGGTTCGGAATTTGAAACATTTTCGACCTGATGGTGAAATGCATCATTAAGAAATGTGCTTTGTCGGGAGACTTCGATAACGAAGATCATCGAGGAAGTCACATGACACATATTAGTCACAGGGGTGTTCGCCAAGAGAGTTTCAGTGTATTTGTTAAATCGTCACCCTTTCAATCAGTCTTCCAACTGTGTCTCGGTTGAGATGTATGAGGAAACAGCAAGCAGGTGGATGACAACGCACATGAGATGACACTCGCTTTTTTTTTTTTTTTTTACACATGATAAAGCGTGAGAACACAAGGACAGCATAACGTAATGACTTCTTCAGAACTGCTCCCACTCAGTTGTTGGTTAAGAGCGGGGCTAAGGGTAGATTGCACATACACATGCACATGTGTTCCTCTCTGTCTCTATACACACACACACAGACACACACACAAATAAAATGCATTTTAATCATGTCAATGTCGTGCACTAATGTCATTCTTTTCAAGTTCTTCTTTCCCTGCATGTGATCATGTGATCTCTCTCTCTGTCTCAGTCCATTACCAAACCCAGCCCCTCCTTCAAACTCTGCCCACTTCTATTCTTACCCCATCCTATTTCCTCTTTACACATATTCCAACTTCTATGAATGACGAGAGCTGCTTCATTCAATGGTCAAACACGCCACGGGTCTCCGTAAACAGTGCGCGCGTTGCCGCTGCACACATGGTGTTTCGCGCGAGAAAGCCTCCAGCTGTTCTTGCTTAAACAGACAGAAGCCTCAGATCAGCTGACTGCGTGCTGCCGGAAGCCAGCCTCAGTACTTGGAAAGGCTTTTCTTCGTAACTTGACGTTATGTGTAATTCTAATTAAGTGCGAGATAAAAGTGACGCTTAACCACCAAACCCTAAAAAAGAACGAAAGCAAAAGTTTTTGCTTTACAACCCAAGAATAGTCCCCCGGCTCTAGTGATGTGTCTATTCTCAACACTGCATAGGTTATTTTATAGCTTATTATAATATATATATATACATATATACATA
>JAQMYG010000019.1:12334841-12347580 GCA_030014215.1 Clariallabes teugelsi | reverse complement strand
AAAATAATGAGGCTGCAGTGATTTTTTTTTTTACTTTTTTTTTTTTTTTTTGCAATGTCTGCGTTTCCCCATGGTTAGCGGCTCTGCTTTTGAAACCTACGAAAACAGGCTCTGAACGCACACGGTTTCATATCGAAGGTGTCGGTACTGTAACTCCTAAGGGGATGTGTAATTATCATGTAAAAGTGCAAAAGATGGGATGCTTAGTAATACAGATATACCAGAACACGTATATCGGAACACAGTAGCGGGCCAGACAAAAGTGAAACAATGCACTTGTGGTTATCACCAAGACATGTTGCACACAGTGTTTTTTTTTTTTTCGGGGGTTTTTTTTTTTCTTTCTTTAATCAAAAACGCAATATATCTAACAGGGGCAGCACAGACTGCAGGGCTGTATGTGTATGAGTAATCCTGTGCAAATTAGGGAAATGTCCCTGTACAAGAGGGGTTCTTATTTTGGTGCTACGAATGAATCATCAGTAGCTGCAGCCAAACAGAGCATGCTAGCCCTCGCCATAGCGGTAATGTCGCCTTTATTGATATTCAGGGTTCCAGCTGTCTTGAAGATGCAAGACGAAAAGGTCAGCACAAGCACAAGAACAAGCATGAGCTCACGAAAAGATGAGCAATGATTCATGAGGAGCCACATGTTTCCCAGCCCAAGCTGCAAGCCAGCTTTATATTGCTTTAGAGGAAACTGTAAGAAACATACTGTATATTGGTTTGAAGTGATCTGAGAGTTAAACACGGGGCTGGCTTGGAACCAATAAGATCTAATGCGGACATGCCTCGACTTTTTTTTTTTTTTTTCCTAATCCCAGTTGGCAGAAATAGCCTTAATTGGTGTTTATACGGAAACCTCTGTTTTCCAGTGAAAAAGCAGAGTGCGGCAGAAGTAAGTTGAAAATGCCAAGCAGGGCGAGAGGCAGCACCAAGTGCCTCGGAAAAACCCAAAGAGAATTCTACCACGTTTTGACTGGCAAAAAGAAAGAAAGAAAGAAAGAACGAAAGCTTGAGCTGCAGCAGCAGGGAAGGCCTTGCTTCCTGACAGCTCTGTCGCCTCCATAAGCCATTCCAGTAGGGGTTACATTCTTTCACTCTTTCAACCAAGCTCACATGCCAGTGCGTGAAAAAAGGAAGGGGGCGAGAAAGAGGGACAGAAAAGCACAGATAAACGACTCACGGAGACAAAAGCAACCACACACAGCCACCGAGTGTAGCGGGGCTGAGGAAACGTTGGACGTTGAAATGGGGGGGGGGGGGGGGGGGTATAAGTAACGACAGTTCGAGAAAGAAAAGGGAAGGAAGACAGAAAGAGAAAGTTGAACCCCAGCTCACAGACTCTGCGTGGGTGGCGACCATGCGGCGGCAGAGATGCAAAGATCCACCCTCATCCAGACCCAGCACCCCACCCCACCTCTGTCTTCCCAACTCGGCCCCACAAACGGATAGGGGGGTGGGGGGGAGAAAAGGAAAACATTTTTCCAGCATTAGTCAGCCAGACTGGAGAAGAAGGGGGCCCTTCTGGAAGTGCTTTTGCCAAAACGCCCTCTCTTTCTCTCCTTGCCCTGCTGCTCTGTAATCAACTTCTCCCTCCTTCTCCACCCCCAGCTTCCCCCAACGCCCACGCCACCCCAATACCACACACACACACACACACACACACACACACTCTCCCACTTCTTTTTCCCCTCATGTGACAATGGAGAGAACAGAAAGGGTTCAATGACCTTTCTTTTTTCTCTCTTTCCTCCTCCTCTTTCTCTTTATCAGCTGATCTCGCCGTGGTCTCAGGAACAACTATGAGAGGAATGCGGTTATGTGGGCGTGAGACAATCTTGCTTTGTTGTCCTCAGGGTAGAATGTAGGTAAAAGACTGGTGCAAAAGCATGGGAAAAAAAATAGAGTGACATAATAGTGATGGGCCCTCTGTGGGGTTGCAAACAAATCCAGCAGTCGTCTTTAGTCTGTATCATGTATTATTGAGCAGTGCCGCTGGACTGACCCGGTCTACAGCAACCACAGCTAATTCTGCCTTACTGAGAACGGGGAATTTAAAGACGACCCTCGCAGGTGAAATCCGCATAACTATCTGCGGGTGTCATAACAGCAGTTTAACTGTAACAACACCGGCTCAGCGTTGTGCTCACAATTATCCGAAAGCCTCTAACAAGCTGTCCACATGCCAGAGCAGCCAATTAGTGAGAAAGGCAGGACTTTTTCTCCCCTTCCAAAGTTATCTGTTTCTAAACGGAAGAATAACACTAACATGCTCCAAGGTCCTCGCGCTATCTACAATTAACTCGTAATCCTTGATTAAGCACCAATGCACAATGGGCCGTGGCAACATCTGTGACCTTATAATCAGGATAAAAATTTTGGAAGGAACAATTTATCCTAACACGCCGTCCTTTATTTGTATTCCTTTTTCGATATGCCGGGCACAGCAAAAACATCAATTTTCTGAGGACTCGGAAGAATCCGGTGCTTTAAGTAAGAGGAGGAACGCAAATACACTATCTGTAAGGAATATAGCATAAAATCCCACGCTGTTATAATGAATAGTTGCCACCATGAAGATGAATATCATCTGATAACACTATATCCTGAAGTATTTTTATAACCTCATAAGTTGTCGTTGTTGGTCTTTCGGGGGCTCACGGCAAGGGGTCACCACAGGGGACCATCCAATCCGCACACAAGCTTAGCACTGGGTTTATGTCGGATGCCCTTCCTGATGCAACCTTACCATTTTATCCAGGACTGGCACTGCATCGAGTAGCTGGAATTTGCGCATTGCCTGGGAATCAAACCCAGGCCTTCCGCATGGCAGGCGAGAGACCTACCACTAAGCCACCAGTGCCCGTGTTTTATAACACATCTCCTGTTATACTGAACTTCCAGTCCCGCACTGTATGATGCAGATCAATCCCTGCTATCCATTTTCACTCAAATAAGGATGGGTTCCCTGTTGAGTTTGGTTCAAGGATTCTTCCTACTGCCATCTCAGGGAGTTTTTCCTTGCCACTGTCTTGCTCATCAGGGATAATCTTATCATTTTGATTCATACACATTCACATCTCATACAAACTTAAATAGTTCTTTTGATTGTGTAAAGCTGCTTTGCGACAATGTCAATTGTTAAAAGCGCTATACAAATAAAATTTAATTGAATTGAATTATAACCTGATATAAGTCAGCAATTTGCTCACGATTACAATCTTTCATGACATAATACAATTTTAACTAGTTATAGTCAGGATGGCCTAAAACCCTTTTTTTCCCCACACCGAATACAAATGCTTCCATTTGGAAACTCAAAAATACCAAGCACTGGTACTTGCAGATCTCCTTGAGCGCAAAGTGAATACAACTTTTGCCCCACGTTCTAAAGCACATCATACTGCTTTACTAGTGTATGAACGCTGAAACTGTTCAGCATGTAGAGCAACTCTCTGTGGAGTAAACTCCTCATCAATCAAGTGCTTGTTTTCACACATCTGCTTTGTCTTTAGGGTAAAGAAAATAAATGAGATTTTATTACATTTTCACTCAAAAGCCATATATACTATTACAGATCGAATCATTGTAATTAAAAGTAAATATACTTTATTGACCAGTCTGCATTCATGGCGTCTTCGAAGTACCATAACAACAACACCGAGACGTTATCGCTGCGGTCGCGAAAATGAACAACGTGAAACGTTTTACATTTAAAGAAAGAAAAATTATAAAAATGATACATTTAAAAAAAGAAATTTACATGTCTATAAAGAAAGACATCCATTTGCCACCACTGCCAACATCTGAAAGCCAAAGATAAATATTTTGGAAACTGAAATATTATTTTGGTAGCACTGTGACACCGCACAAGTTCATGCAGGCGCGCACGTGATCGTTCGCATGCGCGCAAATAAAAGCGCTTCGACTTGTGACGCGGTTATCTTTACCAATATAGCATTTATTCAAAACCGTTGATATAAACTCTTGTATTTCACATCTCTAGAAGGGACTATCAAGCAAATGAAACACTGATTCGAAAGAGATACACAGTTAGGCTTGGACAGGTTATAAGGAGAGATGCACTGCTAAGCTAGCGTACAAGTTGTCAGGGTAATAGTATCGGAAAACTATTACGAGTAAGAGTAGACGAGCGCAGTATCGGGACTGACACCCGACACCGGTATCGGTATAGGGACATTCCTAATTCATAGTTATTGTTGTGGAAAATCCACTTACCGCACATTATAGCAGTTCAATCATTCATTCCTGCACCTGTCTCTTAAAATCAATAAGACTTTTTATTAAATAACATTTTTTATTCAATTAAGGCTTTTCAAAGAGACAGGTCCTCCGTCCTGAAGACTTTCCTGCAGCAGGAAACTTACAGCCCGTTATGAAGTGCTGACACCCAAGACTTTCTTTATGTTTCATAAAATGTCTCCTACTCCATCACAGGAAACATCACCACACTAATAACCATACCCAATTTTCAACTTTTTAATATGATATCTTTATTATAATTAGATTATGTGGAATATCTAGCATACAAGCCCAGTAACTACAAGTGTATTAACTGTTACTATAGGAACAACAGCTTATTTGAATGAATGCAGTAATGTAAACGTGTGATTTGAATTGAAGACCGCACTACTTTAAAAAAAAAAAAAAAAAAAATCACCATTATCTGAATATGTTTTTCATTACTGTGCATTACGACGGAAAAAAAAACCTTCGCTGCAAGTTTCATTCTGAATTCTTTTTTATTATTAAAAAAAAAAAAGGTACGTGGCTCAGTTCCGAGTCGGTGTAATACTGCTCGGTATTGGATGTCATGACATTAAACCCTAAGACATTTTTCAAAGCTGAGGACACACTTACAGAAAGCAGACGACTAAGAAAGGAGGGTCAATGTTTTCCACAAACCCTTCACAGTCATTTGGAGAAAAGCATTTTTGCGTTTTTTCCGCTCTCATACAAAACTAACATTTAATATGAATAAAATATTTCTTTTGCTTTGAATGATCATTAACGTCACAGGCTTGTTTCTAGTTTACCATGAGCTCCAGTTGTTAGGTGATTTGGTATACCCTGCGAGGCCCTGACTGCTGGGCTGGATCTCTGACTTGGTTCTCCTTTTGTAGGGGGAATACCAAAAGGGGACTTTTGGCTAGCTGCAAAACATGGCACAAACTACAATGGGGATTTTTACCTTTGCATTCATTTGCATTCTCATCAAAACAGTATTTTTGGCCCCCTTTTTCCGTTTGGCTCAAAATCTAGTTTTGAAACCTTCAAATGTATATCGAGAAAAAGGCTTGCAGACATGGTAGGAGTTTATCTGAACTTTCAGGATGAGTCTCAAAGACTTTCTGCAGAAAATGCCTGAGCTTTCTTTATACGATGGATCATAGGTTAGTTAATGATAAATACTGTACATGGTAATACATAAACATCTCCATAACCAGGAAACTAGATTCCATTCTAGTTAAATTAAACACAAACTTTCCATGCAGCAATCCCAGAGGTCAGCACGTCACCAAATACAGAAACAATCATATGATAGACAAATGAAGATAAGCATATATTATATTATATGCATCTTGATATCTACGTCTTGGAACTGTCTTAATGGAGATTAATCATTATACTGTTGTGCAACATTCATACACTCTTTGATGAAGTGGAAGTGGAATAAAAAAATGCATGCGAGTAGTTGCTTTGATTGAACTTGTCATGACGTCAATGTCTTGCAGGTCCTTGACTACTTTCCATTTTCTAAGCCTTTCTTACTTCATGAGCTCACTGGGTCATGCACATTGGAGCCGGTGTTCTACAAATTCGTCATACCCATTACTCTGTCCTACCCACAGTTAACTCGCATACGCAGACCAAAATGATGTCATCTTTTGCTACTTTAAAGCCCCGTCCATAAATCCATGCTACTACTCCAAGTAGCATGTGTTTATTTGAAGTAATGGAATTTTTTTTGTTTGTTTGGTTTTTTACCAATTTATGTGTTTTATTGCACATTTTGTTTTGTTTGCATGATTACTTGAACAGTCAACTAGCGGCTTGTTGGATAACATTAAATCAGCTTGTCAAATATTGCTACCAAGTGACAGGGATTATATTCTGATAACGTTAAAAACGACACACAAAATGACACCAGTATGTCAGGAAATGTTACGTCCAATAAAAATGGGACTATATTTTTGCACAACTATAAGTACGAAATATTGAGAAAGCAGCGTAGAATGATGTAACTATAAATTTCCATACTATAAATTAACCCTGAAATTCTAACAGGGTAGGAATAACTGATAGAACACCGGGTTAACTCCAAGCCAGTGAATGATCGGTTACAAACAAGCCATTCCAAAGCATTTTCTCCAAGCATCATTGTCATCAAACTCATAGCGGGTTTTAATTCTGCAGAATTTTAATTATTACAAAAAAAGGAAAGCCAGCAGAATCACGATTGCCTTTGTATTTATAGGGAATAATGAGATAAGATATAGTCCATGATATACAGTAGCCCACGACTATGATATAGTCTTGACTATAAACCTCTTTACAACCATGCTATATAAAAAAAACATTCACTTTACTGTACCTATGCACACTAGTACAGAGCACAGATGGTCTGTTTTTCTGGCTTTCTGTTTCACCGTCTTACCCTGACTCCTCAGCCCTCTGCCTCTGATCAGCATGCAGACTTGGGAATGGGTATGGGGTGCTGTGGAAGAAGAAAAAGTTGAAGACACGAGGGAAGCTGGGAAAGTAAAGGATGGAAGAACTCCTTCAGGCTGCCTGCATTCTAAATCACCCATATGCCATATCCGCCCCTCATGCTCTCGCTCTCCCATCCTTAATTTTCATTCCACTGCAGCTGCTCTATGTGTCCAAGTCGATTTCGGTGCATTTCTGCTAAAGTCCTGTGTGTCTATCCACAGGCCTTTAATATGTACTGTATATCTTTTCATAAGCATCGCAGGCTGGTATTTTTGGCCAGGAGTATTCGAGCCAGTGCAGCAGTGTGAAAACATCCCAAATGAATATGTGTACAGCCACTCCCAACCACCAGCCACATCAGTGACTCCAGGGACTGGTTCAGCACCGAGCCGATTTCCGCAAAGCATTCTGGGTCTCGTTTGTAGATGGATGTCATTGTATGATCACATTAACCACAAAACCACCGATATCAAACAGGAACAGCTTGGCGATTCGGCATCTGGTGCTGGCCAAACCTTGAGAGCTGTGGATTATGTCCGCTTCATTACCTTACCTAAACCCAAACCATGTTTTAGTTACCACTTTTATGCTACCTAGTGACCTAAAACATGAGACAGGGCAATGATTGTCTTTTTTTTTCTTTTCTTTTTTTTCCCCACAAACTACCTCAAATATTTCAGCCATTACACATGAAATAAAAATGTGCCTCCAGCATGAAAAGGAATAAAAGAAACTTTTCTGGCCTTACTTGACCACTGGGATTAACTGCAGGAGTCTGTGCACGTTGTTTATTGCTGCTGTTATCCACGTCTAGACACTGACTCTTTCTCTCAGTGAGAAGGGCAACAAAAACCTAAGCTTCTACACTGTTCAACCACTAAAACAATTTAAAACTAAAACGAGCTATCCAGATAATATGGAATGGTCCATGTCTTCGAGAAGCAGGAATCTCAATGTAAAGGCTCTGACTAATAGGATGATAAGCTTGACACCGTATTCAAACAGTAGAGGAGCCGAGAGCAGAAATGTGACACCGCTCAGTCAAAACTTCCCAGCCTTCTTGAATGCCTTTATATAATGTGCACCATCACAATGGAAGGTGGTTGGGAGCGAATTACACACCCCTTCCTCTTGCTTGAAGAAAAGATTATGCGAGTCATTCAATTGGCCTGCATGTCACAAAGAAAGTCGGAGCTCGTCTCCAGACTCCCAAACATCCCGCTACAGCGGAATTGTGACAGTTCCTCTCTTTCATCTTCTCTCATTACACAGGTGAGGCCCGTGCACTTCAATCCCCATCTGCTTTCATCAAAGAGCCCAGTTGAGCCAAGGGAGGAGGAGGCGCCATGGGCCGGTTGAGCTCCCTGAGCCCACACTGCCACCTATTTACATGATTAAGAGCCCTCTCTCGTGGGTTTACAAATCCCAAAAACAAGTGTATCAAAGCTCTTCTTTTTTTTTTTTTTGCATTGGAGCAGGGATATGGAACTTTCTGGAGTTAAAGGCAAGATTCTTGCTGGCCTATGAAATGTGAGAAGTCTTGAAGTCATTTTGCATTGCCACGAGCATAACATGCTTTACAATAGAAACGATCAATCCCATTGAAAGAAATAATAATAATAAAAGTTGATTAAGTAATGTATCGCGATTCTTTTTGTAGCTCTTCATGTATGGACACGCTATCTAAATTTTTTTTTATTCATTTTGGTAATTTATGTACAGTATGTTTGCATTTGAGGTGGTAAAATATTGCCATTCCTCTATACACCTGCAGGTGGGGGTGTCTAAACTATTCACACATTGGCAGGCAGCACAGTATCCTGATACTAACAGAATCACAATATTAACCAAGGGATCGTGATGTTGTATCTAGTGGTTCCTAGGTTCAAATTCCCTGATTCCTATGAATGTGGAACAGTATAATGTAGCACATGACAGTCTTTGCCACAGAATCAAAACTACAGATGGTGGAGCTGGACTATCCAACCCCTCCTAGAACTCTAACTCCTAACAATAACCTAAAAGATGCTCTACGAGGTGGTATCAAAAAGTTTTGTAACACACCAACAGATGGCAGCATAAGGCTCCAGTCACAGAGAGCACCGACCTTAATAAATAAGTCAGCGTGCCAAAAGACTGTGTTCTGTGTACATTGAGAGCTGTATGTGCAACTGGTGTGTGTTACCACGTCTCTTATTTCATCATAGACATAGCAAGTTAGAACAAAGAGCGAACGTGAAATTCGGTGTGAAACTGGGCACATCCGCCACAAGAGTTGACATGATTCGGCAAGTTCTACGTCGATGCCGCGGCGAATCGAGTGGCATGTGCACTTCGAGAATCACTGGAAGACAACAACAGGTCAAAAATACCTTCAACAAGCTCAAGTGTCGAAACCATTTGGCAAGATAATCAGCGCAACGTTGCTCCCATTGTCGGTGAGTCATGTGGAACATACCAGGCAATCCTCACGTGTGATTTGAACATGTGCCGCATTATTGCCAAGTTTGGAGGAATTATAACAGGTTTAACCCCAGCAAGGTATACTTTCTGAACACAATGATTGGCACAATAAAGGCTCCAATCTAAGATGTTACACTGGCAGCCTTTTTGCAATAATCCTATCATAATTCTTTACTTGCACTAGCCACTAAGAATTGGCTGTGGCACCAAACCCATCGATCAGACCCTAAGCTAAAGTTCATTAGTCCACTAATGAAGACTTATTCCAAGGAGACAACTACTGTATAATTCTGTTAGAACACCTCTAGTAGGTGGTGCATTGGCACAACAGGTAACACATAATCCTTTATGTTATTCTTGCAGCTTGGCATGGTCTTGAACTATCTGTATACAGTACGTTTCCTTAAAATTTCTCCACACCTCATGTCAGTGCATGCATAGGCCATTTCAAATTGGTGCCGTACAATGAACTGGATTACGCACAGGGTTCAGTGTCAAATCCATTGCAATTCTAACCTGGATAAAGTGTTTACTCAAGATTACTGAAATGAATTTCACTTCAGCTGCTCAATCACAAAACATATGAACCATTTGACCTTTGCTAAGGAAGAGATCTACATAATTATAAAAGATGGTGGTCCATTGCCTTCTGACTGCATTTCTTCCTCATTGGAGATTTCCCACATACTACAACCTTCTACAATCTTACCTGACGCACATAATTAGATTCATCCAAGCTTGGTTCTCTCATATCTCTCATCAACACCGTGCAGGCTCTGCATTATCAGGAAATAACGGCTTATTATCATTAATTGGAGGTTCCTGAGCTTGATCACTATTCGTCTATATCACTTTGTTAATCAGAGCGCAACCCCACAGACAAACAGCAAGCTGGCTATAAAAAAAAAAAAGAAATAAATAACGATAAACTGCATCTGAGCCTAGCCTTAGTTAAAAGGCATTACTGTACCATAATGACATTTTACACCATGAACAGACATGCTTTTCTAGGATGGACAAATAGTTGTTTTGGAAGGAAACAGGAGATTGAAGGGCCTGCAGTGCCAGGTGCAAAAGCCATGGCAGATGGCAGACGAAACAGCCAGGGTTAACCCAGAGGTACTGAAAAGAGGGACGTTTGGCTCCAGATCCTTAATGCCTTACAAGTCTCGATGGATCTGTTTTCACAAGACAAAGCAGCACCAGCAGTGATGGAAAGCCGAACATGATCGTCCCTAATCCACAAACAGAAGACTTCGTATTTCAAAAACTGTTTTATATTAGCAAGGTATCTAATACTCCGGCAACAGATGTGCTAATGGAAACCGTGGTTGTACTTTTCTTATTTTCGAAAATGCACTTGAAAGTTCAGGAGTTCATCTTTAATTGACAAACTCAAAGATCACTGAACAGGTTATGGAAAAAAAAAACAACTTTTTTTTTTTTTCCCTTCAAAAACTCCCACATGTTAATGAATAACAAGGCAAGCTTCACTATGTCAACCAGTTCCTTTTAAATGTTTTGGCCTTTACAGACTTGTGATGGAAATAACCTGTAGCTCTTGTGTTTCGTACCAAATTTCCTAGGCTGAGGTTCTTCAGGTGGAAGGAAGGGTGGCTATTAAGAACGCCCGCGTGCCTCCTTGTGTGTCGTAATAGTCCTTTGTGTTCATGCTCGGCTTAAAGACTTGGCTGACGATCTCGTTTGCGGTGTTTTGGTTGGCTTTCATTTCCAGTGTCACGGAGGCTTGTCATTATTTTACAGACATATCTGCACACTTCAGATGGAGTACACTCCCCCATAAGGCCCTTCATTGCAGGGCATGGCTGAATGCTTGATTCTGATTGGTCACTAGGTGTTTGTTTTGGTTGGTTTTTTTTTTTTTTTTAGGTATGTAACCGACAGTAGTTACAGCTGCAGGGTTTATGTGAATAATTTTTTATAGTAACAAATTACCAGGTACACGCCTACCTGGGAGTCTATTTCTAAACATATTCGGCGAAGAATACCGTGGTTAACAAACCAACAGAAGGGGAAAGTAGGATGAGAACACAAATAAAACCAGACTCTGTTGGCAGAATGCATCTAAAAGAAAGGAAGAAATCCATACACTGCTCCCAAGCTAATTCCATTAGCAATCCTCCTCAACATTCCTTACACGGAATCCCTCATCTTAAGCCTCCGGCAGCAAAAGACGACCAAGGCTTAGCCGTGTATTTAAACGGCTATACGATTCCGATACAAGTCAGTCTGCGATCCTTTGAGTGCATCTGTGCAAGAGTGTTACTTCTGCTACTTCCTATGGTGATCTTTCTCTCTCTCTCTCTCTCCTTCTTTTGTGTCTGTATGCATGTGTGTGCACGCATGAGAAGGAGGAATGCGGATTTACTGTAAAATGCTTCTATAAACCAACTGTCAAAACTGACAACATTTGTGTAGGAGGTTGAATTGGGCATCTTAAAGAGGCACCATTCAATCACTTTTTTTTTTCCTTCCCCTCAAATAATCCGGATTTTCCCTTTGTCTGTCCGACAGCTGACTCCAAAGCACCAGGAAAAAGGATGCACTGCCTTTTTCATAAAAGTAGCAGAATTTGTTTTTTTTTTTTTTTTCAGACTAATTCAGGACGTATCAGACGACTTAGCTCAAAGATAAAACAAAACCTGGCACTGACAAAACCAATACGCTCAACAGGATGTGTAAAGCTGCCAGGAGAGATACTTGATGTACGCCACGGATCATTTGGCACAGCGTGTCCCTGTGTCCATGTGAACAAGCGAGAGAGATAATGATTATGTCATTAACCTAAAGCGTGCAGCCTGAGAACCACTTGACAGAATGGAACTCCATGCTCTAGGAGTCACAGGGCAACAGATACGTGCTTGGTTTTGAGATTCTGACAGAAAAGTTAAGCCAGTGTGGTCATTAAGCACAGATCAGAACTGGAACTGTGAGGAAAGCATGGCTGTCGCATCCAAAACAAAAAAAAAATGAATGACTAAATACGAAGCCATTCTGATCAGCACGGCAAGTCACTTCAGGCCATTATAAGCATCTTTATAATAAAAAAAATAATAAAAAAAACTCAAGCACTATTCTTATACATAGTTAATTTAATTAGGATGTACCTCAATTATCTGTGATTAGCTTATGGATGCACAGTTTTAATAACCATCAAATCTGCTTTAGCTGCTTCACTGGGAAAAAAATGAATAAATAGCAGTACCACAGCTGTCACACTACCAGATCTGCCATCTTCCTCCTGTATCTTAGAACTGAATTCAATCTTTCCTTTATAACTATACTATTATGCAGATTATAATTTCTCCATAATGTCTCAACCTTACAACTATGAACTTAATTAACATTCTTAAAAAGTTAGAGGTTAGGCAAAAAAAATACTGCACAACCATCTTCCTATGAAGATTTTACTAGGATATATATACTGTATATATATAATAATAATAATAATAATAATAATAATAATAATAATAATAATAATTGACATGGGCAAGATTACATGGATTATACAGTCTGA
>JAQMYG010000019.1:12301684-12334741 GCA_030014215.1 Clariallabes teugelsi | reverse complement strand
ATAATAATAATAATAATAATAATAATAATAATAATAATAATTGACATGGGCAAGATTACATGGATTATACAGTCTGAATGTCAGTTTTTTCGGTTAATTTTCCATCAAGTGCCAGCCCTGGTTGACATTGTAGAGAAGATATATGCATCATGTCAAGAGAATATGAACTGCTTTGTTATAGAATGCATTTATCCAAAACTTTTTTTTTTTTATTATTATCATGCCAATTAATTGCTCAGTTATTAATAGCTAAGCATATAATTCACTAATTGTTATGAATTATTCTGTAACTACCACGAGTATGCAAGAAAGGAACATGAGTATGAGAAACTGTAGTTTAATGTCTTTATGTTCCATGAAGACAGTATGATGGTCAGGATAATGTTCCTTCGTGCCAGACTTGTTTAACAGCGACAAGAGCGACAGTGGCATTATATAATTAAATGATATCAAAAATATATGTGGAGACAAAGGGGCATTCCCAGCTACTTTCTCCCCGTGGCTTTGAGCTGTTCAGAGAAACCGATGACTAACATATAAAAAGACCCGGGACATTTCATTTTGACTCAGGTTATTTTTGTCTGATTAATCGCAGAATTCAGTGACTTAAACTGAGAGTCAGATAAAATATAAAGCAAGAATATGTGCAATGATTTTTTTTGTTTTGGTACATAGTCTGTCATTTCTGTAGTTGTGGGTGAGTGTATGTGTGTTTTTTTCCCCCCACACTCAGCTCTCACTTTTTGCTCAGTCTGTCTCTCACATCCAATTTGTCCTCTTGGTTTCTGTGTCTGATCCACAACACGAGGCTATTTGTGGAAATTACGGGTGGTGATGCATATGCGTCGAATCGAGCTCTGGTGGGTTTTCCCTGTCTGTGCGGTTTGTTTAGGGAAGGTACGGTAAGGTAAGGTACAGTAGTGGTGCTTAGGAACTGATCAATACAACTGCATTCAAGTCAGTGAATTGACTAACTAGTGTGAAAGCAGCCTAACAAATCCTTTAGGCAGGTTTTTTTGTTATTTTTTATCCTGGACCACTTCACGAAACCAGTTATATCCACCAAAGAAAAGATGTGCCTAGGTTTCACATGACGAATGACGTTTCTAAACGAATTCTGCATCTCAGAGGGAATCCTCTCGCTCCTCCCCTGCTCAGACTCACCCGTCGGCTCGATCCTGCACCTTCTCTAAATCAAGACATTTCGAACGCTATGCAGATTTTTTGTATCTCACGCTGTACCTTGCCCCCTGGAGAAACTGGCACTCCATGAGAGCATCTGGGCAGGAAAAGACAAAAACAAACATCCCCTCTTTTATCACCCATCCTGGCTATCTCTCATATCTTGGCTCATTTTTTCCCCCTTTTTTCTTGTCTCACTCTACTTTTTTTTCCGTCTCATCTCATTTTCCCGTCCTGTACCATGTTCAATCGGCCTTCACAGTCAGTGCCAACTATCTGAACGCGCGGCAGCTTTGTTTGCAGCGATTACTATCAAACTGTCAGAAAGGACAAAAAAGACAAAAAACAACAAAAAAAAAGAACCCCCTTCCTTTCTCTCATTTTCTTTGAGGCTGTTTTTTTTTTCTCAACATACTCGCTTTGGTGTCTACATGGCTTTCGCAAACAATGTCACTTGAAAGGAGCGACTGAAACACATGTTCTGGAAAATGAATAGCAATGCAGCGGCAGCGCTTCTGATGTGTTTCGTTGTCTTTTGGTAAACGCTCGAACGCAACACCCACCCGAATTGAAAAAAAGGTGCAGGTGGGGTCAAATGTGCTTTAAAGCCGAGGAGCCACCGATTCTACTGTATTGACACACACATAGGTACGTACGTGTGCGCGCACTCACGCACACGCACGCGCATTCACACACATACACATACGCACAGGAACACATGAACCACAGGTGTGCTGTGTGTGGGCTGCGCACCTACGCATTTGTAGTCCGACTAAACAAACTTCAATACAGGAGGCGCCGCTGTGTTTTTGTCTGAATGGCTAAGTAGAGATTTTTGAATTAAAGCTGATTTAGTAAACAGTATCAGGAAAAACTGGCCTTTTTTTTTTTTCCTTTCTTTTTTTAAAACGTTCACTTGATGATCTGATCACTTACCCACGGTTTTTTACATTGATGTTACTGGGGAAATTATTTCAAGGGTTAAGATCAGAGACATTAGTCACATTCTAAAAACCCAGCACGAAGGGAATTATTAATTATTATTTTCTACTTTCTAGAGAACTGACATGTTTTTTTTTTTCTTCCCTCCCCCAGTTTTAGTATTTGAAAACGTTAGGGTTATTCCCTTTATTGAAAAGGGAGAAATTACTGTACCTTTGCTCGACTGATCGCTTTTGACATGGACACTTTGGCTGGAATAAATTCAGTTATGCTTAATTATTTCATTCGATTTTTTTTTTTTTATTAGATTGTTTAAACATTTTAAGGAGTAAGCGCTTTTTATCTGATTTGATGACTTGCAGAAGCATCATGTACATTTCAACAGCTTGTATCTCAACTCATGGACATTTCATCATGACCATCTAGCAAGGTTCAGACATTGTCTAACACGATCTCAGGTGGTAAAAAGCAAAGGCAAGGATAAGAAGTAGCCTAAATAAACCATTTCTATGTACAATTCTGATCAAACCATGTACTGTAACCTTTGATTATTTTGCTGCAGAATTTACCCAGGCGTTATCCAGAAGGTGCTCTCACATATTTTGGATTTTGCTTGCGCTGAAACCGTATAATATACTCACTCGTGGTATTAACACAGGAGTAGGAAAGCCTCAAGGTAAATCTATAATCATGGACAGAATGGGAACACACTTTAATCTTCGCTTATCTCCAGGGGGGCATGGAATAAACAGGAGTGCTAATTCTTATTGTTGATTGTAAGCGTAGAACGAGTCGCAATAGATCAAACCACCCACTGAATGGCCTGTGGACCCCCCAACACGCATTTTAACAACCTGGCAATTACAAACAACAGTACCCGGTCATTTGTTGAAAGGGGAAACGAAGCGAAGCAGACGAACTACGAACTCGAAGCAGCAAGTGTACTAATGAGACCCCCAAGTAGCGAACATTACAACCTAGGACTCGCATGTAGCTGAACAGTGTTTACCAAGGTTTATGAGGCAGAAATTTTTGGGTAGAGCTCATACCCTTTATTAGACTCCTACACAGCTCAGGTACTTATTTAAAGAACAAAGCGAGAGAATGCTACAGGACACGGTTTCAAACTTTTGTACGTCGTGACAGACGACACTGCCGACTGTCATTCATTGTTCATGATTAAGTGTTGCTCTTTGTCTTGGAATCCTTTGTCGGAGAAAGGTCTCTATTTCAAAGATAATGTGGGATGATGAGAACTGTTTCTGAAGAACAGTCAGGAAAAAATGTTGTTTGGAAAAGAAAGCTTATTTATTAGGAGGGGGAAAAAAATCCTTTCCTTGGAATAAATTTCATACTGTTTTTTTCAAGCAGGTTTATATTGGATGGTGCTGGTGCTGGATTTGCAGCACGCTCTTGCAAAGCATTGGAGTAGAAAACTCTAACATGGTTCCACTGGTGCATTATGCTGGTCATGCTAGTGAACGGCTCTGCTTGTCTAAGCTGTTTTTTTCCAGCATGCTCAGGAGTCTTTGAACTCGAGCCTTGTTAAACAGTGATGTGGCCTAAATGCAGAGTTTCAAAGCAAAAACCCTTCCATTAGGGCCTTTTGGTGAATTCTTGCACCAGGATCTATCTATATATTCAAACTTGATCTTGTGCAAAAAGAAGAAAACAGCACACACAACACAAAAACCTGAATTTCTCAGAGCCTTTAATAGAACTGTATTCATTTAATAGAAATTCTTATGAATATTCAATCTAGTGTTGCTTTAAATTAGTGCTGTCAATCTAGTTAATCACAGTCATAGTCTGATTAATCACGATTAATTAAAATTTGAAAATAATGCAATGCATATATATGAAAAATTTACAAATGTTAAATAAAATCTCTCGAATGGGATAGTATGGGGTATGACAAACCCACTGACGGCGGGGCCCGAACCCGGATCCTCAGATTTTAAAAATCAACAACCTAGAGCCTGAGCCCCCTGAGCCACCACTCCCACATCTTACATTTGAATTCTTGTAAAAATAGTTCCCCTTTGAAATAGCTCCGGCACACAACTTTGGTTTTATCCAAACTTCCATCTAGCTTATTATAATGCAGCTTGCCATTCAGCACACCTGGTGATGTTTCATCAACCATCTTATTATTCGGGTAACCGCGCTGTGATTATGGGAAGCCATTATGGTCGAACTTGGTCATATGATTAATTTGTGTTAAAATGCCTTAAAGTTTCTAGATTAATCACATGCGTTAACACATTCATATTGACAGCCGTACTTTAAATACCTGATCTGTCACAAAGATTCCGAAACGCTTCAAAGTCAGTCGGTTCTCATTTACAAGAATCATTTGTGCTGACTCACTCACTCACGCACTCATCGTCAATACCGCTTTATCCTGTATAAAGCGTTGCAGGGGGCCTGAAGACTTAGGCCATGAGGCGGGGTACTCCCCAGATAGCGTGCTACTCCATCACGTAACACAGACCACAGGCAATTTGGGAATGCCAATTAGCCTTATCTGCACGTCTTTGGACTGTGGGAGGAAACCCACCAAGCATGAGGAGAGCATGCAAACTTCATTCACATGAATTGAACCTGGCCAGGAATCGAACCCGGACCCTGGAGGTGCAAGGTGACAGTCCTAACCACCAAGCCACAGTGCTGCCAAGTCATCTGTGCATGAAGTCATTTTCTGGAAGCACTTTAGTCATAAAGTTTACACTTTATTTTCTGAGTCTATAACTTAAAAACATACTAGGCATCCTGGCACACAAACTTTCATACCTAGGACCAGTCTACAGTAGCTGAGCTACCTCCTAGCATGCTGCTTTAGGAAGAAACCAGAAACCTTAATACATGCAAAAGTCTTAGCTCAGGATCGAACCGGAGACTCTGGAACCGTAAAGAGACAAAACTAGCCTCTGTTCCACTTAGCCACCTGAACATGAATCATACATATGTTTGTTTGTTTTTTATCCAACCAATCCAGTCAATTCACTTCAATTATGTCATATGTTCAATTATGCTTTATCAAAGCTGACACGATTCTGCACTATAGTTGGAATAGCTGCTTCTTGCTCCGTGTATAAGTACAGATCCGATTGAAAAAATGAACCAAAATAAGATGAAGGTCTCAATCACGTGTTGGGTAGAAGCGAGTCTCAGCAGGGGGTCAGGAAAAAGAGCAACGAGAAAGAGACAGGATCACGTGCAATGTTCTCCACATACTGAGCGATTCTTCCATAGGCTTTATCCCTGAATTTTAAAAAATCACATAATTTAAGTGTGTACGGATGAAGAAACTATCTGCACTTTTTTCTATAAACTAAATAATCAATCAAAAGCATTATAAAGTACATTTTATATATTAAAACTATGATGCAATCTCTGTGTCAGCGAAACCTCATTAGCAGTCAGCATCATTTTTTTTTTTCCCCTGAGTACACATGTTTTGTGATGATTCAGTCCCCGTATATGCTTCTGTTTGCTTGCAAAGACACGTGGTTAAACTAAACAAGGGGATTACTAAAGGCACCAGTTTATTGATTCTATAGTGGTGGCTATGAGGGTCACAGAGGTTGAGTGGTGTCTTAAGATCTTAATTAATATTAATAGTCTATAGAAATAAATACATAAATGGAACACAAGCTACTGTATATGGACCATGGATGGAGTATACTGACAGGAAGCTATAAATCCAGTATCACAGAGAAGGAAAAAAAAAAGTAAGAAGAAAAAAGAAAAAAAAAACATCCCCTACATTAAAAAAAAAAAAGATTTAAAAGAAATTTAAAGATAAAAAATATATACAAGATACACTGATTCCTTCTGCAATATCTACGGTAAATATCTAAGCATGTTTTTTTCATCTTGAGAAAATGAACTAAATTAAGCATCGATTGCCTCTAGCCAAGAGAGTAGCTGCTTTTTGAATAATGCAAACCTGAGTTAAAACATCATTAACATACTGCCAAGCTAATTGCATCATAAATGTGCACGTCTCGCCACATTGACCATTATCGCTTGTTAGTCGGATAAAAACACGCCCCTCTCTACATGAGAAATACAGTAGGTGACGTGGCATTGCTGAGTGGTCATTTCTCTCAGCTCTGACGCTCTATTCAACCCATCCTGTCAGAAAGGCTTTTACTCCATCTCAGAGTAACCTGCAGCAGATGTGTTAAGTAATGACCACCATTAATTTTGACCCTGTCCATCAGCAACCCAGACAGGAATAATGGTCCCACTGGGGAAACACCCTCCCACCTGATGGCACTCAGCCAAAAATAAAAACAATATCTAGGCGAAGCATGAGTGGATTCGAGACTGTGTCATCACTGATGCTCGTGCCATGTGCATATTGAAGACATGCATGAATAAACAAAGCGTGTAATTTCTAATGTTGAATTCAAGGTTGTCTATAGGATAGAATGCTGGCACAGTGATTTTATATATTCCTCTTTTCATGTAAAAGTGCACAACTCTGTAACTGGCTGCTTCAATTTAAGCTATAAATTATTCAGCACACTGGCCTTGCAGTGCAGTAAGCTGTGCAAAGATCTCTGCATATCACTACTAACTAAAGAAAAAGAAGAAGAAATACTCTCATTCATTTTGCATATTTGACTGACGTTATAATGAGTCCAAAATCTTAACCAATTGACTTTTAGTATGTTGATTTGTTTTGTTGTTGTTTTTTTCAGTTTTGCCCTCATATCTGCAAACTCTGAATGCATATTGAAAATTATGTGGCACACTAATTTTAGGAATTCCACTATGCACTGCAGTAGCTTAGTGTGGAGCTGAGCCCAATGTGCTCTGATGTGTGTAGGCAATTAGAGAACATGGCATCATTTCAGGCACAAACATACAACAAGCTCTCTCAAATGTGTGGTAAAATATGTGCATAAAATAAAAATATGCCTTTATAGATGATGCGTGGGTGGTGTCACCACCTTGGTGCTCCAGGGTCACTAGTTTGTGCCTGAAACCATGTTTCAGGCTGAATGGAGTTTCATAAGTTCTTCTCATGCTTGCTTGGGTTTCCGCTGGGTTTGTTAGTTTTCCACACTTCCCAAAAACATGCATGTAGGTGGGTGGACTGGCTATTCTAACCTGACTATGTGTGTGTGTGCTTGAGAGAGAGAGAGAGAGAGAGAGAGAGAGAGAGAGAGTGCAGGGTACCCTGTGATGAATGAATGAATGGATGGATGGATGGATAAATGAATGCATGCATGAATAGATGAATGAATGAGTTTCAGAAAGCAAATTGCAAAGACTAGATTACTATTATAATAAAGAATCAATATGTGTATTGCAGTCATAGTGATCGAATCGAAAGAGCCTCCTCACATGAACATGTGTACACGGAGCACGTGGAACCGAAAGCAGATTTCCAGTTTTTCCCTTCACAGGGAGGTTGTTAGTGCGCATGCGCATAAACATGAAGCTTCCTAAGAGACTACGACATCATAGAGACCCCTGAATATTAAAATGTAAGCATTGTGCATTTAAAGAAAGAAAGAATTTGCGCGCTCTTAGATATACGTGCACTTTTCTTACCCAGCCTCCATTGTCCCGAATCCAGTTCTGCAGCGGCCCGTTCAGGTAATCCGTCATCCAACTTGCTATGTTGTCCACCTGGGACGCCATCTCCTGGTTCACGCTCTGTACGCATAGGGTGCTCCCGAACTCGAAGAAGACGACGATGCGGCCCCAGTTCACGCCGTCCCGGAACAGCTCCTCGATGACGGCGGTGAAGCGGCGCTGCGCCGTGCTCGGGGTGAAGTGCAGCTGGTCCGACATGGCCGCGAAGTCGCGCTGGTACGTCCGCTCGATCTCGTCGCCGGCCTCGCGCAGAACGCGGTGCAGCGGCAGGACGGCGCGCGGCCTGCGATCCACAACTTCCGCCGGCGGCGGCGGCGGCTCCCGCAATCCGTCGTCGTCTTCCTCGTCGTCCTCCGCCGCTCCGGCGCGGAACTCCCACACGTAGCCTCGTTTCAAAAGTTTGTGATAGAGATACTTCTCAACGATATCCCGATTGTCATAGGGACTATGGTTTGCCATGTTTGTTTGTTTGTTTAAATATTATTATGATTATTATTTTAAGATCAGACGCGCAGGAAAGAGAGAGGGGGGATGCGTAATTTCGCGCAGGGGGTCACTCGGAACCAACCTGAAAACTGTCTGTCGCGGAGCAGAACCTCAGAACCAACACCAGATCCATTCCCATTTTCACGCCGGTCACATCGTCGATCTGCGCGCGATCCCGACGGGGACTGAAGACGACTGCACGGAGCATTAGGCTGCGAGCTACGATGACACGAGAGATCCCGGAGTTGTGTGGGCGCAAAAGCTTGCAGCTGATGAGAGAGCGAGCGAGAGAGAGAGAGGCGCGCTTTTTGCGCTTTTGCGGCGGGACCACCGCGAGAGCTTCTAGTGCGCAGCGCGCGTACACGCCCCTTTTTTTCACCGAGCAAAGTTGCGGCTCATTCAGGCGCTGCTGCTCAAAAAAAAAAATGCGCAGTGGTGTGTTCTTTGGATTTCCAGCTCAAATTCGTGCCGCGAAAATATATATATATATATATATATATATCTGAATAATATATATATATATATTCCACCGCGGGAGAATCTCACGCGCACTCCGCGTCACCGTAGGAAAAAAAAGACGGAAGAGAGCTCGGTATGAAGTGAGCGCACGCGCTACACTTTTCCCCCCTTCTATTGAAGCGATACGTAACGTCAGGCGGTGAAGATCCCGACAGCTTGGCCTCATTCAGTCTGTGTGTGTGTGTGTGTGTGTAATTGGAGACGCTGTGAACGCGCAGGCTGTTGCTCCTGAGGGCCGGCACTTCCTCTACGTCACCCATTCAATGTTTCGCAGTGGTTACTGACTGCGGCCAAATCCCAAACAGCCCCGTGCTCCTCCAAAGCGCACTAAAATAATATGAAACGCTTACATTTTGCACCCACTGCTGTTCCAGTAAGGCGCTATTTGCACATGTTAGGACAGTGGTTTAGAATCCTCATAGACTGACCCATCAGTGGGCATGGCATTAGGCCTGTGTGTGTGTGTTTTTCCTTTTCTATTTATAACCCTAGTGTTTATAGTCACGTTTTAATGTGCCTTGCTTCCTAAATTTGAATCTCATAGGCTCAAGTAGTTTAACTTGCAAATAGAGCAGGCTAAACATATTGTGCAGACTGAAATACTGCTCCCAGTGTTCTTCATGCTGTAGCATATAAGAGCAATAAATAAGCCAAAGTATTGATTCCACTATGAACAGTTTATAGAAAAAGAAAGCAATTACTTGAGCGAAATTTATTAAGGTTGTAATTACGCAACATTGAATGTACAGGATTTTATCCGAAACAATGCCCATACATCCTGCATGACTTCATGTTTTAGCCATATAGTATATACAGTTCAGTACAATCCAGGGTTGTATTCGCTCATTGTATGCACCATCGCTGTAGACACTCTGCAGACTGATCTGGGGTCTCAGTAGCTATACGATATACAGATATACGGCCCGACACACCCGTTTCAATCCTAGACGATGCTGCCTACTGTTACAGTCAGTGAGGCAGCGACTAGCATAAGTACCCGTCATTGAGGGGAAAGGGTTTGTAGAAATTAAAAGAAGTTAAAAGGTTAAAGCTAAAAGTAAGCTTCATTGTAATCAGTAATATTATTATTTCAGGTTGAAACCCACGTACATGTCTGCCTGTCTTTCTGTATAGCAGAACTCTCTGCCTAACTTATTATGAAAAGAAATAAAATTTTATAAGGTTGAGTATCTTCTGCCTTATTTGCACTAAGTTGTACTTCTTTGTTGTTACCCGAAAAGAATTCTGAGAGAATCACAGATGAGAAATTGAAAAAGTAGATCGGACAAAGATTAAGTTTTGTCTTAAAACGATTTCAGTGGTAAAAATATTAAGTAATCCCAGTAATAATATTCAGATTTAGATCTTCTAATATCTATATCTTTGTTTACATTGAGCAAGTAGTTTATTAGTAGCTTATTTTAAATCTGGCACATAATTATTAAATCTGGCACATAACTTTTCATAACATCAATTTAACCACCATTTTGATTTCATTTATGGTGCAGGTTAAACCTTAGGCAGATATCTAAGTACTGCAAAACTTTTAATAAATTCTGTCCGGCTGTTGTTTTAAGACGCACCCACAGTTTGACACATGCTCAGTATGTTGTCAAAATTTGCGGTTTATACTCGAGCACATACCTGCACATAACTTCCCTTTTTCTCAACATTTATTTCGATTTTATTTATGGTGCAGGTTTAACTTCAGGTAAATAATGAAGGACTGGCAAAGTTTCATTAAATTCTGTCTAGGCAGTTTTGCTTGATTCGCTGGACAGGCATACATACAGACCGAAAATTTCCTGAGACTGGTTTCTGGTCATCCAGTGTTTGAAACTTAAAAATATAATTGAAAGAGTGAGTTCTGACTAATGTATAGATAAGACCTTTATTTTATTTATATGGATATTCCAACTATATTTTAATACAGGCTTCTCGTGTGTGTGTGTGTGTGTGACCCACCCTAATAACACACAGTCACACTCCCCAGATAATGGTCCAATTATTTGTACGATCATGGACAACAAAGCCTTACGAACAACAAAACACTATGAATGTTAACACTAAATTATTCAATAATGTACATTTACCATGCTGACCTAATGCTAAAGTGGACAACTCTTGACTGATGTTTTAAATAAACCCGACAAACAGTTTGTCTTCCGGGCAGAAAATCGACACACCAGCTTATATTCAAGTCAAGTCATTTATTTTGTATAAGGAGTGTATACATTTTAAATCTGTTAAGATTTAAACCTAGGGTTAAAGTCGGCTCTGGAAGTGCTTTTCCACAGTGTGATTCTACTTCCACTGCTTTTTCTCGTAGTCCCAGCTTGAGGAGAAGCCGTGCACGGGGTTAACCCTCATGTCGAGCATCCGTTGGGTTTGCTTCTCCACCCATTCAGAGGAAAGTGTGTGTGGCACATCTCCGTACACTGCAGAACAAACAGAATGGAGGAGTGAGCTGATCACAGGCAGGTACAATGATTACAAAATAAAACAGTCCGTACTATTATAGGCAAAGGATGAAAGACAGAATGGTGTATGGCCTGTTACTGTTACTGCCCCCCGAAGTGGTGGTGCGGTTATTTCCCTGATATATCACAGTTACCTGCCAGCAGTTACATTTCTACAAGGACTGCACAGACATTTTATCCATTTATAAAGTAGATACGTTTAATATTGCAAACCATCCACCGGCTATGTAGGTCTTGTTATAACTTTATAACAGCCATAAACATTCATTTCCTCACCATCCTCATCCCTCTCTCTTTCTCTCAAAGCTAATGATACATTAAAGAGAAAACTCTTCCATGTTCAAATTTCAGGTTCACTGTACCTTACACTTGCAAAGCACTGACACTGGAGACTCCTTACAAAAACACCACATTGCCCCACAGACATGCCCCACTAACTTGCTAACAATCTTTTTAACCATTTTTGTGAACATCTGTGGTGGCACGGTGGTGTAGTGGTTAGCACTGTCGCCTTGCACCTCCAGGGGCCGGGTTCGATTCCCATCTCTGTGTGCATAGAGTTTGCATGTTTTCCCCGTGCTTGGTGGGTTTCCTCCGGGTACTCCAGTTTCCTCCCACAGTCCAAAGATATGCAAGTAAGGCTAATTGGCATTCCCAATTTGCCCATAGTTTGTGTATGTGTGTGTGCCCTGTGATGGATTGGTACCCTGTCCAGGATGTACCCTGCCTCATGCCCTAAGTCTCCTGGGATAGGCTCCAGGTGTAGCGGTATAGAAGATGAGTGAGTGAACATCTGTCATACATGTTCCTTTGGAATTTACTAAAGAATTGATAAAATATTAAAACGAGAGCAATAATATAAACCTTTCAGCCAGAGCTATTGTAAGAGTTACTGTTAGAAAATTTATCTAATCTAAATTCTAAATCTAAATTTAAGAGCATTGTAAGATAAGACATTTCTATGCTATGTTCATCAACGTAACAAATCATGTGAAATTAAAACACTGACAGAAAGTGCTGTCCCATACATGTCAGTAGAAATGCTTCACTACTCATCCAAGTAGCTTCTTCAGTCTAAGTAGTGAAACGTTTCTACTGTACTGTTCTACTGAAGTCGTCCAGTTGACATGACTCAACTTCTCGGTAATCTCACCTGGATGACTAAGAATCTTCACAGACATATTCCCGTCCATGGTCGTGGGAGGCCTGTAGCCTATCCCAGGGACCACCAGGCACAAGGTTGGATACATCATAAAGAGGGTGCCAAACCCCCCAAGCATACGGCAATTAGACCTAAAAGTGCGAATCGAACCTTCAACCCAGGAGGTGCAAAGGCGACCATGTCAATCAAGTTCGAATCCTGGGTGATGCTGTAGCCTCCCGCAGCCGGGGCGCTGTAGAGAGCTGATTGGCCGAGCTCACCCAGAGGGGAGGAATGTGAGGCACTCTAGTGTTTTCACTTCGATTGCATCTCTATAGCCAATCATGTACGTCTGCGAGCTCATTCAAGCGGAAGGAACCGGAAGCACTGTCCTCCGAGTGTGTTACACTGCTCCCTTTTCTTTTTTGGAGTTAGAAAAGATGCTTTTGGCTGGTGTCACGTGACAGTCTTCAGCCCTCCCTTGATTCATAGTAGTAGCCTTGGTGTGGGAGAACCCCAATGACGGGTGAGAATTGGCTACGATTAAATTAGGGAGAAAATTAGGAAAATCCCTAGAAAATTAATAATAATAAAATAAAATAAAAAGATTTATGGTGAGGTAATGACTTTTTTGTAGCTGCTATAAAATATATTTTATATATAGTTTATATAGTGGATGTTCCAGGGCATTAAATGGTTAACAAGCATGACATGTCATTCATGAATGTACAGTAATTGGTGGCAAATTGCAGTGGTATAAAAGGAGTAAAACGTCAAGATGTGCTTTATTTTTCAGTAAATGATCAACTTCAAGGAAGTAACAAGTAACTTCGTCAGGCTGTATCATGTCACATGACCCGCATGCTGATTATTTCCTATACTAGCATGCTGTATCTTATTTTATTCCTTACTTGCAGTATGAAGCAGGAAGCAAAAAACACATAATTCATAATAGTTCTCAATTTACATGGATCAAAATAACTCCACTAAATGAGCGTTTTCTTTCTTCTTTTTTAGACAGATGACTACATTTTGACAGACTGGATCGGGGGTGATACATTAAGGGCATTAAAGCTGTTTAGTTACTAACAGAAGCTATATTTCTCTGTCCTTGGCTAATTTAGTTGATTTGATCACTTTATGAAGTTATTTAGATAAAGTTCAGCCTTTATTCGTCGCATATAATTAATACATAGTGAAGTTTTTTTTTATTCACACATACCAGCTTGTTAGGAAGGTGGGGGTCAGAGCTTAGGATTAACCACGAGACTGCACCCCTGGAGGTTGTTCAAGAGCCCAACAGGGGCAAACTTTATGGAGCAAGGGCTTGAACCACCGACCTTCTGGTCAATAATTCAGAGCCTCAACACACTGACCTACCACTGTCTCTTTTCTAGTATTAGTAAGTACAAAATATTTTTCTATGAAAGCTGTAAGTTGCAATCACGTTAAAAATGTACCTTTAAAATGCCCCCGAATTCTGATTATATACAGCCTGCTTAATAAGCAGCACCTTAGTCTCATTGTTACTCTCATTTTAATTAAGGAAAACCCAATGGTAAATTATAAACTAAATTTCCAATTTAAAACCAGTGACATTCATTAAGCATGCTATTGTGTGCCGCATGGTACAAAGATGTTAATTAAGGTGAGTTCACTTAATATGCTAATCACTTTGACATTGCACAGACAAAACGGTCACAAAGGATAACTTATCAAGCACTCAGTCTAAACTGCTTTGTGAGGACTATTTAGAATATTACTCATTTTGGGATCTGACTGTTATAGCATGAACAGATTGCATTTAAACAGAATGTACAGTATGTAAAAACACAGTGTCTTGTAGAAAGCTGGAGATACGTCGTTACTATTAATCTGGGTTCCAGTTCAGAGATATTCAAAGCTGTGAGACTCAAATAGACTTCACTTTCCGCAGTTTGTTGCAGGGTCGGAGTTAATGGAAAAGTGGGGTAGACAAAGTAAGAGACAACAACGGTGTCTGTACTGTATGTGTAAACCAATTTTAGAAAGCTTGTCTGGATTAATGACAAGTCCACTTTGTATGGATCAGATTTGAGTGTGTGTGTGTGTGTGTGTGTGGTGTTTTTTTTTTTTTTTTGGAGTCTGTGGTTGCAGTTTCTTTGTTTGATGAGGGTGTGTCACGATAAGGGCAGAAATGATTAAAGATTAAATTATAGACCCTTTTTCAAATGCCTGCTGAAATGAACAAAGATAACACGAATTTATGGACAAAAACCTATTGAGAAGTCAGCTGCATTCAGGAACCAGGTGATGTCTTCTGAATGACGAAGCAAAACAAAGCACCATCATAGATATCTGAGCACCAAAGCATTTGTTATACAGTTAGGGATTCGTAGCTTCCATAAAGAGTTCAACTTTGACCCTACTCTGATATGAAAACACTGTACTTTGTAGGGTTCCTCACGGGGTTCCTGGAGGAACAAATGAAATAATCATTCTATACAGTATTAACGGTTTTGTAAAAGTGTGTTTCTTTTTAATATTCATATTCTCTGTATCGATTTTAATTTATTCAGTAAGCACATTATTGTAGTCCCTTTGGTTTTGGAGATTATTTCAGGAACATGGGACTTGAGGGAGAAATACACCTCGGATGAGACAGTCCATTGCAAGACACAATCACACTTTCACACACACTCACTTACACTTAGCTGGAAATGTATACAGCACTTGAGGGGAAGTTGCAACTTCTAAATTCCCTGATTAAACTGGCAAAAGCCACCGAAAACACCCCCTCAACTTACAATTTCAATTCGTCAGCTTGGGTTAAGCTACTCACCTACCAGTTCCTTCTCCACGGAGTGACATCAATTCATCATTGTCATGCTCACTGTAAAGTCCCCTTTCTATAACATTAGAGTTAGCAGTCGTGTAGCCGAATCACCAGGGATCTCTCAATACGATATCATGATACCTAGGTTCCAATTCAATATATATTTTGCGATTCTGTTAGTTTCACGATTTGAAAAAAAATATCCGAACTCTTATTATTCTTTTTTTTTCTTTTTAGATTTTGTTATTAGAATAATAGAATTATTTTCTCCTATCACACAGAATGCTGTGCTGCCTGCCAATGTCTGTACTATTTATACAGTATATATATATATTCCCCCCCCCCCAAAAAAAAATCTACAGTTCACTTGGACAGAACAGTACCAGTAGTAGTCATTCAGTCCTTAAGTTAAAGAGCTTATTTATGGGTTCTGACCAAAAACACAATGCAAGATTTCTACACATTTTTTAAATCAATTTACCTGAGATCAGAAATTTATTAAATATAATTTAATATATAATATATAATATAATTGAATTTTAAAAATAATATCAAAAGGGTACACTACAAACACTTCTTTCTTTCTTTTTATCTTTCTTTTGTGAATAAACAGTAAATAAAAAGTTAATTGTGAAAATGGTCTTATTTTCTTTTTTGGGGGGGAGGGGGGGGGTTGATTTTATTTTCTTTTTTTCATACTAACTTGCTGTACACTGTATTTGGAATATTTTCAGAAACTGCTTTTGGGTAAATACCCTCATTGCCATGAATAGAATCGATCCCAGGATGTCAGTAGTAACGATGTAGTAACATAATCTAAAAAGGAAATAAAAAGAGGAATGAAAGAAACAGTTAATTGTGTGAAATCCCCTAAATAAACCACCGCACACATATGCACACCACAACAGCCATCAGCCTTGTCAGCAAAACAAAGATAAGGAGCTATTAATTGTCCTAACAGACGCTGCACCCGATGGAATATCTCATCCATCTTATCTTCTGACTAGAAAACAGGAATGGAATAAACAGAGCCACACAACCAAATGCTATGTGAACCTCAGGCTGTTCTTTATCATTCAGCCAGGTATAATTCTGTCCCATTCTGCACACTTTTTTTCATCACTTCTTTTATCTGTTCTCAAGCCTTTAGGTCTGGTGCGTGTCTTAAGTCAACGGCAGACGAGTGCTTAATGTCTGAAGAGGTGCATTCCCTTGCTTTTCAAGTTCCAACATGAAGCAGACATCACGGGAAATACCCATTCTTAAATTCTTAACTGACTTTAGCACTTTTCTTTTCCCACCTTCACTTTGACTCAAAACTCAAAACAAAAATTGCTTCTCTGTTTTGCTAGTTTCCTCCTCTTGCTCTTTCTCTCTACTCTATGTCTAATACAGGTGTAGAGCAAGGCCATCATCTGTGTCTGTATCCTACTCAAAATATCCATATCTGGACAGATTTAACCCTAAATTAGACCTGGCATGAAGCAGAAAGGATGTTTTTCTTTCTATTTTTAATCTTATCACCATATCTGAGAAACATGCTAAAACTCAAAGGAATGGGAAGATTGTCAGCATAGTTTCTGTAATACTAGTTTTGACAAATCCTCAACGTCAGCTACAGTACTATGCAAAAGTCTTAGGCACCCTGTGTGTGTGGGTTTTTTTCCCCAGTACAAACGTTATACATGCTTATTTTATGACCTCACTATTATGTCAGTACAAATAACATTTCAGATTTTATAAGATCTCAGAAGCATAAGTATTCCAGGAAAGGTAAATTTCTGTAGAACAGAAAAAAGCTGTATATTATGTAAAAGAACACTTTTCAGCCAAAATTGACAACCTCTCATATTATTGACAACCTCTACATAAATTCCAGACTATGTGTATATTACCTGTAATAAATTGCAGCCTTTTACATTTAATTCAATTAATTGTGCAGCACTAATCAAAATCTAATCAATCCTGTAGCCTCATTTAAACCAACACTCCAGTGTTAGTACTTACAACTAATGAAAGCTTGAACACAGTATGTTCATGTTAATAAGCATCGTCTTTTTTTTTATACCTGCATGCAAGTAAAAAATCCCGCTACCACTGTTTGCTCCAACCCATGCCTGATGTACACCAGTATAACATACTCCTGTTCAGTTACAACCCTACTCTCTACACTCCACCGCAGTGTTCTTTTCTCTCCAGACTTCCTTCCTCAAAGAGCCAAGGCCTTCGAGACAGGAGGTGGGAGATGCAAGTCTCAGCCGCATCCGACAGCGCTTCTAAATCACACGCACGCCTGATTTCTTTCAAACTCCCAGCACATACACAAAAAGCCTTTTGCTCCGATGTGCTCATTATCAACTGCTCACCATCAATCACACACACAGATAGCCTTGGAAAAAGTAGAGGTGCTAGTCTGGGGGTCTGGTGATTTTCCTAAATGAAGTCTGAGTTCAAACACCTAAATCTTTAGCCTTTTTGTGTGTGTGTGTCCCTTTCTGTTTCTGGAAGCAACAGCCAGCAAACCCAGCACTGTCCAATTACTGAGTGTGAGCATAAAGGACTGGCTGACAGACAGAGAGTGTCTACTGCAGGTAAAAAAAAAAAAAGAAAGAAAGAAAAGAAAACGCTTACATGATTTCACCCTCTCCCACCTTTTTACAGTTGCTTGATTTGCTGAAAAAAACGGTTAGATGTAGAAAGAAGAATTCAGGAAGTTGATGAAAATTCAGGATGAAAAAAAAAATTTTTTTTTAAAGTAAAAAGTATACACTCAAGTTTCCAGAGAAATGTGATGCTTTAAAGAAAAGTCTTACATCGTCAGGTCAGGCAAATTGTTTCTAAGGCTGTAGGAAGTGAAACAAAAGGGTTTTTGAGATCTAGTGCCAAATTAGTAACAAATACACTGCAACTTCTCTGGAATATCAGCTCAGTAACAGAGAACAAAAAGACAGGGATGGTGATGAATTTTTTGTTATGTCTGCAAAGCCACAGACGTCTATTTAACAAATTAAATACATATATAAAGAATTCCAGGAACATAAAATCTGAGTGTACAGTGTGCTGCACTTCTGTACACTCAGTTCTGTACACTAAGATCGTTCAACCCAAATTATGCTAAAATATACAATAGTTGGAAAGACTGGCCATTATATTCCATTATGAATAAGATTAATAGTCACTTTTGGGAGACGTAAAGTTATAAATTCATAAACATTAGGGATAAAAGCATTATAACAGAGTGTATGTGATTTGTTAGAATGATGAATGGAAAGGCGATTTCTACAAGGATCACATTTGGAGGATTGGTAGCAATTGTAGGCATTGCTAATAGGTAAGCTATTAAGACAGTGTACCAGAAGAAAAGTTTTTCTTTCATCAGAAATGTATGTGCCTGGCAACATTCAAGGTGGGTATGGGATGAAAGGTGATTCAGTCATAACATTAAAACCATAAACCACTATGGTAGTGCGTAGGTCCCCATGTGCCGCCAAAACAACTCTGACCCATCGAGACATGGACTCCAGAGGACATCTGAAGGCAGACACTTTATGACCTGTACAGAAATGTACAGGTAAGGTAGGGCCTCCATGGATCAGGCTTGTTTTAAAGGCTAAGTCAACACCTTAAGCATCACCTTGTCATGTTCCTCAAACCATTTCTGAACTTTCTATTAATTATTATTTTTGAATACATCAGGACACATCATCCTGCTTAAAGTAGCCACTGCCATTAGGGAATACTGGTGTCACGAAGGCTCATACTTGGTCTGTAACAGTGTTAAGGTAGGTACTACATGTCAGCTTTTATGATGTAAAAGAAAACATGATTCATCAGACCTACTTTCATTGCTCCATGTTCCAGTTCCGATGCTCACCGTAAGCATTTTCAGTATTAGACACGGGCCAGCATGGACACTTTAGCCTACACGAGTCTACACTTTTATCTTAGCCAGTATTAACCAGTATTAACTTTTAGCCAGTGTTCACTTTTCTAACCATTTACGACAATAAAAAACAAGGTTATTGAATAAAACTTTTGGGGGGAAAAATCACAGTTATTTCACATATTTCCCAGTTTTATGAAAGATTGTACTCATTCTCACCTATTAAGTCAAATATTTAAACAATTATAAAATTATTTACATTTACAGCCATTATATAGGTTACATACAGTAATGTTTGTAGTCTATACCAAAAAAACCCTTTCTCATGCTAATTCTAAGAAGACCATCAAGCCGAAAAACCTTGCTGGGGAGTTTTATACGGTAGGCGAAAATTATTATTTTTAAAAACAGATAGTGTCAGCTTCGATTCTTGGTGAAGCGGTAGTCTTCTGTATTATTTATACAATGTTATTTAAACCACAGTCTATATCATTACAAGTTCAAGTAGAATCTGATGGTGTTGATATAAAAGACTTGATAAAAGCTAATTATTATTATTATTATTATTTCATGACACCCACCATACCAACGCTGCCACAACACCAAAAGGCCAGTGAAGCCGAGGAAAAAGAGGATCCCTCCCAACACCGTCTTCCACTCATCAGTGCTCTTGCTCATCTCGGCATAGCTCTGTTCGAACGTCAGCCTATACACTGTGAAAAAAACATGAACACTGTGCATTACACATACACATATTCAGCGCTCAATCCTGTTTCAAACGACAACCACGCAGAATAAAAAGACATTTCAGTTTTATATTGCTGTAAACGTGCATTACAATGAATGCTATAGTATTAGCAATTGTGAGTGGGCAACACTGCCACCTTGTGGTCACTGCACTGCAACACAACTCTGCTAGACCTGCAGCACAAAGAGTTTCACTTTTGAATAAATAAACAAACAAATAAATAAATAATCCACTTCCTGGTGCAGTTGAAAGTGTTTACATCAGCACAAAATATATTACACTCCCTAGCTGTTCATCAACAATGGTGTGCTTCAATGTAATTACAATGAATGATGGATCGGCACCCTGTCCAGGGTGTAACCTACAGTATTTTTGATAAAAAATTATTACCTGGTTGCTCTTGAATCCTACATGAATAAGGGAAAAGGCACAGTGGAAGAGTAAACTCAGAGATATGCCTCGATATAAGCCTAGATATAAAATACTGATCATTGACTGTGTTATAATATATACCTGTATTACATATATATATGTATGCATATATATATATAAATATATATGTATTATATATATGTATTACATAATGTAATACTGCATATGATGTATGTACAGTGAATAATTAATTAAGTATTTGTCTTTGATTGCTAATAAACAATTTCTACATTTACTAAACACATCATAAATTATACACTTAACCGTTCCATCATGATGTCATGTATTTTTAAAAATTGTAAAATATAAACCGTTTATAAACAGAGCACATGACTAGAGATTGAAATTTTATTATTTTTAACTTTTAATCTGCGGCACAGAGGCTTAGTGGTTAGCACTGCTTCGATTCCCGCCTCGGGTCTGCGTGCATGGTGTTTGCATGTTCTCCCCGTGTTTGGTGGGTTTCCTCCAGGTACTCCGGTTTCCTTCCACAGTCCAAAAACATGCAGATTCGGCTAACCGGCGTTCCCAAATTGCCCGTAGTGTGTGAATGTGTGTGTGCCCTGCGATGGATTGGCACCCCGTCCAGGGTGTACCCCAACTTGTGTCCTACAGTAGTTCTCCTAGGCCCCACATGACCCTGTATACATGATAAAGAGGTATAGATGATGAGCGAGTGAATGAATGAGGTAGTAATCTGATTATTGTCTCACTTTCCTCATCTGTCATTAAGAAACTTCATTTCCCAGAATTCTGTGCAGCCTACAAACTTGACTACAGGCTAAAGACTACAATTCCCAACAACACTCTGTTCTCCGTTCAAGGTCCCCTAATTATAACTTTCAACACATTACTTTCATTACACAACACCTATCTGACATTACTGTGACCTTCGCACTCTGATTCTGACCCTGTTCCTGATCCTGATTTCTAGTTTGGCCTGTGATATTTTGATTGTCCCTTGACATGACCTCTTTATGTTTTTGACTTCATGTTTTGACTTTTTCCTGATGATTGTAAATCATTACACCAGTGCTGATCTGTAGTTGCATTCATTTCAGTATCCAACTTTTGTGACAATTATTCTGAGGATTTGAACTGAAATAGAAAGTAGGGTGCAAAACTGACTGAATAGGAAAATATACTTGGATACAAGTCTAATGCATTAAAGCTATATCTTATTAGATTGTTTTTCACCAGGAATTATTGAGGTACTCCACTGAACAGCTACAGGATAATATGCTGCAAAACAAATTTGTCACTCAAATTGTAGATCTCTACAACAAAGCACGTAATTGGGTAAAACAAACAGTCTGATTAAAAAAATAATAATTAATCGCACACAAACTACAACAGGTCATATTTACATGCTAGTTTCTCCTCCTTGGAAAGTTTGGTCCATGGCTCCATCTCCTTCTCCTTCAGCTTCTTCTGCTCAGGAGTGAGTTTTCTGACAAATGGAATATCAGGCAGTGGTGTATCCAGGCGGTTATTGTACTGAGGAACAGTGCAATCGATCACATCAACACCTAAGGATAAAAAATTTTAAAAAAACATGGCTAGTACCTCACCAGGAGGTTTATCATTTTAACATGGATGCCAAAAATCTATCACTAGGCACTGCCCCCTGCTGGGCAATTCTGGAGGTGTTTACTATAATACTGTACCATCCTGTAAACCAGGGATTTAAATTGCAAGCTGTTTTGTGTGTGTGTGTGTGTGTGTGTGTGTGTGTGTGTGTGTGTGTGTGTGTGTGTGTGTGGCCCTGAATTAATGGAAGGAGTTTAAATGGTATTGTTCTCTATTAATATTTTTTGGCCATGAAATGCTTACGTCAAGTCAATTACCAGGTGAGCAGAAAGAATGAGATGACTGATATTATTTTCATTTTTTTTAATGAGAGGAATTTTGGCTGTTCCTGTCAAATAATTAACTGAAGGCCGTGTACTAGGTATAATGTTATCCCAATATATTAAGGCATGAGTTACACAATCAGTGACCATGATTTCAATACTTAGCTTGTGGCCCTGCTAGAGGAAATTATACATTGCCAGGGTTGATTACAAGCTCAAATATGATGTAAAAAAAAAAACAGTGAAGTGTAATACTGCTCTTATGATCACAGCAACTTGCCATCTGTCTTATTTGTTTTTTATAAAGATGATTATTCCATGATTATTCCAAGGAAGACACGTGTCACTAGTCCACTGAACATGTAACTGTTTTATTGTCTTTTTTTATTTCAGAAAAATTATGTTTATTCACGTTTATTCGAAAATGAAGTAGCTAGTGCACATCTATGTTTCCTAATAAAGGTGCTGTGAATGTTTGGTCAAATTCCCATGGATAGTTTCAGAGGAGTTGTGGATAGAAAAACATATGACGACGATAAATGACGAGATGATGGATAGTTGATCCCTATGAGTCGCCTCTGCTAGTCCCAGTAAATGAGAAGTCACTGTACACATTATAATGTATTATTCATTATGTATCCCTCGTGGAGCGGATTTCCACTTAATTTCCTTTGTTTTCATTGTTCCCCTTTTTATAATTTTTAAAATGGTTTATTTTTATTAATATATGAAATCACCTCCAGGGTCCGGGTTCGATTCCCGCCTCGGGTCTGCGTGCATGGGGTTTGCTTCTGCTCCTCGTGCTGGGAGAAGAAGGGTTTCTTCCCACCTCCCAAATTATGATTATTTTCTTCTCTTTTATGTAAAGCACTTTGAATTACTATTGTGAATGAAATGTGAGTGTGTGACTGTGTGTGTATGTGTGTGTGCCCTGCGATGGATTGGCATCCCGCCTCATGCCCTAAGGCTCCTGGGATAGGCTCCAGGCCCCCTGTATACAGAATAAAGCGGTATAGACGATGAGTAAGCAAGTAAATCTATGAAATATTTAATAATCCATTCTCTTCCATCTTTTCAGAGAAAACAAAGCTGCATTTGTCACCGCATTTGATGGAGCTTTCAAAATGTGACAGCCTTTAGTCGCAACAAGACATTATTCATTATTAAGAAAGTGTCTATCACAACATACTGTATATCGTTATCATTCTATCACCCAGGCCTAATAAATATACCAATAATAATTTAGAGAGATTTGTTTTTTACATAATGCAACAATACAAAAGAAAGCTGAATCTTTTGGAATTATTATTATTATTTTTTTTTTTATTATTATTTTTTTTTATTTGTAATGTCTTTTTATTTCATTTTAAAACGTTGTGCAATTGATTGTGCAACTGTTGGTTTTGGTTTTGCTTCTCTTTGTTCTCCATAGCTGTAATCCAGAAATGACCGGCTTCTCGTCATAGAAGATTATCCACCTGCTTTAGGACACGACCTTTAAAGCGCTTAAAGCCATGCACCTTCTCTATCCACGTCTGGATCTTTCCTTTACTACATAAATAAATATTTTTAAGGAGAGAAACGTCATCATAAATAGAATATGGAACTAAGCATAAAACCTTTGAGAAGACAGTTAAAGACACTTTTTGACAAAGACATTTTGGGGCAACCTATATTATATATCATTTTTGCATATGCACTTTCTTTGTGTATGATTTTTTTTTTCATTGAGGTCTGTGAGTTAAACTTATATTTAATGCCTCTATAGTAAATTGTTCATGCTGTACGATGCATGGAAAAATTATGTTTCATGTACTGCATGTTAAACAGAAAACAAAAATATGATCTCAAATTTCTTTATTGCTTGATTAATAAATGAATTGATTGTATTACCTGACTGTAAATAAGCAATGCTCTTTCATTATAGACTATACAGGAAGGGAACTGTTTAAGAGACACAGGCCTTTTTTATCAATTTATGTAAATTTACACCTATCAGGCAAACAACTGCTGCCCCCCATAGTGTTAGTGGACATCTGATTTTGGTCTGATGGATAGTGTTACAGTAAATAATCCTGACTTATATCACCACTTATAGTCAATTGTTTTCCTATAATAACCAGTCCCAAGTGGTTTAACTGGTGGACAACCCTATAGGTGTGATTACAACTGACAAGATGACTTAGCTGCACGAGCTCTATAGGAAGTGGGCATGTATCCTTTGGACTGGCGTTTTCGGAGGTGGAAGTGATCTTGCAATGAGAGTAAAATGTGAAGTGAAAATAAATCATACAAAAAAATATATCCAATGTGTTGACACACGAATGTGTATGAATGACTCACTGTGACCATGTGAAGCCAGGGCTCTGGTCGAGGTGGTCAGGTTCCTCCAGAACCCGGTCTCAGCCCGCAAACCACGAAGCAGCACACGGGAAGAAAGCATCTAGAGCACAAGATTACAGGTACAGATCTTATTTAATAGTCAATCCTGTGAATGAACATGAGATACAGAAGTATGTTTCAGCTGCCACTTTCTTTAACCCTAACATATGCGATGAGCAGCTTCTAATTTTTTAAGCAACCACTATGAAAGACGTACATATATTGTGGTTTCAGTTTTAGCAGGGTCAATGTATTGACCTGAGTCAAGTAAAGAAAGCAACCTGAAAGGACAGTGCTGAACCTTCAACTTTGCTAAAGAATTGTGGTCAGAAGAAAACAGTGAATGACCGTGATTTGGAGCTCACTTAAAAGGCAACATCAGAAATCACAGCTGGGTTTAGTATTGAAAGTAAGGGCTTTTTCATGCACACAATGCAACCAGATCTCACATGATGTGTTCCCAGCTGTGGCCATAAGAAAATCACCTTTTAGTGAAGCTTATCATGAAAAAAAAAATTTGCTAAATAGAATAACTTTTGATCAATGAGGCAAAGGGAATAAAGGTCAAGTGGTCTGTTAAGTCCAAATGAGGCATTAAAAAGAAGAAAAGTGACTACAGCCATACTGCAGAACTGAAATTGTAAAAAAAAAAAAAAAAAAAAAAAGTGGTTATCGGAGCATAAGGAATCATTTTAAAACATAAACTGGAAGTCCTGACCTTAACATGGCTGAAAGTATTTGGGATGTGCTGAAGAAGACTTTTTGTGGAGAACTTCATCAATAAAAAAAATCTCTGCCAAAAATTGATGCAACTCTGGACAGAAATAAATACTGTGAGCATAAAGTTATTAAAACTGCATGTGGGTAGTAGAGATGCCGACAAATGCATGAATATTTTTATTAAAAATACGAGTCTCGTAAAGACAGGCATGCACAAACAAATCCAAAAGACAATATTAATATCAGAATCCAGAATTGTGCAAAGCACCAGGTGATGTACAAGCCAGATATTCACAGCCAAGAGTACAATAAGGAAATAAGAAAAGAAAAAGTGGTCATAACCAGAATAAGCAAACAGGAAACAAACGCTTGCTCCTGTTCATCAGCTGCATGAATAGAGCTGAACTGAAGTCTTAGCGCTGCGAGCGTGCTTACATGTGTCAGTATTTTGGTGAATTGAGAGTGTGTACTGACAGTTGGAGTCTGCGGTGGCCATGTTTGTATTGGCTGGTACAATCTGAGAAATCAAGTGGTTGACTTGAAAGTATATAGTTTGCCCATAAAGCAATGTTTGTATTTTGCCCTGCAGCCTTATTAGTTTGTTCCACATTTACATTTACAGTTAGGCATTTGGCAGATGCTCTTATCATATCATGAGTGAAAATGTTTTCTATTGTTGAGCCTTTCTGTTGGTGTTATGTTGCCAGAGATCAGTGTATTTTTGATAAACACAACACTGAACGTGTGGTCTACCCAGGAATATCCTTTACTGTACATGAAATCATCTCTCACAGTGTTAAATAAAACTGAAAGTAAGTAAGTAAAAAAAAGGAGCGTACTGTACAACTTACTTGTTCAAGGAGTATACTGTACAACTGTTACAGGAGGAAACATTTTATCGAAGGGTCACATTCCTTCAACTTATGTGAAACATCATCCCCTTTGAGCACAAATCCTTATGCTTGTTTGAGTTTTAATTTAGATGCTGTTATGTAATTTGCTTTTCATGGATTTCAAGATATCAATATATATTTTTATTTAATGGCTAAATTTTTTTATTGTCTTTAAGCAAACTTAACTGAAGCGCTGGCTTGATGTAAAAATGTCATAATCAATACTTTAAGCTGAAAAATGTTATAGATTTTTTTCCATGTTTTTTTTTTTCAAAAATCATGATATCTGTAGTTACCAATTTCATGATTTCAAAAAATCTAACTGGCTGGTTTTGTAATAACCCTACTACAGTTGCTTTGGGAAATCTGAAAGTTTTGTACCCGTAGGCAACCCATGCAAAAGAAAGTGTGAATCATGCATTAAACAGGTAGACTAGCCACTATATACAGTGCATACATTGTAAAAGCTTGTAAAAGCTTACCCCCTTATTCTCCTCGCTCATAACTCGCATTATTTGCTCCTCTCTCATTTCCGGTATTGTTCCGTCATCCCTTAAACCAGCTGCAATAACTCATATCCTTTAAAAAACATAATAGCTAACCATAAAAATCTCAATAATCTCCATCTACAGTAATAGGAAGTCTTCCTTTGATTTTAAAAAAAATCCTGGAAAAAGAGTAGTTTCAAAACAAGTTCATAATCACCTTAGAGACAAACTTTTTGAATCATTTCAGTCTCGATTGTAAAAAAAAAAAAAAAAAAAAGGAAATTGCTTTGGTGAAGGTCACCAACAGCCACTGTGGACTGCTGCTGCTGGACTATTAATTCTTCTCTCACACTATCAGTCTGCTTAGCTGCTATACAGTAGGGCTGTAGGGCTCATCGTTATCCCTCTCACCTGGTTCACTTCATAACTCTCTGACCATAATCAGTTTGTTCAATTTATAATAATAAATTAATATATTAATATAAACATAATAATAATAACTTTCAGCCATCAGCTGTGGTATTCCCAAGCCTCTGTTCTTGGCCCCCTTCTGTTTCTCCTCATCTACCTTCTCTTCTTGATCACAACTTCTGAAAATTCAGTATACATTTCCATTGTCATACAGATGACACACAACTTTACATGCCCACAAAGCCTGACTATACTCTTCCACCCTCCTGTCTCATTGGTTGCTTAAATGGAATAAACACTCAAAAGCAATAAGACGGATCTTGTCTTCACTATGTCAAAATCTACTCAACAGTTTCTCACTTTGCATCGACGGTTCCTCAGTTTCTCCCTCCCCTTCCGCTCAGGTCAAAAATGACTTTATGGGGTTAGGGGTCATCTTTGCTACCACCCAGTCCCATATTAGCTGTGTCTGCAGAACATGTTACCTCCAGCTCTGTAACATTTCTCGTCTCTGTACATCGTTCAACCACAAACCACTGCCACCGTCATACATGCATTGTCAGTGGAGAGACCGTTAAATGCAAATGAGAGCGCACATGAGGAGAGTGATTGGCATCTCATATAGGATCCACTGTGATCCAGTCAACAGGATAAAGCTGTCACTGAAGTTCAATTAATAAATAAATATTTAATAACAATTAATAAATCAAAGATATAGGAATTTACAGCAAATACGAACAGCTTAATGTTAATACTATGAACCCATGTCATCCACCCAAAATGTTTGTGCGGTAATGAAGAAAGGAAATATGCGCTGAAACAGATCTCAAGACGAGAACGCGCGCGACGCTCAGGCGCGGACGTTCACGCGCATTCAACTCTTTAAACGACTCCGAAGAATCGATTCTCAGACAAGACTCGGTAGGTAGCCAAATTAATAGGTATAAACCATAGCATGTAGATTAACTTGTTAATTAAATTGAAAAGAAAAATGTACATCGAACCTGTTGTTGTAGCCAGGTATAAGTAAAAGTCACTTTTAAACAAAACAACACTATAAAGAGCCAATGTGACAAACTTGGCTCATTTACACGAAGAATCGACTCGTGCATTAATCTTCGAGTAATGATAACACACACGCACAAACAAACGATCGCGCTACGACAATCCCTCGCGCAACATTCCTGATTTCTAGATCACCGTATAAAACTCAAATTAGGACATGAGACTCAATGAATACGAAGCACACAGACATACACAAAGCAAATATAAAAAAGGTTAATTATTAATAGCTGTGACAGACACAACCATGTTATTGCCTAGTAACCTAAATCATATAAAATATAGGTCATGCATAGACCTACTGTAGTTAGACAGGTTGTTTTTCAATGCATCTACTATCTGTGTCATTTTTAAATTATGCATATGTATAGTTATATATATTTCTTTCTTTAAAGTTAAAATAACTGCGAGTGATGTATCAGGTTAGTTAACAGTCTTGCACATTATTTATCAATCCTATAATAACTGATTATGCATCACTCTACATGGCATGCTGGCAATTTTCCAGAGAGAATTTACTACTATTATGGAGTATGCATACAAAACCAAGCAATATATACTGTATACATACATATAACTAAATACTGATTATAGGTTACCTTGTTTGCAAAGACGTGCTGTTGCTGAACTTGTCTACGTGCTGTGTATGCGTTAGAGAATGGATCTCTACTTAAATGCGCCTGTTAGAATAGAGCAGGTGCTGTCCGCGAGCGGTGCGATCAGCCAATCAGGAGAGAGGAAACTTCTGGCACACGTCCCGCTACACCAACTGCACGCGCGTTTCCTCCTTGCGTTCAATGTCGTTCGAAGTAGAGTCGGTGCGCGTGAGCGTTATCACGTCCTCACATATACTATTCATCGAGCATCCCGGTTTTTTTTTTCTTCTGTATATGTGTATATACACGGAGATTTCTTTAACCCAGTCATCTAACAGTTATTATTTCCCTCATTATTTGTATCTATTCGTTGTATTAAATGTGGACATGACATCAAATTGCGTCCTGAGAAATAAAATATTTGTATTTATTAAGTTTATTTTCAGAATATTTAGTCCACAGATTGACTACTTGTATTCATGTTTAAGCCACAAACAAAACTTCTTTCAACAACGCTTTAAGAGTAGGAAGTGACACTTCCGGTTCATATTCCAGCGTTGCTGTGTAACTCAGCTAGCAGAGGTCATACATACAGTATACAGCACATATACATCTGGGGACACTCAGCCCTGGACAGATAGCATATCTGCCTCACCGCCATTTTGCTCTATTTTTAACCCAAAGTTCTACCCTGACTGTTCATCTTTTACTTTGGATCCCTTTTCATGAACACACTCCAATCCACCCTTCTTAAAAATGTAGCTTGGTCCTGATCTAAAAGCTGCCTAACCGGTAGAACGTTTTATAATTGACCGTTGTATAACTTCCTTATTTTTATTATTTCATCAAGCTTACAAAGAAATATTTTCCTTACTATAGTTATTATTTAAAGGAAAGAAAAGTCTCTTATCCATAGTATAGCCATTAGGTCAATATCCACTTAATATTTTCACTTACTAAATGGAACGAAAGGACCAGTGGATTAAGACCCACGAGTTCGAGTTGGATTTTTCAACAGGGCCCAGTCTTGCATTAAAACTTTGAAATGCTGTGAAAGTATCCCACTGGGCACACTAGCCCTCGGGTCAATCTAAAAGTTTTTAAAACTGAACTGACTCCTCCGTGCTCTCAATTCCCTTCCCCTCCCAGATCATGTAAATGTGGATTTGAATCAGGAAAAAAAAAAGAAAGAAAGCTGTATTATAACTATAATCTTTCTAATTATTGTGTTCTTACTATCATGTTGTAAACTATGTTTGTAAATAAGCATAACATTGTACATGAATCAATATACACTAATCAACCATAACACTAAAGCCACCTGCCTAATAGTGTACAGGTCAGGCATGCCAGAAATATGGCTCTGAATTGCTGGGGTATCTAGCACCCAGACATTAACAGCAGATCCAGAAGCAGAAGTTGTGTGGTGGAGCTTCGCACACGCACCCAGGCATCCACATGTTGTAAAAAAAAAAAAACAGGATTCCCCAGACCAGGCCACCTTCTTCCACTACTCCATGGTCCAGTTCTGAAACTCACATGCCCCTTATTGTTGCTTTCAATAATGAACAGGGGTCAGCATGGGCACTGTGACTGGTCTGCAGCTACAAAGCCCCATAATGATGCACTGTGTTTTCTGTCATAGCCAGCATGGACTTTTTCATCAATTTGTGCTAGAGTAGTCCTGTGCAATCAGATCACTAGACGGGCTAGCCTTCGTTCCTCATAAACATCAGAGAGTTTTGAGCACCCATGTTTCTGTCAATTTTGGGCAATTCTTATCCTTGGACCTCTTTGGTATGTACTGACCACTGCATACTGAGATCACCCCATTAGACATGTCGTTTTGTAGATGAACGTGGAGACCCAGTCATCCAGACATCACAACTTGCACAACTTTTATTGTTTTTGCTTTCTTTCCAATAAGTTTCTTTTGATTTTTTAGATTAATGATGGGTTGCTTTCCTGTAGTAACAGCTCTTCAGATTTCTTATTGAGAATTAATAACAACAATTTCCAAATAAAAATACCACACAGAAAATCAGCTGTACTGTAGAATATTTATCATCAGTTTACTCATACTATAAGTGAAATAATAAGGTGATAACACACCTATGTAATAAATGAGCAGTCAGTAGACTAATAACCTTTGGTCTCTTACAAATGGGGGTTTCATTGATTACTTTATTGATTCAGGCAGAACAATTGATTTAAAATCTATGTTTATTGTATTTCAGGTACAACATGTGATGGTATGCAGCTTAAATATTGCTTTGGTGATATATAAATATGTATACTGCCTGTATACATCAATTTGCAAAGGCTCATCATCTTGCCCTGACCATAGGGCACACCCACATACACACACTCACACGCTCATTCACACACTATGGGCAATTTGAAAAAGTCTTTGAACTGCGGGAGAAAACCGGGATACTCAGAGGAAACACACCAAGCAGGGGGAGAACATGTGCATGGGAATGTTAGCGCACCAGCGTCAGGATCTGCACGTGGTGTGATTAAAATCTTAGAGTGTGTGACTGTTTTTTTTTTGGCCACACAGTGTATTTATGGAAATGATTGTGTCTGTGTGTGAAAAAGCAGTATCCTATTCATAGTGCACTTGAACCTCCCAGTTATAGCTCCAGACTCAGACACAGTGACTGAACAATGGATAGAATTTTAGGCATTTATCCTCTGCTTTTTTTTAGACCATTGATCAGGGAGAAATTCCAAAAGGCTCTTGAACAGTGTGTGTAACTTTCAGAAAAAAAAAAAAGTTTCAACTGGAACTTTTTAATCAATTATTTGTGACATCTTTAACATTTGCTTAGAAAGTCAATATGACCTGCTTTGATAAAGTTTAAGAGATCTTTAGGATTAACCTTTAGAGATCATCATGAATTTTTAAAAAAAATCTAAACTTTAAGTCTCTGCTGATACAATATGCATATTCTGTATGAGGGGTCTGTAACAAGCAATAATAATAATAATAATAATAATAATAATAATAAATATAGTTGATGATAATAAATATAACGATGAGCGGGCCCCATGCAGCTTGCGCCACTAGAAAAACAGTGGACACATGCATTTAAAGGGGACATAAAATACCATTATGACAATTTTAGAATAGGGGGGAATTTTATGTCAAGACCTTCCGAAAGCCCTGGATGCTGGGAAAAAAAGCATGACGTCTTTTTCACTATGATGTCACTAAATGTGATATCATTGAACATTATGTCTCTTAATATAATGTCGCTCAAAGTTATTAGACAATTTTAAGCACAAGTTGCATCGTCACTGCTGACCTGTTTGAGATAAAAATCACAACTCACAATAAAAATCTCCTTTTGCATCCTCAGTGTCTTGAGATCACATAGGCCCGGTTTGGTGGCGATCATATAAATTCCCTAGGAAGAGTGCATTAAATTTCATTTGGTGCGTTTTGCAAAGCCCCAAAATGACTTCCTGTTGAGTAAAGCCCATGATATGCACAGTGAAAGTTGTTCAGGTCAGTGAGATCTAAACGTGTACAGGGTACTACAGTACATGTATACATTCAAGTGTGTATGTTTTCTGCAGAAAAATCTTATATGAGGGGCCCTGTGTCACGCACAGGGCCCAGACTAATGGCAACAGATTTCAACCTGTCTGCGGATTTTGATGACTTCTTTAGCATGTTAAGACTCCCAAAAAGCCCTGGATGGTACAATAACAAAAAAATCCGCAGAAAAACAAGAGGGCCCTTCAAAAACTATGATGTAATATGGCTGATTACAGTTTCAGCACCTGTGCCATTGCTGCCAGGCCCACCAGAAAGACAGTGGGCACATGCATTTAAAGGCGACAAACCAATACAATTATGACAAAATTGTAAAAGTAATGTGTTAAGACCAAACCAAGATGCCATTCAATTTGATCTCACACAAGGAAATTATTAGCTACTTTTTGGCATAAACTTAAGGCTTCGCCACGGCTAAACCTTTTGAGATATCAAAAATCCCTTCACAATTTTGCATCCTCAATGTCTTATGATCACATTGGCCTGGTTTGGTGACGATTGTATAAATCCCCTAGGAAGAGTGTTTAAAAATGCATTGGATGTGTTTTTTTAAACAGTGAAAGTTGTTCAGCTCAATGAGATCTACAGTATACTGTAGGGTTCTTGAAAAAATAACTTTAGAAGAGCAGGAGGGATCTTTACACACTATGATGTAATAGGGCTGATGTCATAGTGCCTGGGCCCTAATAATAATAATAATTGTGTGTGTGTGTGTGTGTGTGTGTGTGTGTGTGCTATATACAGTGTTCAAAATAATAGCAGTGAGTTGAAAAAAGTGAGTAAAGCTCCATATTCATATAATAACTTTTAATTTAAATCACATAAATGCATTGGACACCCTGC